>CM073138.1:35056171-35573652 GCA_037039145.1 Fundulus diaphanus | reverse complement strand
ATTTTTCTAACAAGTGTGTTTTTGCTACTGGAGCTGGTGAGAATCGACGTGGTGCATTATCAAATAAATGAAATCTGTGCAGGCGTGATAGTGATTGACCTTAGATCAGTAGCTATAGGGTTGTGTCACACTTTATTAGCGAAGCCTGCAGCCATGTATGGTGACCATATAGGATCACATGGAAACAAGTGCGCTGGGGGCAACAGACCACAACTGAAAGCAGCCAATTAGTCCAAAAAAGGAGATGTGACTGCAAGATGAAGGTAAATCAGCAATCACATGGAAAGTCTTGTAATATGCTTCTACTTTCTGGCTATGGGTTGCTTATTTTCCTCTGATTTTAGGGTTGCTATTTAGTCAGGTGCCATCCGCGCCTTCCATCCATCCACCAACTAATCTGAGTGATGTTTTCCACAGATTTTTACAAATGACCAAATCTGATTTATGATTTTTATTGTTTGCAAAACTGTGTAATTTTAACATAGAAATGTGGAAGAACCCTGTGATTGGCTAGATAAAGACTTTGTGGTTTTACCAACTTATTGTCAGGGTTCCACATGAGAAAGCTGTCATAAAACAGGTCTATAAAAATAAATGAGTCATCCCGAAGGCACAGTGGGTGATGGTGGAGGCTAAGCCTGCAGTGGACAATGCAACAGGTAACCGTATTTCTATTTGAAATAAAAAGACGTGCGTGTTTGTGTGTGCAGATCTTCTGTGCTTGGAGGCAGCAGCTGCGTACGACAATAGTCCATTTCTTTACTGCTGCTGCAGCGCATAAATCCTATAAAAACAGGTGTAGGTGTTTACGTTCCTCCTCCACAGCAGTGTTTGCTTTTGTTGCTGCTCCTCTTTTCCAACCTCAAAGCTGCCTACTCTACCGGCTGAAGACAGAAAAGCATCTAGTTAGCCGGCTGCCATAGCCAAGTCATCAGTGATAGAAAAGAGCAGAAGGAAATCCTGTCAGTTTTCAAAAGACATGAAAATCACAGCAACAGGGTACGCTGTTGTTAACTGGCTCCAGATTCTGCTGGAGTGCAAAGATCTATTGTCGATAATTTTAACAAACTCCGTGCCCGCAACTGGTCATTTTCCATATACCCAACAAGCTTATAAAGCAAGAATCAATATTAGTGTTAACTGTCCATTGTTTCAAATAAGACCAACTGAGAGGCCCAAAGTCAATATATTGCCACTTTCATCTCTAAACCACAAGCTTTAACCATGATTGACTAGCACGCCAAGGTACACCCACTACCTAATTGCAATTTGCTGAGAGGGAGACAAAGAGAGGAGGCTCTCCTGTCACCGACAGGATGCCACGAGGCCTAGGGAAATTAAATTCACATCGAGAGGGATTTAATTAGACCACTTTGTATCTTTCACTGCCACAGAATCCTATTTACATTCTTTCCTGCGTTACTTAGCTTCAATGCTTCAGACATAATTGTGTGATTAATTTTAAAATCTGTCTTTTAAAAAGCGACTGAAAAAGAGTAGTGTCTGTGAAAAGTTGAACTTTATAAGATTACATTTGTGTTTTTATCTAGTCAGTCTTCATTTTAATCCTTTCTCAACATGTAATATACATTGATTGCAAAAGTATTCACATCCCTTGAATGTTTCCACATTTACTGATGATATGTGGGGTAATATGTGTTTTTGAGATTGATTTGATGTCTCATCAGTTCATTCCTTTGCTCATATATTCTGTTAATTTTTTCCCATTTCCTCCATGTCTTTTTTTCTTGTCTCCTCCTTTAGCCCTATGCCACTAACCAGTGTTACCCACTATTTAAAGGTATATAGCCAAATTATATGCTTAAAAAAAGACCAAAAACCGTGTGATCATGATAAAATAAGGTTATATACACCAAGCCTCCATCCTGATAATGTTTTGATGGTCCTTTTTGAGAATAAATATAGCCCCAGCACCAGCGCGATTAGCGACAGTATCATAATCAGAATCTATCATATCAGAACTATCATAATGCCGGTTTGCTTAATTATTAAGTCAAAATTAAATAATGCCAGACTGAGCCTGACCCTCGGCTTGATCAAGGACCAACCATTATTAATTAAATAAAACCATCTACAGCAACTTTAAGAGCCTCTTATCAGAACATTTACTCATTTCAGCAAACTCTGCGGTCACATCTGAGCATCAGCAGGTTTAGTGTCCCTTTCAGGGAACACCAATTAGGGCTGTCAATCGATACACATACTCTGTAATTAATTAATCTAAATTAATCGCATATAATCTTTGCTGTGAAAGTATTTTAAATATTTAAATTCAAATGATTCAATGAATAATCAGCATTAGATACATTAAAGTATCGGCTGTATCTAATGTGTTATCCGTTGAATACTGATAATGCATTTGTCCACCGGGCCGGACTAAATCGTTTGGCCAGCATTCACAGACTCACTATCTGGACGGTATCTGGATGGTATCTGGCAATCTGATACCATCAACCATCAACTTACTCTTAAAACGATCTTGTGATACATTATCTAAAGAAGAAAAATACGTCGAGAACTCGTCGTTTGCTCTGTTTGCGTCTGCCACTGTGCTCGCCTTCTGCCTTCCAGTCCGGCCCGCAGGCGCGAAAAACCCGGATGAAAACAATAGCAGTGAACTACCCTATACCAGGGCTTTTCAAATTCATTGAATGTGAGCCTCCCCTTGGAATAGGTAAAGATAACCACGCCCCCCCCCCCCCCAACCACAAACCTACACCACACAGGTCCCTGCAGTAAATGCATCTTTCTTTTGTGTTCCTGGAATGCTGTGTTTCAAAAACAACTGATAGCCCAACCCCAGTTTTTTTTTATTGTATTTCTTTTAACAAAGTACATTCATAAAAAAGGCCTATTCATAAAATATCCATCCAAATATTTCCATCTTACATGCTACTTTTACTGAAACATCACGGACAGAGGGCTTAGTTTTAAAATTGAGCTGTCATTAGATCAAATTCATAAACAATTGTTTTCAACAGCAGACAAACTGAACTAAACAGACGCCAATGTCAAATTGAACTCACGTCAACAGGAGACATTAACTGAAATAATAATAAAAAAAGATAACCTGAATTTAACAGACGTCAACATATTCCATATTCCAATCTACTTTTTAGGCTAATTATACACAATTTAGACCTATTGCTATTTTACAAACAAGCATTTTGTTAGTTGTTATCTCTTATCTGATGTATTTCTGATGTTTGGCATTTTGTTTTACCTCGTGTTAAAGTGCTCTTTAAATAATGATGACATTCATGATGATTATGATCAGAATAAACTTTTGCATCACCTCCCAGAAGCTGGAAAGAAAAGGGACAAAAACATTTTGTCTCTTTTTCACACCTCACTTACTAACTCTAATATTTTAGTCTAAATACTTTAGCCTAAATATTTTAGGCTAAAATATTACACTTTTTATTTGTTTTTGTTCAATCCCTCGGTGATGTTTAGTAATTTCTGCCAAAGGCTTCAGCATTTTGATTTAATTTATCTGAATGCAGTATTTGCAAGCCATACTCTGTTTGGATGAAAAAAAAACTGTCTGTGATTGGCTTTAACAGCCGAGCGAGCGCACAGCTGAGCGTGGAATGAGCAGGTGCGCGCGAGCAAAGTAGCGCGCGAGCAGAGATGGAACTCACCGCGAGGAGAGTGGGTTGAGAAGAGTTTTTCAGACCGTGCCAGACCGGTTTTGAGCGTTGAGAGTTGTCTCACTGCGCGCTTGGATTGGTTCCTGTGCGCTCAAACAGAAGGCACAAATATCGCTACACTGTTTCACAGAGTTGAGCGGCAGCGTTGTCTTCTTCTCTGTCTTCTCGCGCCTCCCCTGTGACTCTTTGGCGCCCCCCCAGGGGAGGCGCGCCTCACGATTAATCTGCGTTATTTTTTTTAAATCCGTTATTTTTTAAAAAATTAATTAATCGAAATTAACGCGTTATTTTGACAACCCTAATATATATATATATATATATATATATATATATATATATATATATATATATATATATATATATATGTGTTTTCCTTCACTAGATCTTGGAACATTCTTCATTGTTTCACCAGGTGATGCTAATAGCCATTAGCCGCTTCCTTGTTTTTACTCCTGCTGTGCAGTACCTACTTCCGATAAAATCATAAATGAACACAAAAGACTTTATTTACTCAAAAATTGAGCAAAAACAAAGCCTGAAAAACCAAACTAACAATACATCAGCAGGACAGGATCATCTTTCATAAAAACTTTGCATGCAGCCAGAGTGAGTTTTAAAAAGTCAAATGCGAGGCTACCCCTTATAGAAAAAAGGGGTAGCCTCCTTGCTGAGCAATGAAAATTATCAAACAAAGTAGAAGTGTAGAGTTTGTTTGTCCTCTGACTGACCAGGCTGCACTAGTTTCCAATTATGGTTGAAATGTTACTGAATAAATAATAATTTTAGCTCTTTTATTGTTTCTAATAGAAAGTCTGTATCGGGAGCACAGCCAGTCTTGCTCCCCGACATATGTCTGCCACTCAAAACGTAAATATGCCACGTTAACGTGTGATGCACATGCACACACAGGTCAGTTTCAAACATTCAGAATAACTTGATCCTGAAAAGTGTTTATATGGTGGTTGATCGGATTGTCATTCGGCATAAACCACCCCTCTCATTCGAATACAATTTCATGCCGATTGTGCTTAATCTGATCACAGTATTCCGATTGCCGTGTTTATCTGACACATTTCCAATCAGATCGACCCTTTATTCTGATTACTTTTGTCCATGTAAACGTGGCTAGTGTCCTGCTCCATGTTTTGTTTCCGTGCTTTGTCCTCCCTGTGTACTGTTGTAAGTTAATTTGTTTCATTCATCAAACCTTTTCACCAACTTTACAGGTGCCGAGGTCTTGTCTGCACTTTGGTCCAGGGAAAAATGGACTAGATGACACATTTTGCCAGATCACAAACTTAAATATTTGCTTTGGATTTGACTGATTTCATAGGCCAACACAAAGCAGTGCACAACTGTGAAGTTTGACAATCAAAAGTATGAAAAGTGACATACAGGTGTATTAAACCACTTTACTCTGATACTTCAAAAGAAAGTAAGAAAGCAACGCAGCACATAGGCCAGAATAGAAGTTTTGTTGAAGGCTAAAGCAGAGTTAGGTAAGAAAACAACATCCCAAGCTTTGAACATCCATCCATCCATCCATCGTCTTCCGCTTATCCGGGGTCAGGTTGCAGGGGAAGCAGCTTCAGTAGGGAGGCCCAGACGTCCCTCTCCCCAGCCATTTGGGCCAGCTCCTCCGGGGGTATCCCAAGGTGTTCCCAGGCCAGCCGAGAAACATAGTCCCTCCAGCGTATCCTGGGTCTTCCCCTGGGCCTCCTCCCGGTGGGACGTGCCCGGAATGCCTCACCAGGGAGGCGTCCAGGAAACATCCTAACCAGATGCCCGAGCCACCTCAACAGGCTCCTCTCGACGTGGAGGAGTAGCGGCTCTACTCTGAGTCCTCCCCGGATGACTGAGCTCCTCACCCTATCTCTAAGGGAGAGCCCAGACACACTACGGAGAAAACTCATTTCGGCCGCTTTTATCCGGGATCTCGTTCTTTCGGTCACGACCCAAAGCTCATGACCATAGATGAGGGTACGAACGTAGATCGACCGGTAAAACAAGAGCTTCGCCTTTTGGCTCAGCTCTCTCTTCACCACAACGGATCGCCGCACCAATCCGCCTGTCGATCTCCCGCTCCATCTTCCCCTCATTCGTGAACAAGACCCCAAGATACTTAAACTCCTCCACTAGGGGTAGCACATCCTCCCCAACCCGGAGAAGGCACTCTACCCTTTTCCAGCTCAAGACCATGGTCTCAGATTTGGAGGCACTGATTCTCATCCCAGCCGTTTCGCACTCAGCTGCGAACCACTCCAGTGAGAGCTGTAGATCACGCCCTGATGAAGGCAATAGGACCACGTCATCCGCGAATAGCAGAGACGCAATCCTAAGGCCACCAAAACGGATCCTCTCAACACCTTAGCTGCGCCTAGAAATTTTGTCCATAAAAGTTATGAACAGAATCGGTGACAAAGGGCAACCTTGGCGGAGTCCAACTCCCACCGGAAACGAGTCCGACTTACTGCCGGCTATGCGGACCAGACTCTGACACCGGTCATACAGAGACCTAACACCGCTTATTAAAGGGCCCGGTACTCCATACTCCCGGAGTACCCCCCACAGGACCCCCCGAGGGACAAGGTCGAATGCCTTCTCCAGATCCACAAAGCACATGTAGACTGGTTGGGCAAACTCCCATGCCCCCTCCAGGATTCTGCTGAGGGGGTAGAGCTGATCCAGTGTTCCATGTCCAGGACGAAAACCACACTGCTCTTCCTGAATCTGAAATTCGACTATCCGACGGACCCTCCTTTCCAGAACCCCGGAATAGACCTTACCAGGGAGGCTTAAGAGTGTGATTCCTCTGTAGTTGGAACACACCCTCCGGTCCCCCTTTTTAAATAGGGGGACCACCACCCCAGTTTACCAATCCAGGGGAACTGCCCCCGATGTCCACGCAATGCTGCAGAGCCGTGTTAACCAACACAGCGCCACAACATCCAGAGCCTTAAGGTACTCAGGGCGAATCTCATCCACCCCCGGGTCTGCCACCGAGGAGCTTTTTAACAACCTCGGCGACCTCAGCACCAGAGATGGGAGAACCCAACCCAGAGTCCCCAGGCTCTGCTTCCGCAATGGAAGATGTGTTGGTGGGATTAAGGAGGTCTTCGAAGTATTCTGCCCACCGATGCACGACGTCCCGAGTCGAGGTCAGCAGCACACCACCCCCACTATAAACAGTGTTGGTACTGCACTGCTTCCCCCTCCTGAGACACTGGATAGTGGACCAGAATCGCTTCGAAGCCGTACGGAAATCTTTCTCCATGGCCTCTCCGAACTCTTCCCAACCCAGAGTTTTTGCCTCGGCGACCAGCCGAGCCGCCTGCCGCTTTGACTGTCGGTTTACTAAATGGGAACATTTAGTAGGGAACATTTTAATCCACAAAAATATGAGTATTTATGCAGTCCAAATACTCCCCACAAGCATTTTGAATGTTTCATGCATGAGTGCATGCTCCTTCTCTGTGTTTGTTTTCCATGCGCTCATACCCTATATCTAGAGCTATGCTTATATAATTATATGCACATAATCTATCTATAGATACATCAATATAGATATACATGTGCATTAATCATATATAGCCTAATCATACATATAATTCAATATTTATGCCTAACTATAATACATTTGTATTATCATATAAAGATATAAATATTTATGTGTGCGCATATTTTGCAAAACACATCTTACATCACATTGGAATATTCTATTACTGCTAACCCCACTAATACTAATATTTAAATACACTGAATAATGTGTCCTTATGCTATGATCAGCTATGGCAGTTGTATTTATAAGCTTTCCAGTGAGAAACGTATGAAAATCAGTTCAGCTTTCAGCGAGTTATGATTGATTAAACGTGCTGATACTATATTAATTCTGCCAAACAGATTACAAGAGTGAAGCGGGAGACCTTTCCAAGATGGCGGCCCCACGGCACATCAGGTCCAACAGGCATATATGAAGAAAGCAGTACAGTCTCAAGAGCCAGGATTCCCCGAAAAGTAGCCAACCACCGGCGGTTCACTTTCTCCGGTGGTTACCACCCCCAAACTGACAAAAGGTCACACGAGAGAACAGAAAGAGGTCAACATGCGAGTAGGAGAAAGGCTACGGTTCCCTATGTAGGGGAAACAGCATATATGTGGAAGAAGCAGTTCAGGTCAGACAGAAATGTGAGCTTACATTCAAATCACTGTGAGGCAGAAAACTGAACATGTGTGTGCCCCTGAATACATCACGGCCAGAGTTAAAGCATGGTGGTGCTGAGTTTTCTTTTGCAGTTAAATGGAAGCTGGCAAAGAGTTGATTGGAAGATGGATTGTCCTAAATACAGAACATCCCAGGAAGAACACCTGATAGAGGGTGCAAGAGGCTTGAGACTGGAGTGGCCCTTCACATTCTAGCAGGGCCAGAAAAGATGTTTCCACAAATTATTGACTCAACTGGATTGAATACAAATGCAAAAACTGTTCAAATTTCCTGCCCACTTCCTAATTATGCACTGCTTTCTGGAGGTTTCTCACAGAAAATCCCAGGAAGCAGAGCCGTAGTTTAACACACCTCTCTTCAGCTTCTGTACTGTTACCCACCCATTACCCTATTGAGACGGTGTCTTTCCCACGGCCAAAACTGAATAGATCAAAAACTGATCTACAAGGAACAAATCATAAAAATCTAATAAAAATCAATACGGCTCACCTTGAACCAAAAGATAAAACAATTAAATGTGGTCTATTAAATATAAGGTCTCTCCCTCCAAAGACTTTGTTAGTTAATGAATTGATCTCTGATAATCAGATTGATTTATTTTGTCTCACAGGAACCTGGCTATAAGAGGACTACGTTAGTATAAATGAGTCAACTCCCTCCAATTATTCAAATTTCCACATTACCAGATCTGTTGGAAGTGGCAACCATCTTTCAGTCTGATTTATTAATTAGTCCCAGGCCAACTAATAACTACAGTTCTTTTGAACATTTAACCCTCAGTTTCCCTCATCCAAATTGCAAAGCAATAAAACCTCTTCTGTTGTTTTGTATCGTTCACCAGGCCCTTACACTCAGTTTTTGGATCAGTTGTCAGACTTCTTATCTGATTGGTGATAAACACTGACAAGTTTATTATAGTGGGGGATTTCAACATTCATGTTGACACAGAATGTGATAACTTTAGTGTAGCCTTTAAAACTATGCTAGATTCAATTGGTTTGGTTCAAAATGTGCATAAACCGATGCACTCTTGGCTCCATACTTTAGACCTTGTGCTGACATATGGCATTGATTGTGAAGAATTAACAGTATTTCCTCACAACCCTGTCCTATCTGATCATTTTTAATAACATTTGAGTTTAATTTAACTGAGTTCTCCACCCCCAAAAGAGGGTTCCATTATAGTAAATCTTTATCGGATAATGCTGCATCAAACTTTAAAGAGTCTGTCCCCCTTTTAACATCGTCAGTATTGCAGAAATACCTTGCAGATAGCAGCAATGTTGTTTCTTCCCATTCACAAATAGATGTCTTTGTTAACAGTGTGACTTCATCATTGCATTCTGCATTCGACAATGTAGCTCCCTTGAAAAAGAAGGTGATTATTCACAGGAACCTGGCTCCCTGGTTTAATTCAGAGCTGCGTTCCTTGAAGCACAATGTTAGGAAATTGGAGAGAAAATGGCACTCTACACACCAAGAGGAATCCTACCTAATCTGGAGGGACAGTCTATTGTTGTATAGAAAGACCCTTTGCAGAGTTAGAGCGGCATATTTTTCATCATTAATTGAGGAGAATAGAAATAATCCTAGATTTCTCTTTAGTACAGTTGCCAAACTTACTCAGAGTCACAGCTCCGTTGATCCATCCATTCCCTTAGCTCTTAGCAGTAATGACTTTATGGGATTCTTCATAAATAAAATTGATTCCATTAAAAATAAAATAATTGGCATCCTCCCAAACATGATTACCTCGTCCTCAGTAAGTGAGGCAGCATTGGGGGAATCTTTAGAACCTGCGCAGTGTCTGAACTGTTTAGAAGCAGTAGAGCTTTCTGAGCTATCTAAAATTTTAGCTTCATCTAAACCTTCTACCTGTATGTTAGACCCAATCCCAACCAAGTTGTTTAAAGAGGTATTCCCTTTGATCAGTGGTCCTATTTTAGACATGATTAATCTATCCTTAGTAAATGGATATGTACCACAGGTTTTTAAAGTAGCTGTTATTAAACCTTTACTTAAGAAACCTTCTCTTGATCAAGATGAGCTAGTAAACTACAGACCTATATCTAATCTTCTTTTCTTATCTAAAATTCTTGAGAAAGTAGTTGCTACTTGAATAGTTTCAGTCAGGCTTCAGAGCTCATCATAGCACTGAAACAGCTCTGGTGAAGGTCACTAATGATATTCTCATGGCCTCAGATAATGGACTTGTGTCTGCACTTGTCACCTTGTGTCTGCACTTGTGTCTCACCTTGTAGCCCGGCGTCTCCTGAACCTTGTAGCCCGGCGTCTCCTGAACCTTGTAGCCCGGCGTCTCCTGAACCTTGTAGCCAGGCGCCTTCTGAGGCCTGTAGCCAGGCGTTTCCTGAAGCCTGTAGCCAGGACTTTCCTGAAGCCTGTAGCCAGGCGTCTCCTGAACCTTGTAGCCCGGCATCTCCTGAAGCCTGTAGCCCGGGGCCTCCTGAAGCCTGTAGCCCGGGGCCTCCTGAAGCCTGTAGCCCGGGGCCTCCTGAAGCCTGTAACCCGGGGTCTCCTGAAGCCTGTAGCCCGGGGTCTCCTGAAGCCTGTAGCCCTGTGGTCTCTGAAGCCTGTAGCCCTGTGGTCTCTGTAGCTTGTAGCCCTGTGGTCTCTGTCGCTTGTAGCCCTGTGGTCTCTGTCGCTTGTAGCCCTGTGTTCTCTGTCGCTTGTAGCCCCGTGTTCTCTGTGGCTTGGAGCCCCGTGGTCTCTGTTGTCTCTAGTCCTGTTACCTCCGTAGCCTCTAGTCCTGTGACCTCCGTAGCCTCTAGTCCTGTGACCTCCGTAGCCTCTAGTCCTGTGACCTCCGTAGCCTCTAGTCTTGTGACCTCTGTAGCCTCTAGTCTTGTGACCTCTGTAGCCTCTAGTCTTGTGACCTCTGTAGCCTCTAGTCCTGCGACCTCCGCAGCCTCTAGTCCTGCGACCTCCGTAGCCTCTAGTCCTGCGACCTCCGTAGCCTCTAGTCCTGTGACCTCCGTTGTCTGTAGTCCTGTGACACCAGTGTCCTGTGGCCCTGCTTCGCCTTTAGTCGATAGCCGATCGTCTCCCAGGGTACTTTTCCACCGCTGGCCACATCAGACTCTGCTACTTCGGCGCCGGGGTCGCCCACCACAACGCCCGCATCTAGCTCTGCCTCGTCGGGGTCGCCCACCGCGACGCCCGTGTCTGACTTTGCCTCGTCGGGGTCGCCCGCCGCGACGCCCGTTTCAGACTCTGCTGCTCCGCCACCGAGGTCGCCCACCGCGACGCCCGCATCTAGCTATGCCACGTCAGGGTCGCCCACCGCGACACCCGCGTCTAGCTCTACCACGTCGGGGTCACCCACCACGACGCCCACGTCTGACTCTGCCACGTCGGGTTCGCCCACCGCGACACCCGTTTCAGACTCTGTTGCTCCACCGCCGAGGTCGCCCACCAGAGGTCCCTCCTCCTGGGCATCTAGTGCCTACCAGACTGTCCTTTGTTCACCCCAGTGGGGTAGATTTGTGTTTTGGTTTCTTCTGTTTTTTTTGAGTTTTTTGGCTTTTTTTGGTTCCCACCATCCAGTACCTCCCTCCGCCCACCCTGGGTGGGTCGTTTTTTTGTTTATATGACTCTAGCCCACCGTCCAGTGCCTAACTCCGCCCACCCTGGGTGGGTTGTTTTCTTTTGTTGTCTGTTTTCGTTTGGCCGTCTGGGAGCCGGCCTTAAGGGGGGGGTGCTGTCATGATGCAGCCTGTCTGCTACACCATGCACAGACTCAGACACTTTCCACCTTCCATACAGCTCCAGTCTCCGGTTCAGTAATCATTCACACCTGTCAGCTACTAATCAGCCAGCATTCAGCACACCTGTCAGCTTCACTACTTAAGCTCACTGCAGTCTGTCATTCCTCGTTGGTTCGTTCTGTTTCCCTCCTTACCTCTGTTGGTTTCTGCTCACAACTGCTCACCTCACCTGTTCTTGTCCAGCCCGAGTTCCTTTCATCTCCGCCCGCCTGCTGTGGTTCTGGTCCTGCTCTCTCTCCGGTCCTGCAAGTATTCACCAGTCGTGCTGTTAATCCTGTTGTGGTTCTGGTTCCAGTCTCCACTCTGTCATGCTGCTGGTCTAACCAGGTTCCAAGTCTCCATTCTGTCATACTGCTGGTCAAGTCTGTTCCAAGCCTCCATTCTGTCGTGCTGCTGGTCAAGCCTGGTTCCAAGTCTCCTGTCTGCTGTGCTTCTGGTTCTGCTGCCTCCATGCTCTGTCTCCGTCCAGCTTGCCAACCTCAGCCACTGACAGCCTCCTACTTCTGTCTGGTCTGAACTCTGGTCTTCATCATCTTCAATAAACTCACTAAACAGAACTCTGTGTGTGGTTGTGTTCGGGTTTGCTGCTATGCTTTTAAGGAACCACAGAGTTTTTATTAAAGGTTGGTAAGGATCAAACCAGGTTTGGAAAAAGGCAGGAGGCAGGATCATTCATATCGCATCATAACCTGGAGACACCCCAGACTCACAGATTTTACACAAATGAGTTAAAATTATTTAAAGAGTGTTTTTCAAAACACAAAAGTGAAAACAAAAACATTGATTATGAACTGCTACAATAACATTTATTTATCATTTTAATTTTGACTCAAAGACATATGGAGAGTAAGAGATAAATGTTGAGTGTGTCACTCACTTTTCTTAAGGGAATGAGAAAGGAGAAAGAAAAATGCAGAAGCAAGAGATACAGTACAGACATAGGTAAGGGAGGGGTTACCAGTGCTGTACTGTCCCATGCAGTTAGAGAAAATGTTTCATCACTCTGCTATCCTGGCATCATTACAAAGGCATTCAGACATGGAAACTGTTTAACAAAATGTGTACTGTTTTCGGAATATATCTTCTTGAAAACTTGGTGTGTCTTCCTGCTGGAACCAAACCATGTCAATTTGAAAAGCCGAGATTAATGCAGATACATACAACTAAATTTGACACAAGTTTGTTGTTCCCAAATCTCTGAAAAAATATTTTCTTTTGTGTATTTTAATTGTTGTAGCAATAACAGCATATTTGAAAGATATTACTTTTTTATTCCCCACACCAAATTAGCAACCATTAGAGCTTATGTTCCATCATGAAAAAAAGCCCAACTGAATATTATATGTTTAGCAACCTACAAATTTAACTTTGTTTTTCTTTTCACATTTATGGCCCTTTTATGAGTATGATTTTGTCAATGCTTTACACGGATGCATATCAGAACTGTACCAAAATCAACATGAGGAATTTGCAATGAGGAGTAAAATACTAAAGTACTGTTTATATGTATTCAATTAAAATCCTACAAGAAAATAAAAACGGAATTGAATAAATTATAGAGAGCTTCACGATGTTAATTTCCAGCCTCAGCTTTGCCATTTAAAGTGTGGGAAGAAAAATGTTATCTACTAACTGAATATTTGCACAGCAACCTCGGGTGTCAGCGATAGCTTCACTCCCAGGTTTTAATTTCCACAAACCTTACAAAGACAATTATCTTTATTGCAGCTTCTTTTTATAGAGATGATTATATATATGATGCACTGGTGGTTCAACCCCTCCAACTACCATGCTTTAAATTATATATATGTAGAGAAATAACCCACGGATGATACATAAAACCCGGTTTCTCAAAAATATGTCTGCCCACTCAAGTACATATAGCTCCAACTACCCTGCAAGTGATATTCAGTTATCAAAACGGTATAATGATATGGTTAAGGACACAGGGTCACAGAGAACACCTAACCACCTGCGGCAATAAATATGGTGTGGATTTAAAAGGCAAAAACTCTTCCATAGTTATACCTGAGTAGATTCAACAAAAAGATAAGTAAATTAAGTTTGAATGTAAATGATCAACAAATGCTTTTGTAGCTTGTTTCTTTATAAGTTCTAATCATTGAATTTACTATACCCCTTGCCATTTATGGGTGACATGTTAACAAAAAGGGAAAAAAGTCACACCAGCACACAGAGTGGAAACAGTTTAAGAGTGTTAAGCTGAGAAATCTGTCATTAGCTCATGTAAATGCTATTTGGCACGTATCTGAAACAGGCTGGATGGATTGCCTGCAGCGATTTGGCCCATTCGTATACATCCCCAGGCTTCTCTGCCTCCCGTTGCTTCAGTCAGCTGACAGCCTGGCCCTGAACCTGATTCCTGAATCTTGATTTCACACTGCTCCTCTATTTCTATCCTAACAGACTGCGCGGAACGTCACCTCGCAGGAACTGCAGCTCTGATTGGAACCCAATTAGCTCCCCTGATCATGGGCTCCTGCGAGAGGAGGCATGTGATCTTGCTTTGGATCCTGCTCCAGACGGCGAAGTCTGCTCTCCTTTTCTGGGAGTTTACAGGGAAAACTGAGACGAGTAGAAGAACTTCTCATTTAACATGACCTGACCTAAATGTGTGCTAGTGTTTCAGGCTACAGTATTTTCTTATTCTGAAGTCTATCTTAGCTGCAGTAGATAGTTCTCTCTGTGTCTTCATTTAGTACAATCCAGAACAGTTGGTCCTGGATGCTGAATGTAACGACTAGTCTGATAGGGACAAATAACAAAGCAGACTTCTGCTGTCTTAAAACAACTACAATCCCAAAAATGAAATTAACTATATGAATGCTTCTTTGGCACCTAGTGCCCACCTACCAAAGTTTACTTTTAGCCAATCACAGCATCAAATGAAAATGTTGTGAGCAGGCACAAACATATTTGGCATCAAAAAATTCACAAAGGGCTTCTTGCTGTGGATTGTGAATTCTGACATAACAGATGTGATAGCAGCAGCTACGTGTGACCCCTCCTTTGCTGCCATGTTTATTTTGTTTCGGCTGTGGGCTTTGCACCGCTCTCATCACAGCTGTATGTCCCGCCTTAAACCATAAAACTGCAACGTGAATGGCCAACTCGGGCTGGGTCGCTTCTTGAACAGTCGAGGTGGGAGTTGGACAAGGTGGATTCTGGTGTTTGTGAATGCAGAAATACCACAAGAATTCAGCTTGCAGGCAAGGTTACATCACATTAACTTACATTACATTAACTACAAAAAATATATATATTTTTTGTTTGGTTTAATTCAGTTCTCTTAGCGTTCAGTGAGAGAAAGGTAAGTTGTTCTGGGCTTGAACGAGTGCACTGAAGTCAGGTAGAAGGTGGATATTCAAAGTAAAGCACACAAGTGATCATCACTGAGAGAAGATCTGTATCTACGTAGATTTGTTCAAATTTCTTACAGGGAATGTTTGTTCCCAGATGTAGGTAGATTCAAAGAGAACCAGCATCCCCCATACCCTCATCAAGGGTGGAAAGATTTCCTTTTTAAGTGAGGAACATCAACACAAACAGTGATGGTAATTTAAAATCCTCCGACAGTAGATCGTCTGATTGCAGATCAATGAATTCAAGCTCAACATCACTGGGTGTATTATTCACACTATAGGTAGGGAGAAATAAATATGTGCATTTCACTCTCAACTGTTTTGAAGTCTTTAAATGTATATGAAAACTTACCATGAGTTGCCCCTGACATGGATTAATACTTGTGGGGGTGATTAGCTGATATTTGGACTTCATGCAGTCTTGGTATGAGTGAGAATGTTGTCCTCTAATTGCCTTAAAAGAAACTTCCAACTTTGTCATGCCAGCTGTCACCATGTTGTACATTTCATGTGCAATGATGCCCTTGACTTTGCCACTTAGTATTTAGTTCATTCATTACTGCAGTCACATCAACAGAAAAGGCCAGATCTGCCAACCAGTGTGCATCCGAGCTCTGGAATGTTCTAGTCTTTCTTTTCACTCCTCTTATCTCAGGTCCCACAGTCTTTTAAACACAATGTCCAGGCTGAATTGTCTGAAAGCTGGTAGGTATCCTATGTTGATGGTTACTGTCATGCTCCTCCAATAGTGAAACAAACTGATTCAGCGCTCTTGCCCTGATGAAATTAACTATTTCAGTTACATCCTCAACAACATGGCTAATGTTGTGCACTGACTTGCTAAATCGCTCCTAATGAATGATACAATGTAAGAATATAAGTCTCTGTTCTACGTTAAGTCACTTTAGCTTGCATCCCCTTCAAAAGTCCAACACAAGAGCAGAGGGCACAGGGTCCATCTTCAGGCCTGTTAGCATGAGAAGGAAGGATGTGGTCCAGGTCACTGAGTTTAAATATCTTGGCACAACCATTGGCAATAACCTCATTTTCCAGGGAAACGCAGATAATGTCTACAGAAAAGTAAGACAGCAACTCCATCTCCTCAGGCAGTTGAAGGGCTTTAATGCCAGTAAACAAACTCTGGCTATGGTCTACCGGTCACTCACTGAGAGTGTTCTCACTTTTAATATTATCTCTTGGTATGGGAACCTGTCAGGTAGATACAAGAACAAGTTGACTCAGGTAGTTAACCAGGCCAGTTAGATGATATGGGTCAAGCAAATGCAGCTTCAGGAAATAAACAACCGTTCCATAACTAAAAAAGCTATCCAGATATACAATGACACCACCCACCCTCTCTACCCTGTATTTGTTCTGATGCCGTCAGGAAGGAGGCTCAGAGTTCCCTTAGCAAAGGAGGGTATAAGAAACCATTTGTGCCATCTGCAGTGAATACTCTGAACCAGAGTATCTTTAAGTGAACTATGCTGCTGCTGTATGATATCATAACTATTTTTTGTATTGTGATTATTTATTGATTGTATTTTGTGTCTGTTTTATGTGCTGGCTGACTGTTGAGATAACAAAGGCAAATTTCCACCATGTTTTAAACCACTAGACAATAAAGTCTTCTTATCTTATCTTACATTATGCCCAGTCAGATTTGGACGTTTACCAGTTTGTCCTATTCAAGTCCCAGCATCACCATTATGCATTTACCTCCCCGTTGTAGTGCCTTAAATTGATCCCACAGTTACTAGCTCCTCCATCATCTCTAAGTCTTTCAATAATCTGCATACAAAGTAAGTAACTGTGATATTTGAAGCTGAAGCTCCATATTCCCCGCAATGTTCTTAATGAGTCTCGTTTTGGTGAAAGAAATCCCCATCTGAGAATGGATCATCATGTCTTGAGATTTTATGGGAAATTACAAAGCTGGTCCTGACTTCTGCTTTCCTGGAAGAGTGGAGCTTTGTAAAAGAATCCCTCTTACTTTTGCAGTTTTGCTAAAAAAATGGTAGTTCAAATTCAAATTCTTAAACACTGCTTTATATTTTCCATACACTAAGCACACAGCTCTGTGGTTGATTTCAGCGAATAAATATGTAGATGTCCATACCTTGTCAATAATGTCCCTCATGCTAAGTCCACCTCTTTGCTTTGGGGGATCCAGGTTTGAATTCCGGTTGCTTTAAAAGTCTGCCAAGTTTGTCTGGTTGTATATGCAAGTTGTAATTATTTGATTTGATGGCGCCTGAATATGGGATCAGGTTAATGGTCTCACTCAGCTTGTTGAGTTCTTGAAAGCGCATTGATGACATTAAGAAGCCAACAGTGACCTACAAAATGGAAGCCATATCATTGCATTTTCTGCATCTATAACAAGGTAATAGGATTCTCACTTTTATTACTAAGAGACAGGACAGTAGAAGGTAGGCAGTGGGCCAGATTTGACCTGAGGGTGGTAAAATGCCCTAGGTTTGGTCTAAGCGACTATTATCAGCGCTGAATAAGTTGAGTAGTTCAAGCTTAGCACATTGTATGTATTTTAAAGAATATTATTTCAAATTATAAATTATTACATATTATTAAAAAGAAGTAGTTATTTGGTCACCCTGATTTGTTGATAGAGACATGTTTCAAAAAAATTCCCATCGAACTAAGCTACATCACTCGGTTACAAGATGAAGCATTGACCAACTCCCATCTGGTGGCCTATGGCTCCCAGGGATATTTTGGGTAGGGCCATGGGTTTGCACTGGGCATCCCTTCCTCTCAACATCATAGGGACTAACTCACCAACATAGGTCTTTCCAGGTCATAGCTGCCACAATGAGTCTGCCTAGCATGTTGGTGACTCTTTTAGGGCGGTAGGTCTCCCCTGCTTGGTGCCAGGCAGCTGCTGGAGGTCGGTGTGAGCCCTGGTTCCCAAGCTTGGCCTATGTGGCTTGATATGGTGGTGTGGCTGTGTTGTGGAGACTCGGTGCCTTCTGTCTCACTCTGAGCCTCTCTGCTCTGGCGCCTACTGCCCCTGTGTCTTGCTGACGACCTACCTCTGTGCAGGGCATATGGTTGCCCTCTGATGATGACTTGCCTGGGACTGCCAGAGCTTGGAGCGCTGGGTGCTGTGGGTTACAGGTCATCTACGATTGTTACCACACTTGTAAAACACTGTGTATCTCCAGCTGACAAACTCACTCATATAATATCCACTCAACAAAAACCCTTTCTTCACATACACACACCCACTCACCGACACAATCTAAATGCTTGAAAGTCATACAAACACAGGTTGCTATTACATCAACGTCGCCTGTCTACTTTGATGCTGGATCAAATCTGGATTTAATAAAGTAAATCATGCAATCTGGATACCGTCTTGAGAACATTATTCTGTAGAGCAAATCTCCCCTGGCACATGTAGACAAGCAGATTCTCTTTATGGTAGGCCTGACATGGTGCAACAGGACAGATGTAAAAACAAAAAAAAAATGACTCTTGAACAGTTGATCGTTGCGTAGTTTAAAGTAATGTTTGTGAAAATGTATTTAATATAATATAAAGCTTCCTGTGTGCAACCTGTCCATGGTGTCCAGGACTTTCAGACAATGACGGCTAAAGACAGGTTCAAGACCCCTCACATCACACACATATGTTTAGGTGTTCATTCATGAGATTCTTCTTTCATTGTCTTTTTCAACCACAAAACCACAAAAACAATGTACATACTTAGCCATGATATATGAGTACTGTTATACCCCTCATCAATACTCCTAAGCAGATTTCTAGTTGATAACAGTTTCAGATTGCTATTGGATAAGAAAGAAAGGAACTTCAGCATGCTGGGTTACTCAGACTGGCACAGGGACTGCATATGATCAATGCACAGGACCATGTCAAATGATGTAAAGCACCACTCTCAACAAAATGGTCGAATAATAAGAGCCTTTAATGTATGGGCCTGAATAATGGCTTGCAACAGTCACTGAAGGTTCCCTAAAGGTAAATATTCACTGACAGACACACTTGTGGCTTCAAGTATAAGGAGCACTTGATGAAGGGCCTTGAAGTTTTGCTAGCTTGTTTCATTATCGCCTCTCATTCTCTTTGTCAAGTCAACTTGACACAACCATCCCTGCCACTCACAAAACTTTTTCTTCTGATTAATTGCAGCCTTTTAGGCTCTCTCACAATCAGCCCGGACAATTTTACAGCTTTTTATTACAAAGTTAAATGTCTTGCGATGGAATACAGTGGTGGTAAATGTCATATCCTTTCAGCATGGCAAGGGTAGGGTAATTGTCTCTGTGGCATAATCGTCCCTCAACAAAAGCCAGTGAAAATGACTGGGTTTTAACATAATAAGGAGCACTGTCATTTTAGTTCTCCCCTCCGCAAAATCCTCCCCGCCAGCATTAGTTTGCTTCCCTCTGTTGCAGGGCATGTTTATCTCCATCTTAGAGCCTCAATTTTACTCTTTTCTTCACTGCCGATGGCCTGTAATTACACCCATCTGCTCTTTTTGCATACAATGTTAATACTGCTGGCAGTATGAAAAGCGGCAAGACAAGAAAGAACAACCAGCTATAAATGTCAACGAAACACCAATGAAACTCAAAGAAGCAATCAAAATTTTGGGTTCAATTACCTTAGCCATGATGGTTAAAAGACATCTTTGTTTTCATATTACTTTGTTTTCTCCAAAGTATTCTTTCAAACAGACATTTGACAGATTAAATCAACAAACTGAAAGAATATATCTGTGGCAAAGTCTAAAAAACATTTTCCTGGCATTTGGCTTGTCCATGTGGGATGCTGCAAATTTCCGCCATGCTTAAAGCTGTTGGTTTTGGAACGAGTGCTTCATTTCTGGGTCTGCTCCCTCTAGATCAGGGGTGTCCAAACTTTTCGGTTCATTGACTGAAATTGTCAACTCAAAAGCACCCGAGGGCCGAAAAATGAATAAAAATAAATAACATAAGCCAAAAATGTTGATCTTTTTTTTACCTGCTCTACGAAATATGATCATTTTTTATAAACAAATTAGACTATCTGTGTTTAGCCAACTTTTAAAAATTTAATTTATTTCAGATTTTAATGCACTAAAGTCTGCATTTGAGTAAGACATTGGATAGTTGTGGTCCTATTTATTATGTAATTAAAGACCATTTAAAAAGTGATTATTAAAAGAAAAATGTTTTGTGCTTTACCTAACATTCAGTTCAACATTCAATTGTAAGATTTTAACTTGTAATAATTTTGCCCCAATTAAAAATAAAAAGTTTTCATGTGCACCAGCCACCAGTGCTGGTCGGCCAAATCTTTCTTGAAGTGCATTTGGGGGCCTGCACAAAAGCATCGCCAATGGCCACTGAACTGCACTTTAGACACACCCACTTTATAAAGTTTAATTTAGTGTGGATTTTACATTTAGTGTGGAAAAATGCTAAAACACTTAAACATTTTCAGTTGTTCCTGAGTAGGTCCTAAACAAACTTTCCTGTCGCAACAGGTTGAGATTTGGGATCAGATGACTTAAATAAAGATTCGGTTGGGTGTTCCAACAGGAAACAGCTAACAACATTTAATTCATAAAGGCTAGCATCAAGCTGCTGCAGTGACCTGAACATCAACCTTATGGAAAATACATATATGCTTAGGTGCTTGGTTTGTGTCAGTAAAGCAACCAGTTTAGAATAACTTTGAAAATAAGAGTGGTCAAATATCCAACCTGAATTATGTTGTTGGCTACTGAAAGTATAGTTTCTCTGCAACTTGCTAAATAACAGTTATCCAAATATTATTGTGTTTTGGCATATTTTTGAGCCTGCATGTTTAATTTAATTTGCTCACCAGTTCTTTTTTAAAACTCACTGAACTTTTTTATATGATCATACTCTTCTGGTAAAAGAAAGGTTGGAATACATGTTCCGAAAAAAAAAATAGTACATTCATCATGAGTGTATGTCAAATTTTGATTATCACTGTAAATTGCCTTAAATCTGTAAAGTAAACTGAAAATAAATGAAGTGGACTTGTGACAGGTATCTTATTATCTCCTTTGTAGGGATCTGAAGCAATGTATCTCTCACACAGACAGCATTCACAATCATTAAAGTGGATTATGAAAGGAATGACAGCAAATTTTAGGATTAAAATTAAGCCGAGACAACAGTGATCCAAGGTGCAATCGAGCAAGGGTGTGCCATTCTGCAGTGGACACACATCTCCTCCACCTTTGAAGCCCATGACACCTTCAGTGTTGCAGAAAACCCCCCACCTCTATATGTCACACAACATCCTTGCATCCACATCATTCTCTGTCTTCTATGTTTGCTCCTCTAATTCTCTCACAATATTCTCTTGGTTTGCTCTGTCTGAAGAACTTAAAGGCACAGCGTAAGTATCACGAAGCGATGCAATGCTGCACCTGCTATGAGGAGCTGATGTAAGAGAGGGATGAGTATGAATTAAACATTTCCCAAGGGGTGAATGCGAAGGGATGGGTGTCTTATTTGTTTGAATAAATGCATAAAGTGCATGCTTGCAAAAGCCTCTAATGTTATCTGTCAAAATTCAAGGTTACCAAATGTGCAAGAAGCAAAATTATTCCTTTTCGTGTAACGCATGGTGATTAGGCTAAATAACTGCTGACAGCAACAGAAGTAGCTTGGTTCAGATTTGCTGCAGGCCAATGTTTGTCTGAATGTGATAGGGACTGTAGGTTAGGTTGGCTGACAGTGTGTGAAAGTTAATTAAGCGTGGACCTAAACATTTGTCTAATAGTCTGAGGATTTTTGTTCTCTTTCCCCATAAACTTTAATACCTGTCCAATGTAAAATGGCTTTTAGAATATTAAACTGCCAACATTTAAACATTTTTATAGCTGCACTAATTATAACTAAAAAAGCAGAGGGGAATCAGTTTGTAGACAAAATTAAAACAAAACCATTTTCAGACGATTGGTCGGAATTGATGCTTTGTATTTTCTCTTTTAATCTCGCTTTCTCTTTTTCTCCCAAAAACCCAAATGTTGCAACACAAAGCATTTGACGATGATTGAGGTTTTTGAACTTTTTTATGTCACTTGATGTCACTTATGTGTTAGACAGATTTTATGTATAAGAACCTTTGCTCGGTAACAGGCTTGTTTGGCTGGAATCATCAAACAATTTAGTGACAACTTTAATATTGCCACTGTGGCAAGTTACATTGTTTATTATTAGACAGCTATTGGTGGCCAGTCTGATGTTTAACTGACCTGATAAAACACTCTGGGGTTTTTGGACTATCTCAGCACAAAATGTATTAATTGACACGGTGGAATGAGCAGGAACCCCACTCATTCAGCACCTCAGGAGCTTTAACTGTAGGCTTAGCCTTTATCAAAGCCCTGTTTTACAGCAACTGCTTTCTCTCAGTAGTGTGATGTCGCCTCTGCGCCAATATAAATAAATAATGACCACTCACGTCAGAACGGCTATAAAAAACATACTGAGTGCTTTTATAATATTTTTTATACTGTAGTTCTTAAACAGAAATAAGCATTGCGGCATCTCTAATTACAACCTTTCAATAACACTGGTTGCAGTAAAGCAGATTAAGAGTGTTTTTTAATTACACTATATTTCCTTTTGCTTTAATAAACAGAGTAATAAACTGATAAAAAAAAAAGCTTTGATATGAGTACATGAACAGATGCTGGGAAACGATGCAGAAATTATTTCCATCAAGGCCCAATCGGAACTCGCTTTTTTTTAACACAAATAGCGGCTGCATTGATTGTTTCTGGGAGACCGATTAGATATAGATTTAACAAGCAGATATGTTATGTCAATATACTGTAGTCTTGGATAAAGGCTATTTTCTCCTGAGCGTCTGTGATTCTGAAATTTTTGCTGGAGCTTGCCATGTACAACATTCAAATCTTGAATCTTGATCACCTTAGCTGAAAACAAACTATATTTTGACCTAGATAAATTGCTAGCATTTACTGTTGTTGTTCAACTGTTTTTGCCCAATTTAAGTATACTGTACATAGTAAATGTGGTTTTATTAGCTTAGTTTAGATTATTTTCTACAGGTACGAGGTTGGACTGAAATCTGGTAAACATAGATTTGTAAAGAGCCAAGCTTTTCAGTAGGATAATTAAAAGCGAAAGCAGTCCATCCTCAGACAGGCAGATATGATTTGATCCGACTCTTCTCATGTGTTTCACTCTGAATTTTTGCTACTAAACTCCAGAAGAAGGTACAGGACACCCTTATGTAAACATAACAGATTTAAATATTTGTTCATCCCACTGTCTATGAAACTTGTTAATGGTTTGTAATGAGAAGATTAACTGGGGAAGTGCTAGGACACGTAGGTAGCCACATCTATGGTCTCTTATGTTCTACAGCAGCAAACTGGGAGGGCAGTGGTGTTGGAAATTATTCTATTTTTAAAGGTTGATTTGCACGGTCTTAATATGATCGTTTTAGCCAAACTGTGATTTATGAACTGTTGTTACTATTGTATATTTATTTATTATTTTACTGAGACTCCTTTTATTAGTGATTGAATATGTAGTACAATGCAGCTGATCCTTGTATCCAAGGCAAATTTGTCTCAAGGGAGACTAATAAAGATACTTTGACTTTGAAATACACAAGCGGCAATTATTTCTGAACAGAATGCTGAACATCTAAGCACACTTAACATCTGTAACAGAATTTAAGAAGCATCAGACAAAGGTTGCCAGTGTTAGGACCTTCTGTTCTAAGACCATGTCCCTCTCTTTCCTCTCCCTGTTCATGCATACGCTATATTTGCTGTCTCTTCTAATACCGCTTTTACAATATTGCGTATCTACCTCGCATTTCAGTTACGTAAAATAAAAATTTCAATAAGAAATAAGCATAATTTCCTTATTTTAGAACTACTTAAATTGTGTTGTGAAGAACTAAAGGTATCTTTCTAGATGGAATATGATATGACATCAAACACCATCTCTCTGCGTTGTTCTCGAGTCTCTTGTTTACATAACCGGGCTGGCCATGTATGCTTGTACATACATGTGAACTGCTGCCGCTCAGGGCTTTGCCCCTCCTTGGCCAATTAAACACCACCATCAGAGCAGGGTAGTGTAGGAACAAAATGGATGGATGAGAGCACGTCCAGCAGGTCGAAAAGTTCTCTTACTAATAGCGTTATAAAATTATGAGTTACTTATTTCTTTACTTGACATGTTCCTCCGAAAGATGATGCTGTTTTGCTGTGTTATTATCCTTTACAAATATGGATGAGAAGGGGAGGGGAAAGGGAGAGCCGGGCTGAAGCTGGAGTGTAGGTAGAGAGAGGTTTGGCTTGTCACTCGGCTTGTAATGGTCTACAAACAGTGTTCAACAGCCCACCTAGTGGTGGAATTTCACTTATTGTTTCTTTAAGCAAATTATACTCCAGAAATTCCTGATACTGTAAGATACAGATTTTTTTCACCATTTCAGACAGGCTGTCACAATTTATTGACTATGTTGAAAAACTTCAAATGCAAAAGCTGCATGAGTATCACAACCCTGAGTCACCATAACCAGAAAAGGAACTACTTCAATTCATTTTACACTATGCAGATGCTTTGTCTGCACTAAGGAGGGTTCACTCATCAGTGAATACAAAATGCTTGAAGTGGCCCAACTGTTGGTAGCCCGACCTAAATTCTGGTAAGTTCAATAATTTGACCACTTGGAGACACTTATACACTGTGTATAGGGCAATGAATTTAAAGCCCCAGATTGTCAGCTGATCTTTAAAATTAGGGGGGGGAAAACAAGACAGTGGCATTAATTTTGTGCCATGGTGTTGAAACAATCATCCCATCTAGAATGTGAATAAAACAAGGGAGATGGTTGTAGATTTCAGGAGAAACACGAATATGTCCAACACTACTATCATACAGGGAGAAGAAGTGGAGATGGACAAGAAGTATAAATTACTTGGTGTTCACCTAGACAACAAACTGGACTGGAGACACAACTGTGAAACTACGTACAAAAAGGGACAGAGCAGACCATACTTCCTGAGAAAGCTTAGGTCCTACAGTGTTTGCAGCAAGATGCTGCAGATCTTCTATAAGTCAGTTGTGGAGAGTATGATCTCTTCTCCCATCATGTCTTGGGGTAGCAGCATCAGAGCAACTGACTTAAAGAACCTAAACAAGATAATAAAGAGGACCGGCTCTGTTCTGGGGACTCCTCGAGAACCTTTAGAGACAATTTCACAACGAAGGATTATTCATAAAATGAAGAACATTACAGACAACCGTGAGCATTCTCTTCATCAGAATGTCACACAACAGCAGAGTGTCTTCAGTCAGAGGCTTCTCCAGATCCACTGTAAAACAGACCTTCACAGGAGATCCTTTCCTGCTAACAGCCATCAGCATCGACAACTCGTTGAAGAAACTTCACAAAAACATTTAATTTCTCTTTGGGATTAATAAATTATTTTAGACTTGAATTTGAGCTACAGCAAAATTTCCAACCAGAAGCAAGAAAACAACATATGTTGTACACCCCTCATCCCAATCCATGCAAAATACACAACAAGGGTGCATCAATAGCAACGCACATACTTCATACATGACAGGAATTTATGTTCTGTAACACAAGCTCCCTTTTCTTGCGTTACGACGCACATAAAATATGTTTTTTGATACAAATGGAAAGATAGGAAACAGTGTAACAGCAGCTGGGCTGTGTTGTCTATCTTTTAATTAAGCAGTTGTACTGAATGTATTAATTTCCTTAAAAAAACTGGTCAACAACACACAATTTCAACATTCTAAGACAGTTATAGATCAAACTTTGATGAGGCTTAGTTAAAATAGTAAACTCTTAGCTTATCTATAAACACTGACATATTGTACAAAACCAAAACATAACCTTGGAGGAGAGATTATGATATGATCCCGCTGTACCTGTAAATGGTTTTAATGTTATGATTTTTTTGGTGTTGACTAGTTAATGTAATTTTTAGCAAGCAATACATTCTGGGATCTTCCAACCACTTGGCTGGTTGCTAGAATTGGACACTATTTTGCTTTGCTTGGCATTGACTCACAGAAAGGGAGTCAAAACACAAGTAAAACTCCTTGAAAGTGACTGCAATGTGACATGTGGTCTTAATCATAATTTCAGATTTAGTTTACGGTCTGACAGCAAAAAATGGAAAAAGAAACTAAATGGGAATCTGATCAGCTTTACTGCAAATTCCCCTTTATCAAAATTCAGGAATCTGAAATAGAAATGAGGCAAACAGAATAAATCTGATACGTTTCCTGAACTCAAACGATGCAATCCCAAGCAGAAGATGTTCTCGGATGTTGCGTTATCAGAAATGTTTAATCTCATTTCATGCCACTCACAAAAACTGCTGAGAGCTTTTCCTGAGGCATGAATCAGTTTAGCAGTGACATTTATTGGATATGCTATAATTCTTTTTTCTGTTGGATTTTATTTGTACAATTACCACAATACAATAACCAGGAGCATGTTTATTCTACATTGTCACTGACAGAAATGCTGCTGCAACTGCAGTTTGGGTAAAGAGTCCACTGCGTGTCAGTTCAAGGTTTTAACATGTAAGTGATCTGGTACTGCCCAGGTTTTAATTTTTTTGTTCAAAACCAACCACTATCATTTATCTTAAGTATGTATGGAACAAAAATGCCTTA
This sequence comes from Fundulus diaphanus, assembly GCA_037039145.1. Taxonomy (NCBI): domain Eukaryota; kingdom Metazoa; phylum Chordata; class Actinopteri; order Cyprinodontiformes; family Fundulidae; genus Fundulus; species Fundulus diaphanus. The sequence continues at coordinate 35,546,874 of CM073138.1, read as the reverse complement.
ACGCCTTAATGGAATTAAAGAAAAACTAAGTACACCTTCAAAAACCGAGGTATCTACAAAATGCATAAAACTACAAATAGATCGGAGACGTGAGCTCAATTTTTGATTGTTAGATTTGTAAAACTGTGACCTGTCGTTGACGATTTTAGCCCATTTCTATTTAAAAACTTTAACTAAAAGTGTTTAACATCTACAAACAGGCTTAATTTGGAGGCAACCAGTTTTTTTCCACCTATCCAGGAGTCTTTGCTACTCTGCCCACCAAAGTCACACTCTCTGTTGTAGCAGTCTCAAGGCCAGTCGACATAGGACTGTAGAAAATGTAGTTTCTTTTAAATAGCTTTATATATATCTGTCTTTCCTCTGCCTTCATTTGAAACACATTAGCAGACGCTTCAACCGGCAACAACTTCCCCTGCAAAAAATGTTGTGGTTAGCACAACCGCTGTATTTTTCGACAGAATGATAGTAAAATTGTTCATAAAACTACAGTCTTGCTAATTTATTTTATTATTTTTATTAATAGATCCCAGTTAGAAGGTGCACCCACACTAGTTTCATGACAAATTCAATCATTTTTCTTTTTACCACAAGTCAATCAAACAACAAATTACATTCTAAATCTTTTAGTGGTTGAATAAAAAAAAAACTATAATTGTACTAATTTCAAAATATATGTCGAAAAGTAGAAGAATTACAGCAATGCAGAAATCTTAGGCTTTGGCAGCTTGCTGAAAAAGAGGACATCCTAATAGTGACAAATGAAAATCATTTGTGACACATGAGAAAAACTTGCAAATTGTAATTGTCTGGACTAAAAAGTTAAGCAGTGGTTGATTACCTAATGACGGATTGTAACCACCATTCACTCAGTGCCATGCCCCGGTATCGGTAATTATTATATTTGGGGTAATTTTGCAGTGGATTCTGTAAATTATGTGGTGATAAACACTGTTCTGTTACAACATAAGGGATTTTCCCTGCAAGCAGCCAATATTTATATGAAACGCTATGCTGTAAAAGAAACTGAATGTTGCCAATTTGATCCGTTTGCTGTCAGATTCTCCAAGTGTGGAGAATAAAATATGAATAAAAGTTATCTTTTTTATCAGTAGCCTCTCATCAGTAGATGTTAACATACAATGGTTTACGTTTTGTCAGATTACAAGCACAAACTTCCATGAATCTTATTGGAAGTTTGTGTTTTGATATACCAATGTAAACTTACTCATAGTTGTAAAGTGCAAAATGTAGGATATATGTTTTTCCATTTGCTCTTAGCAAATACACATTTTGGTCATGCTTCTAATAACTTTGAACAACTAGAGATGAAAATGGTCAAGCTTAAAGGGGCCATATCAGGCTTCTTAAAGCCCTCCTTTTCCCATTAAGATCATTCAGTTGGGGTCTATATAAAGCGGAACTGCAATGCTTTGGACTGAATTCCTCATCATTGTTACCCCACAGCCCCTCTTTGATCCCTGTTCTGAGATGCGTCTGAGAGCAGCTCGTGTTCACGCTGTCTCTTTAAATCTAAGGAAGTGTTTCACTTCACACCGTTCGACCATGTTTTTAGTATGCTGGGGGATGGTGTAATGAATTGTGTGGGTGAACATTTTCACTTATGCATTTGTAGAGTCAGAATCCTTCCACTTGGACTACAAAATGACGGCAAAAAAAAACAAAATAAAATTCAAATGGCTGATTTGTGAAGTTGGAAAGCTGGAAGCTAATGACCTTGGAAAATATGTCCCAAACAGAAATATAAATATGTCCCAAACAGAAATATAAACATATCTATGAAGTAACTGGAAAGACTAAATTCAAATTTTCTGCACTCCTAGTAACGCCTAGTACACAACAATATGTAAATAAGAGCTAGAAAAGTGGATTTTGCATGATATTCACCCTTTAAATTCAGTTCGGGAAGATGGAGAGCATCAGTGAGCAACCATTATTTTAAACTTATCTTCTTAAATGGGTTCAGTTCTGAAACATGACTGGGCCCTTCTAACTCATGACTATGCTTTGATGAAAACCTCCACCCCAGTTTCAAACTTTTTGCAGCACCAAAGAGATTGTCTTCCTGAATTGCCCTGTGTTTAGCATTGTTGCCAGATTTCCCCGTACCCAGAGACAAGCATCCTCACGGCATAATGCTGCCATCACTAGGATTTGCAGTGAGGTGATGCCACATAGAACCTTTTGCATTTAGGTCTTCATTCACAAGAGCTTTGTTCTTGCCAGTTTTCCATAAAGGTCAGATTACCTGAGTTTTGGATAACTGAAGCACCTCCAGAGTTAGATGCTTCTCTGATTCGTGCCCAGTTGTCTTGTTAATTCAATTCAATTCAATTCAATTCAATTCAATTTTATTTATATAGCGCCAATTCATGAAGCATGTCATCTCAAGGCACTTTCCAAAATCACATTCAATCAGGTTATACAGATTGGGTCAGATTATACAGATTGGTCAAAAATGTCCTATATAAGGGAACCTAGTTGATTGCACTCCTGGAGAAGCGTAGAGCCACAGGGAGAGTCGTCTGCATTGTCCATGGCTTTGCAGCAATCCCTCATACTGAGCAAGCATGAAGCGACAGTGGAAAGAAAAACTCCCCATTACCGGGAAGGAACAACCTCCAGCAGAACCAGGCTCAGTATGAACTCGACTGACTGGGGGTTAGCTACTAATAAAGTGACTTTTGAAGGCAATTGTTTGCAATACATTTTTATTTAAAGGTCTCAGAAGAAATGAAGGTGAATAAATTCACTTCACTACTATTCACTACTTTGTTTTGGTCTATTCTATTAAATGGTCATAAAATAAAGTGAATTATGGGTTATTTGACAACATTTAAATACGTTAAATGGATTATGCTGTCGTTTAAGTCAGCTGACTTAAACTGATCCCCCACCCATAAGGAAAAGAATGAAAGATGCAGCCATCCTCATATTTATTCTATCATCACCCACCACTCCTGGACCCAGACACTGCTAGATGAGGGAAAAATATGTCAAGCCCATCTTCGGGCATCCATTTGTTTCTCTCATTATGACTGCTCACCAGCCAATTACTGCCATTTATATACGTCTACACCTCATGTCTGAAGTTCTGACATGTTACAAAATGCAACGCAGAAAAACATGCAGATAAACTCAGCGAACTAATTGCAGTAATGACTGCAAAGCAGTGAGGGATACTCACTGAGGCATCACAGGCCTGCCTGGTAAATAAGCTAATTGAAATCTGAAGAATGCATATGGATGTATTTTCCCTGAGCACAATTTGAGCCTCATGAGTTAATGACATGCAGCAGCAACACGGTGCGCCGATCCCACATACATCAACTTGACAAACCGCGCTTCATCAGAGGAAGACGTTCATTAGATTGGATGGTTATTACTGCAGGCCCGATCACCGCAGGCAGCATTTAAAGCTCGGTTAACCCCGCCAACTTGTAGAGCTGCATGTCTCTATTTGCTGTGGCTCAAACAGAATGTCCGCCCAAGCTAAGAGCCCCTCCTCCTCTATGCGCTCAAACTGACCATTTTCCCCTTTTTCAACCTTCAGGCTAAAGTTTCCTGTAAGCGCTTTGATCTCCCCTCTGCCTCCTCCGTCATCTGATGGACAGGATCATGGAGCCCCGGCAGGTACACTCTGCCATCATGACACATACCCCTGACAAGGTGAGAAAATCTGCAAAGAAAAGACAAGGAGTGACTGCTACTCCTCTACACATTCTGCTTCCACTTGTGCCCTGACAGACAGCTAAGCGTGGGGACACGTGTTCTACATGCAATGTGAAAAGTGAGACAAGACAAGAGGGGGTCACATGAGCCCCGGTTCCTGTAAAGGAAGGTGCAGAAACATAAGCCCCCCCCCCCCGGCAAGGTGGAACCTCGTGTCTTCAGAGCACCCCTGTATTTTGAGCGCACTCCCAGCGCACAGGGCTGCTGTCATTGCGCCTCCGAGAACGTGGTTCCAATCCCAGACGCAGCAGAGGAAAATGGGGTCTGAGATGCGGAGCTGTCATCGTTTAGGCGACAAAACCTCCACACCCCCATGTGTACATCCGGGTTGCAGACGGCGTAGCTCAGCAGGAAGGATTATTTCTCCCGAGGATGATATTGCAGATTTCAGTGCAGAAAAGTCAGGGGAAATAAATCAGAGCTCTTAGCACGTATTCATTTGACAAGCTGAGGACATTTGGAAAAAGGGGCAAAGCGAGGTGTAAAGACAAGTGTGTGTGTGTGTGTGTGTGTGTGTGTGTGTGTGTGTGTGTGTGTGTAGTGCCTGTGGTCACTGCTAATGAACTCACTGTTTGATTTGCTTGTGAACACAACTTTCAGTGGTGTGTTCCGTAAAGCCTCTTGTGTGTACACAAACAAAGAGCTTGTGCGCACACGCCGGTGGCGCCACCAGGAGGGGCCAGGCTGCCCTAGACATTCCTATGTTCGGGCTATTTTTTTAAAGAAAGATGAATTATGGTGGTGAAGATTCTCAGTCATCCAGGTTTGTTTTTTACTTTTTTGGAAAGATGAATTATGAATTAAAGACAGGGGAGGAGAACTCAGCGAGTTGCAACATTTATGTACTCATGCATATGTTAAGTTTTGACTGATTTCAGGACACTCACTCCTGCCCCCTGCATACACAGGTGCATCTAAAAAAATTAATATCATATAAAACTTTTCTTTGTTGCATTCTTTATATAGAATCACAGATATATTTAGTAGCCGACATCCAGCGTTTACATCTGTTTATTTTGGACTACAGCTAAACCCCGAAATTCAGTTTCTCAGACAAATAGAGACGTCAGTGGGACACATCTCAGGCAAACAGTATATTACAGAAGACCAGTAAAATATCACATTTTATTACAGAAACGTGTGCGTACTAAATAACATGCATTGCAAACTTGGTTGGGGTTCCTTTTGCATAAACCATATGGAAGGGATCAGGTTGTTGCCAAGGTTGCCCTAATACCGGCCTTCAGCTCATCTGTATTGTTGGTTCAAGTGTCTGATGTTAAATGCCCTATGGGCTAAATCAGGCGAGTGTGCTGGGCAGTGAAGCACAGTGATGCCACAGTTATTAAACCTGGTCAGCAAAGCAAAGCATAAGGTGCTCTAAGGTGTCAGTAGATGGCTGCGCTAACTTTGGACGTGATATAACATAGCGGACCAACACCATCAGATGGCTTGGCTCCCCAAATTATCACTGTCTGCGCTGTACTCCTGTTCCTACAGATTCTGAGATCTTGATTTTAATATGAGAAGCACAATGTTTGTTTGTTTTGAAAAGCCACTGACCATTGAGCAACAGTCTGTTACTTTTTCTCCCTTTAAACCAGGTCAGATGCTGCTGTTTTCTGAGGCTCAGGAGTGGCCTAACACAAAAAAAAAATACTCCATCTGTCACGATTTGGGTTTTGTCTTGGTTTATGTTATCAGATTTATTAGTTAAGTTTCTGATTTTGGGGTCTTGTTTGGGTTTGATTTAGACATGTTTTTCTGTTTAGGTTACCTGTTTTTCCACCTGTCACTTTATCAGCTCTGTTCGGTCTCCCCTCAGCAATCTGTCAGCTTTCTTGCCTTGATTAGATCCACCTGCTCACTTATAATTAGCCTTCACTCCTGTTCACCTGCTCACTCCCCTATATAGTCCTGCCACAAACCTCTGCTATCTGCCAGATCATTAACGAGCCACGGTGAGTTTAGTTCCAGCATTCTTTATTCTGATTGACCTGTTGACGATAACCCGAGAGCCTTTTTGATTCTGAGCCAGCCTGTTCCCTGATCTGTTTTTCCTGCCCTGTCTGACTGATTTACCGGTTTACCGACTAGTTTCTGTCCTATGGTTATCCGAGCTTGCTTTGCCCTGTCTGTACCTCTGCCTATTTTGGACTGCTTTTTGTGTACCGGATTTTGGACTGCCCTTTTGACTATTGAGCCCGCCTGTTCCTGTTTTCATTATTAAAATCCTGTTTTTTGCCTTAACCTCACTTGTTGGGTTTGAATACTGGGTTTGCCTGATTCACGATCATAACAGAATGATCTGGCCCACTAAAACCTATCGCCCAACAAGTTTTTAGAGGTTTTTTTTTTTCCCCCTCCACACGCTATGGCTTGGGAGGGTTCCAGATTGGCGTTCTGTCCCCCTGGTATCGGTCCCAGACGCCATCTCTCCAGCAGCCGCAGCAGCAGTAACCCGCTGCCTGCTCCGAGTTTACGATTGGGAGGGCTCTTTGTCACAAATTCAGATTCAACTCAGAATAGAAGGGATCACTCACCCAGCGACACCGCTGTCGGCTCTGCCCATGGGTTTTATCCAGAACCAACTTTGTTTATGGAGGTCGAAGCGGAGGTGGTGCGGGATCTTCGTCCGGATCTTTTTTTCTCTCTCCCTCCAGAGGAGGAGATGCAGGGAACGCTGTGGGCTCCACCGATCCCGGCTCTACCGACAGGATCAAACCTCCAGCAAGTCCTGCCGTCCCGCCGTCGGAGGAGGGGACGGAAACCTGTGGGTCGCTCCTTCACCCGTTCTGTTCGGCCGACAGGCGAGTCAGTACCGCGCCCGTCCGTTGCCACTTCCTGCCCAGTGGATCGGAGTCCGGTGCTTCCCAGAGCTGAGCAGCCCACAGCGCCTCCTGTTGGCGCCCGTGATGCTGAGGATCTGGCTCTGGAGGACCAGTTAAGAGCTTTTGCCCCTATTATTAAAGACCTTAGGGAGGCTCTTTTCTGCCAGTATTCAGAGGAGCTGGAGGCAAAATTAAAGGAGGTCGAGGGGCACTATAGAGCGGCTCTCCAAGGGTTCTATAGTGGACTCAATCCTGTCCCCAAGGGTCCAGCCGACGCCCCGGCACCTGCACCTGTCCCAGAGGACCCGCCTCCTACCTCAGCTCCAGTGCCGGCCTCCGGCAGCTATAAGGCAGCACTGTCTGCGCAGCCGGCCCAAGACGCTGCAACCCCGGAGGGTCCGCAGCCGGCCCAAGACGCTGCAACCCCGGAGGCTCCGCAGCCGGCCCAAGACGCTGCAACCCCGGAGGCTCCGCAGCCGGTCCGAGACGCTGCAACCCCGGAGGCTCCGCAGCCGGCCCGAGACGCTGCAACCCCGGAGGGTCCGCAGCCGGCCCGAGACGCTGCAACCCAGGAGGGTCCGCAGCCGGCCCGAGACGCTGCAACCCAGGGGGGTCCGCCGCCGGCCCGCGACGTGGGAACCCAGGAGGGTCCGCCGCCAGTCTGCGACGTGGGAACCCAGGAGGGTCCGCCGCCAGTCTGCGACGTGGGAACCCAGGAGGGTCCGCCGCCAGTCTGCGACGTGGGAACCCAGGAGGGTCCGCCGCCAGTCTGCGACGTGGGAACCCAGGAGGGTCCGCCGCCAGTCTGCGACGTGGGAACCCAGGAGGGTCCGCCGCCAGTCTGCGACGTGGGAACCCAGGAGGGTCCGCCGCCAGTATGCGACGTGGGAACCCAGGAGGGTCTACCACAGGGCCACGATGAGGGGGTTCAGACGAGCCCTCTTTCAGGCCGCAACTCGGGGGCTCATCGGGACACTGGGCGCCGTGGCCCTCGCCCAGACGACAAGCGGCGCCGTGGCCCTCGCCCAGACGACAAGCGGCGTCGTGGCCCTCGCCCGAACGACAAGCTCCGTCGGGGGCCTCGCCGAGAAGACAAGCACCCAGAGCCCCATGGAGACTTAGAGGCCCCTGGACCTCTTCGGAAGCTCTTACCCCCTCATCTTTGGCTTGACAGCCAATTTCCCAAGTGGCTGACCAAACTGTCTTTGTCGGAGGTTCTGGAAGGGTTATTGATGAGGTTCTGGGTGTTAAAGGGTCTGGGAGCATCTGAAGTCTGTGGTCCGGGGCCTCCTGAACCTGAAGCCTGTAGCCCGGGGTCTCCTGAACCGGAAGCCTGTAGCCAGGCCCCGTCTGAACCTGAAGCCTGTAGCCAGGTCCCGTCTGAACCTGAAGCCTGTAGCCAGGCCCCGTCTGAACCTGTAGCCTGTAGCCAGGCCCCGTCTGAACCTGTAGCCTGTAGCCAGGCCCCGTCTGAACCTGTAGCCTGTAGCCAGGCCCTGTCTGAACCTGTAGCCTGTAGCCAGGTCCCGTCTGAACCTGTAGCCTGTAGCCAGGCCCCGTCTGAACCTGTAGCCTGTAGCCAGGGGCCGTCTGAATCTGAAGCCAGTAGCCAGGGGCCGACTGAACCTGAAGCCAGTAGCCAGGGGCCGACTGAACCTGAAGCCAGTAGCCAGGGGCCGACTGAACCTGAACTCTGTAGTCAGGCTCCTCCTGAACTCTGTAGCCAGGCTCCTCCTGAACTCTGTAGCCAGGCTCCTCCTGAACTCTGTAGCCAGGCTCCTCCTGAACTCTGTAGCCAAGCGCCTCCTGAACTCTGTAGCCAGGCGCCTCCTGAACTCTGTAGCCAGACGCCTCCTGAACTCTTTAACCAGGCCTCTCTTCTAGCTCTTAGTCCGGCGTTGTCTCCAGCCTTTAGTCCGGCGGCAGGTTCTGTTCTTTCTCTCTCCAGACGTCGGTTCCTGAGGGTCCGGTTCTACCGACGGTCCCCGAGGTTGCTGCTCGGCCGCCGGCCTATGAGAGACCTGCTCCGCCGCCGGCCTATGAGAGACCTGCTCCGCCACCGGCCGCCGGACATCGTTGCTAACCGGGGCCGTCCTTCAGGACACCCGCCGGATTACCTGTCTCACAGAGGTCGTCCGCCGGAGAACCTGACACGCCTAGGACGTCCGCCGGAGAACCTGACACGCCTAGGACGTCCGCCGGAGAACCTGACACGCCTAGGACGTCCGCCGGAGAACCTGACACGCCGAGGACGTCCGCCGGAGAACCTGACACGCCGAGGACGTCCGCCGGAGAACCTGACACGCCGAGGACGTCCGCCGGAGAACCTGACACGCCGAGGACGTCCGCCGGAGAACCTGACACGCCGAGACCGTCCTTCGGGACGTCCGCCGGAGAACCTGACACGCCGAGACCGTCCTTCGGGACATCCGCCGGACAACCTGACACGCCGAGGCCGTCCTTCGGGACGTCCGCCGAACAACCTGACACACCGAGGCCGTCCTTCGGGACGTCCGCCGGACAACCTGACTCGTCGGGGCCGTCCTCCTGGACGACCGCCTGAGAACCTGACTCGTCGGGGCCGTCCTCCTGGACGACCGCCTGAGAACCTGACTCGTCGGGGCCGTCCTCCTGGACGACCGCCTGAGAACCTGACTCGTCGGGGCCGTCCTCCTGGACGACCGCCTGAGAACCTGACTCGTCGGGGCCGTCCTCCTGGACGCCCGCCTGAGAACTTGACTCGTCTTGTTTTGTTTGAGTTTTTATTTGGACATTTATTTGATTCTAGCCCTCCATCCTGTACCTCCCTCCACCCACCCGAGCTAGTCTGTTTTGTTTCTGAGGCCGTCTGGAATCCGGCCTTGAGGAGGGGGTTCTGTCACGATTTGGGTTTTGTCTTGGTTTATGTTATCAGATTTATTAGTTAAGTTTCTGATTTTGGGGTCTTGTTTGGGTTTGATTTAGACATGTTTTTCTGTTTAGGTTACCTGTTTTTCCACCTGTCACTTTATCAGCTCTGTTCGGTCTCCCCTCAGCAATCTGTCAGCTTTCTTGCCTTGATTAGATCCACCTGCTCACTTATAATTAGCCTTCACTCCTGTTCACCTGCTCACTCCCCTATATAGTCCTGCCACAAACCTCTGCTATCTGCCAGATCATTAACGAGCCACGGTGAGTTTAGTTCCAGCATTCTTTATTCTGATTGACCTGTTGACGATAACCCGAGAGCCTTTTTGATTCTGAGCCAGCCTGTTCCCTGATCTGTTTTTCCTGCCCTGTCTGACTGATTTACCGGTTTACCGACTAGTTTCTGTCCTATGGTTATCCGAGCTTGCTTTGCCCTGTCTGTACCTCTGCCTATTTTGGACTGCTTTTTGTGTACCGGATTTTGGACTGCCCTTTTGACTATTGAGCCCGCCTGTTCCTGTTTTCATTATTAAAATCCTGTTTTTTGCCTTAACCTCACTTGTTGGGTTTGAATACTGGGTTTGCCTGATTCACGATCATAACACCATCTGCAGCTCATGCCTTGTGAATTTGCCACATATCTTTGAATGGTCTTAGCCTCAAAAATCCTCCCAAGGCTATGGTTATCCCTGAGCGTGCACCTTTTTCTTTCACACGTTTTCCTTCCACTGAGCTTTCCATTTGTATGCCTGGATACAACCAGCTTCTTTGGGAATGATGTGTTGTGGCTTACCCTTCTTGTAGATGCTCTCAGTCACGGCCTCCTGGGCCAGTGTAAAGTCACCAGTCCACCCAACGATTGTGTAGGCACAACATGGCCAACAGAAACTTTTTGGTGCTAAAAATATATTTTTATTCATCTTATTTAACATTGACATTTTCTATGATAGTTTGAATATTACATAACAAAAATAAAACTTAGATGCATTTGTATTTCACAAATAATTTTTTTAAAATATTAATCTGGCTTCTGTTCTTGGCTTGTCCCCTCTAAGATCATCAGTCGGCCACACCACCAGGTCACCCATTTTAAAACTTTGTGGCACACGCACTCATTACAAGCAGCGCAGGCAGTTTCTCTCTCTCTCTCTCTCTCTCTCTCTCTCTCTCTCTCTCTCTCTCTCTCTCTCTCTCTCTCTCTTTCTCTCGCTGTTTCTCTCTGTCGCTCTCTACTGCGCACAGCTCTGCCCAGGCAACGAAAATCACCTGCAGAGGCAGGTGCACACACGCAAACCAGATCACGCGCTTTGCCACATGCATCCGCGCGCGCACACAGAGCGACAGTTTGACTAACACTTGTCTGCACTGGAAGGGTGAAATCCAACAACAAAAAAAGAGACATTTCCCTTAATCCACACAGAGAACCGTGTCCTGAATGCAATTTAGGACAAAATGTAGCCAGTCTAACCAGTCGCTGCGCTTCACTCAGACACATGATTTATTATTTGCAGAATTTCTGTGTGTCTATGTGTGTTCTGTGCAAAAAGTCTCGCTTTTCCCTGCAAATACCTTCACTGATGACTGATCTTGCAGGGGGGGAAGCAATCCCACCATTCAACTTTATGCACACGGATAGGTCACGCTAGAAAACACTAGAGCACTAATGAGCAAGAAGATGGGACCGAAAACGTCAGACAGCCTCTGCAGCGAAAATCCCCGCTGCTTCCAGCGTTTATCCCGCACAAGTTCAGCCGCTTTCGTTCTAACTTACCGATGAGAGCCAGATGAAGAAAGTACAGTCCTAGGAAGTCCATAATGGAGTAATTCAGATGGATGCAATCCTGGCCGAGGGGAGAGGCGCTGTGCGGGAATAATAATAAAGACGCTCTCCTCCTTCTGGTGTAATTGGCACCGAAATTAAAGAACGAAAGAATCGCAGCTATTTCTCAAATGATGACTGACCACTTACGCTGACGCCGAAATCCACAGCAGTGCGTGAAAAAACAGCTGCGGAGCTAAACAGCATTTTTTTTAAAGGAGTCAAACTTTTTTCTCTCTCTCTCTCTCTCTCTCTCTCTCTCTCTCTCTCTCTCTCTCTCTCTCTCTCTCTCTCTCTCTTTCTTGTCTGGAAGTCGATCAAATGTTAAATACCCAGGCTGGTAATTTTAAAATAATATTAAAAAAAATAGATATTGATTTGTTTCAAATCTTGCGCCTATTAAACATCCCTGACTGTTTCATCCGATCCGTCCCGAACGGCTGTTTTCTCTCCCCTTCGCCTCCACCTGCGCGCAGCCTGGAAACTGCGGATGAATCACTGGCGCGTCGGTTTTTTCACCCCCTTTTTTTTCTTGCTTCTTTAGCGCTCTCCGACCTCCGAAGCAGTCCGTGTGATCCTCTGCTCCAAGACGGCCGGGCTGCTGGAGTTGCCCAATCCAGCACGGTAAAAAATAACAAAATAACAAAAATAAAAAATAAAACAACCGGAAAAAATCCAATCCTGGTCAAAGTTGAAATAGGGCAAGTGAAATCGATAGCCTATTTCATACAGCCATAAAATGGAAATAACAAAACTGGAAAATGGTGCATAGCCTGTAATGCCAGGATGTGGATACAGTTCGTCTATTCTTTCTTCTGAAAGTGTTTTTTTTTCACCTTAAAAAAATGAGAACCTTACAGCAAAAGTGAATGATAATCACTGATTTTGTATCAATGTGTTTGGAGAATCTTATAAACACCCTGCAGAAGCAGACTTTATGTTACACAGAAGAGCCCACATCTGTCTACATGATTAACCTATTTGAGGCTTCCTGCCACAGATGTTTACATGCAGTCATCATTAGCATGAAAGTTGTCAGATTTTTTTTATAATTACATAATACATTTGAAATGTTTTGTTCCAGTAGAAATGATTATGTCATACGTACAACATCAATGAGTTTTGAAAACCAAGAATTTTCTTGCATAACTCTGAATTGGATGCATTTTCTTCTCTAATCAGTACTGGTGGTGGATCTTGCACAAACGTCTAGCCTCTCTTTTTGCGTCCCCTTTTCCTTGCTGGACCACGTGCATCCACTCCTCCTATGAAGTCCGCTCTGTATAAAATCAGACCTTTTTCATCAAACAAAATCACCCATTCACCATTGACTAAACATGTAAATAGTTAGGAGACAACTCACAGAGGTTTCTGTTGTTTGTGCCACCCATTGGCCATGTCAGCACAGATGGTGAGCTATACCACCCACATCAAATATCACTGCTGCACACACGGTCAAAATTTTATGTGCAGGCTAAGGTTTATACAAACACTCCTAATATTTGCAAAAAAAAATTTGGCTAATTGTAGAGACACCCCACAGTTTTTTCAGCCATCAACCAATTTTTTTGCCATCATTTCTGATGGAAATTTGACCACTCTTCTTTTCAGCCTTGGTAGAGCTCGTTGAAACTTGGCATACTGACACGGAACTGGCTGAGGAGCACAATCCACAGATTTTCAGCAGTACTGAGCTCAGGACTATGGGGAGTCCATTCAAAAACCTTTAAAGGTGCCCTGACATCACTGTATAAACCATTTCATGTGGTAGATATTGCTACATATGTAAGTTCTCCAAAGACTTTTATGCAAAAAATAACGTCAACTTGTTTTGTCAGGCCATAATGTCCCTCCTCAGTAAAAGGGTTGGTTGTGGTAATGATATGCAGCTCTACCAGGTTGACTTCACTCTGATTGGCTACAACCATATATGGAAAACTGGTCAAATGCAATTCTTTATGCTACACTGCCAGACAGGACACAAAAAAGAAACTGATATTGCTGCATAAGGTGGGGCAGGATCATATCTAACCTGATGGATTAAGAATAAGACATCACTGAAGTTAATACATTTTTGAAGGCAAACTCAGACTTAAAAGAGATCTATTCCGCTTTCTTTTAAACAAATTGGGATAGGTCTAGTGGCAGTATAAAACATGTTCACGTTTTTTGTGCAAAATCAATCTTAGATAACCAGATTTCACCTCCTCATTACTGCCTATTTTGAGCTCCTTTCAGAATGAGCTGGGCTCTGTCACTTTTAGGCAAATAAGCTGCAGGTGGTTGTACCCCAACTCAATATTTACACTTGCACTTTCTTTGGCAATGTGGCTGGGACATTGCCATCAAAAAAAGTGAAGCCACAAAGCTTTGCTCTCTGTGACTGGGAGAATGTGCATGGACATATGTTGTGTATTGCAGCCAATGTTTGTCATTTCCAGCAGCCATTGTGCAGCGCATACAGTGATCAAACCAGATGACCAGGCATGGAGGGTTGGGTTGGGTGGCGTACGGCCTTGGTCGGGAGGCCTTCTTGCCGTGTCTGGTCAAGGCACCTCCGGGTTCATAAGGTGGACTCTGGTTGGCTGGCTCACTCTACTTGTGTTGGGTCGTGGGTTGCCAGGGCTGGGATCAGGGCAGGGGTTTGAGGCTGGAGTATGGACCGGGTATAGTCGGTCCATACTCCAACCCGGTCCTTTTGGGGTGGTCCTTGCCCCCGCCCATCCTGATGATGGAGATCACTTTCCAGATCTGAGGGCAGGATGCCCCCCTGGGAGTCAAGGATGTGTGTTGAGCATGTGTACAACATCTATTCTATTTTTGGTGCATAGTTATGAGCGTTTGCATGTGGGGGCACTAGAGTGGGGACATGTGAACACACTGTGTTATTTGCCTTTTTGTCAGGTTGGGATTTGGGCTGCCTCCTCTCCCAGGACATCTCAGTTGTCCACTAAGCGTGGAGCCCATCCACTCCTATCCAGTGGTTGGCGCCTTGATCTACTGGTGTGTTGGTGGTTCTCGGTGTCCAATAATAGATGCTCGGGAATGTGCTGGCTTACTCCTGGCAGCTGCTTTGTGGGGCCTGAGCTCTCTGGCTCTGTCGGGCCCCTGCTGGGGGGGGGGATGCTCATGGGCCTTGGGTCTCTGGACCCACAACTGGATCTGCTCTGGCATAGTTGGCTGTGGATGGGGAAGGCAGCTATGCGTGTGTTGGTCCTTCTTAGGCTCCTGTGCTCAGGGGGCCCTTTCGGGTATCTGGGGTTCTGGTCTCCCCAATGTCTGCCTTGGCACTCTGAGGAGGTGTGGGGGGGGGGGTCTTTGGCTTTTAACAACCACTTCTGAACACTTTTCTTATGGAAAAATACTCATTAGTGGTTTCTAGACCTTTCATATACAAGTGGACCCTCACAAACACCTGTAGGTGCTTGGATTCAGGTGCACACAGATACAATTCTAAACAGATAAACCCTATAATTAGCTTTGGCTGTCACTAAATATATATTGTATTAAACAATACAGCACATTTTTCAGTGATGTTTATCAACGGTGTTGGTTGTTTGTACCTGTGACACCTCTTTTGGTTGGTTTTACTGTTATTTATTTATATATATATATATATATGCATATGTTGTAGAAGCAGACTCTGAGGATCTTATATTGTACTCTCTTTTCCTCTGCTCTTTTCTGTCACCACTTGCTCCCTTTTAACATCTGGCCTCCTCTTTTTCTCTTCCTTTCTTTATCTTTTCCGTTTATGTGGCCATTGAACTTAAAATAATAGCAAAATAATATCCAATAAAGTTTTTTGCATATATATCAAGCGGAACACTATAGCGAAAGCAGTAATGCTCCACTTGTGAAAGTAAATCTGTTGGCCGCATTTCTTAGTGCTACACAGCCATGTAAAAAAAGACAGCTGAACACACACGCTCCTCTTCTACTAATGAAGTGGGCAGTGCAGCACTTTGGTCTCTAGGTGAGGGGGGCCACCGATTGTGTTATAATAATCAGATTTTTTTTTTTTAAATGTCTGGTTATACCAGACACAAGCAAAACATTTCTCATTGCCAAAAAAATTACTGGATGTTTTATTTTAGCTTTTGGACCTTTTCTAGAAGCTGCACAGACCTAAATGGAGACACAAAAGAATGCAAAAAGGGCATTTTGCATAATCCCTTTTAAGGCAGTAAGTGCATTTGAATCTATATCTTTAATTTTATCTTGAATGTGTTAGAGAAAATTAAATAATCATTAAATTCAAACCAGCACATAATTCTTTCAAAACAAAATATTAAAGTTGTATCTAGTATCACATTCGATCTCAGAGTAAACACATTATTTAAATATCTATTTAACAATCCAAAATGAATACTAATTCAGAGAGTATGCAAACTTGTAACCAGCAATGTCTATGAAGGGCCCTCACATTCTCCTGTCCAAACAAAACCAAGAGTAATCTATTTTCATCTGGGTTTTTGGGACAGCAGCAGTGATTGACGCATCAGGCAATCTTTACTGTGATTATTTTGAGATATAACCCACTTTTTCTCATGTTCTATTCCATGTGCCCAGAACGTTTTGGTAAGATCCAGAAGAAGCTGCACATCGTTTCAAGATACATTATTTAAAATCTTATGCACTGACAGCTGTTTTGCATGTGTTGTTCTAATATAACTTTTTATGCTTCGGTCAGAGTCGGAATTTCCTTCAAGCTGTTAAACTCTCACAGCTGACAAATTAAATTTTGAGCAGTTGCCCTGTTGGGCGTTGTTTCCCTTCTCAAGCGTATTCTTGGAAGTTTTACAGCTTCTTAGGGACACTTTTATCTGAATGCTTGTTTGTGCAGTGGGTAAAAAGAAAAAAAAGGGCTACTGCTAATGGAAATGTAAGGAAATTGACACTTTTTTCTGAAAGAAAATAAGGCTGTAGAGCCTCAGACACCACAAAAGTCTTTTAAGCCATCTAGTCTTTTTAAAAAGGAACGTGGGCACACTGAAACTCTGAGGATTTGGTTACTGAGACAGTGGGAGGGCTGAGAGCAGAGAGACTACAGGGGGTGAGACGTCTCTGGGTGGATTTGTCCTTAAATGCCAATCGCAAGAATTTCTCACAAGCTGCTACAGCTTTTGTCATCGATTTTTCCACAAAAAATCCCAACTATTTCGTTCTTTTTATATTTGTAGAGTTTCCTCTGAAGCTTGGTGTTTCTTTCAATTACTTTAAGGTTATAGACATGATCTGTACAGCAAGCATAATATTAAAATGCATTTCTGGATACCTACACATACAGGCAGGGACGGATTAAGGGTAGTCTGGGCAAATTCTTTGCCCAGGGCCCCCCCCTCAAAAAAAAAAGTTTACAAACCATGCTATAGTGGATTGTGAATAAATTGAAGCGGTTTGTCGCTTTACGTCTTTCTGGACAATTATAGCTAGCCTGGTCGTGGCACATTAAGCCACTGGTGGCTTAATGTGCCACGACCACGGAGTAGCCAGAGGAGTAGCTAGCCACGGAGTAGCCAGAGTTCAATGAAACCTAGCAGAAATACTAGGTGCAGCTATATGCACACGATCTCAAATGATGTAAATTCAAAAATGCAAAGAGAATTAAATTGTTGAAACTAAGCGCAATCAGAAACACTGTCAATATGTTCAATGAAATTAACAACTTGCTAAGGTTTAGACTGAGAGAGAGAGTGGGGGAGGGGCAGCCACTATCTACTACAAAAAATGCATGCTGTGTGCATGTGTGTGACAGAGGCATGGAGAGGAAGACAGATATGAGGGAAGGTATTGAGTTGGCTATATTAAAAATGCTGTGTTAATTGCAGTATTAAATTACGTTTTATCATTGTAAATACATATTAAGTGTGAGTGTTTTACAGCAGGCTTATGAAACATGTTAGGTCCAAATTGTGAGGAAATAAGGAAAAAAACATTGAATAAGCTGAAAAAAACATGTTTTCCAATGAACATAATATCAGGGTTACAAACACACATACGCAGCCACAGCTACTACAATAAAACTACTTGTTGTTTCATCATCTGTCTCCAAATTAAAATTGTGCTACTGGGTAGAATTTGCTTGTAATTCGGATCTGTATGAAACAGCACATTTGCATTCATGCCAGAGTTTAAGACCGTTGCTCTCTCTTTACTCCAATTTATTACACATCGCACTTGGTAGAGCACTTTTTTCTCCCCCTTTTTTAGCCCCGGTTGTTACTATGGTAAAACACAGGTCTCATTTTACAATTAACACATCACAAGTGACACATTTGTTATTTGAAGTCTTGTCATTGACGACATGTCTGAGATCCATGCTGAGATCCATGCAGTTACAATGGGGTACCGCGCACGTGACTTCACCATCTCATGAGCAATGCCCCTTGCCGCTAAGGTAGGACAAACTGTGTGAGAGCGCACATAGCAACCAGCCAATTCACATGCAACAGATACAACGATAGGACCGACTTTTCAGCTGTTAAACTATCACAAGAGGATGTCCAGGCGCCCATTTTACTGGTAGAACTGTGGAACAACATACCAACGTTCAGCTCAAACGATGGCTTGAGTGTTGAGGGCTTAGAAAGACTGGAAAACGGGCCGAGTTGATAGAAAGGTAAGTCGATGTTTTTCCTCCTGCTCGGCGTTCATGGCGTCATCGGCCGTTTTTTTCTGTTTGTTGTCACCGTCCAGGAATCGGTATAAATTGTCCGGCCCGCCGAGCAATTTAGTCCGGTCCGGTGGCCAAATGCATTATCATTATCCAACGGCTGTATCTCCTCGCTGCATCGACCGGTCTGCACCAGATTTTTTGTGAGTCATGGGGGAGCGCTGCTGAACGCGTTTGTGGGAATCGCCCGGTGGACGGGCGGGGAAAATGCGTGACAGCATCTGCGGTGGGGGGCGGCCGGCGGTGCACAAACCCCGCCGGTCAGCTGGCCGGCAGGCACCGTAGCGGTGCGCGAACCCCGCCGGCCGCCCCCCACCGCAGCGGTGGCCAATAGGCCGGAGCTGCGCTTGGCTGCGAGGGCCGATCGACGCCGTTTGCGGCTTTAACATCCTTCATATGCGGCCTATCAGCGTACCTCGAGTCGCTGTTGCACGTTCCATAACATCAATGTTTAAAAACCATGGTTAGGAGACGTCTTAGACTTAGAAAAAGCAGTCGTTTTACCGAGTAAAACCAAGGGTAACTACAGCGAAAGAGTGGAGGAAAACGCATATTTGCCCTGCCTCGTACCACGTGATATGACGTCACGTTCTAAAAATAGCTCCTCGCGGTACGCCATTAGCGATGACACTACATGTGGATCGAGCTAGAGTCCACCTCTTTTAAGCATACTAGCTGGGATCCATGTGGGGCCCGCTAAAAGCACCCTTACCCGGGGCATGTGGTAAATCAGAGGCCCCTGGTAGGGGCCCTCAACATCAGTCAGAGGCCCACCACACCATCCATTGTCATAAGGCAAAAGCAGGGCTAGGTGCCCTGGTAGTTATAGGGCCTGCTGAAAATATCCTCCACCCCCACCCCTCATCCATTTTCATAAGGGGCCCAAAAGCAGGGCAAGGGCCCTTCCAAAATCACATCCACTCTTACCAACGTTCCAGGGTGAGGGTGCTTTCATCAGGGCCCATGGCTGACTAGCAGGAGCAGCTGTGGAGCCCGCTAAAAGCACCCTAAGGGCCTGTGGTTAGTCAGAGGGCCCTGGTAGGAAGTACCCCCCACTCGCCACCCCAGCCCTCAAAGGGCCCTTGGTAGCCAAATGTCAGGGGTCCCCACTCCCTCCTTGTTTTCATCAGACGCCCTATGAAATAACAATTTATTGTATCGTATATGTTGAAACAGTTTTGGTCTCGGCCCCCCCCGGGGCCCCTGGCCCCAGAGGGCCCCTGGGCGCTGGCCCCACTGGCCCGGTCCGTAATCCGTCCTTGCATACAGGTATAGATTGGATCCCATAATTGAACCGTTAAATGAAATGGACACCATGGTTTCAATTTGTATTTTGCTCACGTTATTGAGATACCCAATACAAAATATTGTTACAACCAGTTGCCATCAGAAGTCATCTTTTAGAAAACTGAGTCCACCTTTTTGTGATTTATAAACCCAACTGTCCTCTAAAGGCCTCAGAGATTTTTTTTTAGAGAACATTAGTTAACAAACAGCATCACATAAAATAAGGAACACACCAGGCAGGACCGGATTATGTTAATGTACAGTTAGGTTATGAGCAACATCCCAAGCTTTAAAGATAGCCCACAGCATGGTTCAATCAACCATTTGCAAATAGAAAGGAGTAATGTACAACTGCAAATCTACTAAGACCTGGGAATCTATTGGGGTATATTTGTGCCACCATGTTGAGCGTATAAGTGAGAGTGATTGAGTGCATATATCCATGTACACAGGGCTGCATAGTGGCGCTGTTGCCTTGCAGCAAGAAGGTCCTGGGTTCGAGTCCAACCCTGGGTCTTTTGGCATGGAGTTTGCATGTTCTCCCTGTGCATGCGTGGGTTCTCTCCGGGTACTCCGGCTTCCTCCCACAGACCAAAAAGATGACTGTTAAGGTTAATTGGCCTCTCTAAATTCTCCTTAGGTGCAAGTGTGTGCGTGAATGGTTCTTTGTCCTGTTTGCCCTGCGATGGACTGGCGACCTGTCCAGGGTGTACCTCGCCCATTGACAGCTGGAGATAGGCATCAGCACCCCTCGTGACCCCAACAGGGATAGACGTGTCGGAAAATGGATGGATGGACCCATGTAAACAAATAATGACTTGTGTTGTGTGCATTTAAATAATTTCACACACACTCATTCAATATGTGTTCTGTGCACGTCTTTTCATAGGTCAATCACCAAAAATCTAGAGTAAATAAACACAATACTTACTACAAATATTTATGCACAGAACATGTATAAAGTGAGCGTGTGTGAAGGTGCATTCACATTGCCGCCACAACATTTGCTTGCCTGACATACCGCCGGCCAGCAGGCGACAGCAACTCCACAGCGGGCGACAAGCCAGAAATACAGCAGCACATCTCGTGACGCTTTCACTTAACTGCCACTCCAGTCTCCTCCCTCACTTTTCTCCCGGCTTGGTCCGTCCTGGACTTGTCTCGGTATTGATAATTGGTTTAGTCACATAACTCAGGATGACCACAAACCATCAGCTTCTCTTCCACGGTGAATGAAAACTGCTTTGTCTCCGCTGCATTCACATCTAGTTCCTGATTGGTTGTCGCGGTGTGACAAGACACAAAAGTTCAGCTTTTTCAACTTCAGCAACTGTCGCTTCGCATCCATTGCAGGTTTCCTGTTACTCACCAAAATTGTGCGGTTTGCGTCGCTAGCATTGCCTCTGTAACCGTTTTTTTTGGACGGGAAGACCAGTGCTGTGCTGAACTCTGTGGCAAGTGCAGCGCACACCGCATCCTATGTGGAAGGGCAATTAAACCTCAATACTGCAACATGATTGGCCAGAAACGTTTTTGATTCAGACACAAACGGTTGAAGCTGGTTGAAGCCTTAAGGCAGGACATACCGTTGCGCTAAATGCAAGAGCAGTTGAGTACACAACCGAACCAATATAAACGTGGCAGCGCAGGAGGACGCACGTGTAGCTGCTGCTATCATGTCTGTTTTGTAAGAATGCACAATTTCTTCTTTGATAGTAGAACAGCAAGAAATGCCTTGGCTAGTTACCGTCTTGCGGTTTCTCACAGCAGCAGCTGTTTATGTCTTAATTTGACACTGTGATTGGCTAAAACCAACCTTTGGTAGGCGGGCACTAGGAGTCACTTGGCCTAACCAGCTGAGATGCTGAAATGCTCTCCTTTCCCCAAAGGGATTAAAATGGAGCAATCCCAGATTGGTCATGTGTAGAACTAAGGCCCGTTTACACTACACTTTTTTAACCGAGCCGAGACCAGCCCGAGCTCGGTAACCGAGATAACTCTTGTGTGTAAACGGTCAGCAGACTGAACCAGACCGCGCTAAACATAACCGGACCGCGCTAACTGCAGACCAGCTCTTGGGTAGGTCTCGGCCTGGTTCTATTTTATCCCGGTTTCTGATAACGAAGAGCGCATGAGCAGACGGCGTCATGCCCTTACAGTCAGCTGACTGTCAAGCGGGTTTTCCGGCGTGTCTGGCTGCACGTCCCGATTCACACTCCATTCAGACAAATTTCAGACATTCATAATAATACTAGCTTCCTTACCGTGCCACACGGTTTCCAGTGATGATTCTGCTTAGCAGCGCAATGAACCTCAGCGTCTGTCATTGTTTCCGGCGTCTGTAAATCCTTATTAGACGTTCGTTTGTCTCATCCACTTCCCAAAAAGCCAACTTTCTCAAGTAAATTCACCAATGGTTGCCTTCTTCCCCTGACTCTCTGCAAACACCGAAATATCACAATATCAAGCATAACTTCCTGAATGTTACGGGCGCAGCTGTGTGTGTTTTGCTGCTACCGCCTTCAATCCCAGAGAGCGGTAGTACCGCAGATCGCCACTAGGGGGCAAGGAGCAACCAAGGAACCGAGATAAGCTTTGTGTGTAAACGGGTCGGCTTGTCTTGGATAACTGATCCAAGCTCGGACTGGTCTCGGCATGGCTCGGTTTTTAGATGTAGTGTAAACGGGCCTCTAGAGTGCTACACATGATCAATCTGGCTGGCCAGGTTATCCTTTCATGGCACAACTTTGGAAATCACTGAACTCCTGAGTGAACCATTCTTTCACAAATATTTATAGGAGCAGTCTTCACATCTAGATACTGGATTTTGTACATCTTTAGCTATTTAAGTGATTGGAAAATGGGAATTCAATGATTTGGAAGGGGGCCTGAATACTTTTGGTAATATAGTGCATTTTGCAAAGGCAAATGGGCATATTTTTGTACTCTTTTTATGTACCATTTTCTTCCCATTTCAGAATTGTGCACTACTTTGTGTTAGTCTGTCATATATACTTGGCATGGCAACTAATGTGTTAAGATTATCAGGCAAATTTTAGTACACTATTCTTGCACTGTGTATGTTTAAAAAGAAAAGAAGTAAAGACGCCAAGGTTTGGATTCTTACCCTGGCGGTGGTCCAGAATCAGATAACCTGAGAAGCTTCTCTGCAGCAACAGCATGCACCTTACTGGCTGCTGTTAGGCAAACTGGCCACACTAGAAGAAGAGACAATCCTTATTCAGGATTTTTTAACATAGTTTTTTAAGAGTAAACCAAAGTTCAGCTCACCTCAACCCTACCTTTCTGCGACCTACTGTAAACGTACATTGTGTGCCAAAAAGAAAACACATTGATTTCCTTCTCCGGGTCTTTGAAACAAACATCTCACATTCTTGCTATGAATCAAATCTTTTCAGATAAATATCTACTGTATCTTTGTCTCTCCTTTTGATGCTTAAAAGCTTGCCTTGCCTTTTAAAATATTTGTGGCTCTAATGCCACAAGCCAGGCAACAATGTGGGACAAGTGTCTGCTAGGCCATCCTTGAAGAGGCTTTCGGTCCCCATGAGGTGTTAATTTATTTAATGAATTCGATTTAACACCATTCCCTGCCTTGCTTCTTTTTATTTGAATTTTCAGCATGTCTCTGCAGATTCCCAGTCTCACAGAGACACATGGAGAGAATTTGGAGGGTGACGAAGAGATGGGGGGAATAGAAGTGAGAGAACTGGTGCTGCACCACCTACACATTGCCAATTCAGTGTGACTCGACGTTTGCAATGGAGTCACTTTGTAGTCCTGCTATTGAGCAGTGATGGAGCTGAATCAGATGCTGGAACAGCTTCCAAGGCCGTGCTACACAAACAAAGTCTGGCTGGGTAATAGAGCTACAGTTACATGATAATAACCCAAGGCTGACTGCAATGCTCTTCTATTTACTGCCATTCTTTTCACTCTTAACATGTCTTAGTCTGCCACATTATATTTCAACCTTGTACATACTGACATTCTCTTTCTGTGTTGCTGACAATGTTGCTTTTCTATGAGTCATTTATGATTTTCTATGTTGATTATACAGTGTTTAGTAGAAGCTTCCTGAGCAGTAACTCCAGACTAAACCCGTAGATGCTAAGTCTCATTTGCAAGGACTGATACACACACCAGGCACTTTATTAGCTAGACCTGTTCTCTTGTTTGTTAACAAATTAGTGAATCAGAGCATCACATGCAAGCAAGTAAGTGCATCAAGGGATTTAGATCTGAAGAAAGCACATTTCTGATCATAGAAAGGCAACAGTAGCCTAAAATAATCACTTTTAAACCTGAATACCACCTCTGAACATGCAACATGCCCTCAAACCTTGATGCAGAGTGGGTATTGCAGCAGAAGACCACATGGGCAGCAGCCTCTTTCCGCTAATTACAGACTGAGGATGGGCTGATAACAATCAGACCATTACAATGGCACATTGATATGAGTCTTTAGTTCAGCTCAAACATCATGCTGGTAGGGTCAGAATTTGTTGTGAATGAAGGCATGGATCCATCCTTTTTTGTGTCAACGTTCCATGCAGGTGGTGGCAGTATGGTGTGGTTGTGGGCCATAAAGAGTATTGTTTGGACATCAAAGCAGACTTGATTATTGTTACCAAACATATCCGTGAAACATGGGATTCAAATAACTGATTTGCACTTGACCAACCTGGAACTACTGCTTGATGCTATCATACCATGTGCACCAAATCCTCTAAAGATTTTTCTGCAACCTTACTGAGTCTATTATGTGAAGAAGTAAGTAGAAAATTGAGTCTGAGCTAGTACTAGCCAATTAAATTAATAACGTGGTACTGTATTAAAACTAAATGTCTGTAATTGACAGGAATTTGCTCAGGTATACTAATGCTTTTCTTAAACTTTGGATATAGCGGTGTGGCTTTCAACTTGGCTGTGGAACAGTTGAACAGATCTTGTGGTGGCCATTGTTGTTGAATTCTTGTAAGCTATAAGTTCTATCCAATATTGTTTTTGCTTTTAAAGGTATACTATGCAACTGGGGTTGATTTTCCAGCGAGGCTCCCCCCAGAGGGCGAAAGTAAAAGTGCACTGTCGTAAAGATGCTCAGCTGTTCTGGTTTCTCCGTCAAGACAGGCGGGGTTGTTTTGAGCTTAGCAGACAGGCGAACGCAACGAAAAGTGGAAAAAACGGCAGTACAAACAATGACTAACACAGTGAAGGTATGAACATCAAGCTTCCCGCAGCGCTATCTTGGCGAGGCGGCCGCGGCGGCCGCCTCGCCAAGCCGCGGCTGCCGCCGCCGCCGCCGCCGCCGCCGCCGCCGCCGCCGCCGCCGCCGCCGCCGCCGCCGCCTCGCCAGTTTTATTATTATTATTATTATTATTATTTTTTTTTTTTTTTATGTTGGCGAGACGCTACCGCCGCCGCCTCGCCAAGCCGCAGCCGCCGCCTCGCCAAGCCGCAGCCGCCGCCTCGCCAAGCCGCAGCCGCGGCCGCCACCTCGCCACGGCCGCCGCGGTAGCGTCTCGCCAACATAAAAAAAAAAATAAAAAAATAATAATAATAAAACTCGATATGCTTGCATGTTTATTTGACGTTAACACGCGGTTCTTTGTTGTTGCTTTCGCGCGTGCATATAGTGAATGGCAGGGCAAAAACACATGGAGTTCTCGCCGTAAAGCGAGACTTCTGTGTGTGCGAGCCGAGGGCTCTTGCATTGCAAGTGCGGTATTTCCCCCACAGACCCCCAGGGCGGCCGAGAAAACCTTTGTTCGACCTGAAATGACTCATTTAATCATCCAAAACGGTATGGAACACATTAATTAACTGAAAAATGTTGCATAGTATGCCTTTAAAATTGTAAGAATATACTCAAGCTAGTTTGGTCATCTGTAATTAATGCTTATATTTGGGAAAGTAGTGATTAGTTTGTAACTTTGAGAGCCTCCCCTTAATTAAGTGGGAGAGGTTCAAGGTTTAAGGTTTGAGGAATCTTTATTGTCCCTGTATGGCAATCTGTTGTACAGCTAGCAGCAATAAGCAAACAGTTAAACAACAATCACTCAGACACAATAAAAAACAAACAAACAAAAAAACGACTAATTTGTAAGAAATTATCTGTTGATATTTGGTCAATGTTTTTGCAATAAATAAATGGTACATGTTTTTTCAAAGAATCAAGTCGGAAAGGCGTTTAGAAACAATCCACCTGTTGCCACTCACAGCCTTTTCTCGGAGTATTCTTGTTTTGGAATGAGCATGGCAATGACAGCATTCACGAAGATTCTGAAGGCTTAAAGGAAGTTGAGTTGCCCTGTTCACATTTGTTTTGCAGAACTGTTGAAGGCCTGAAACTGTCTCCTGGTCTACATTTTGGAGTCGGGACTATATTAGTATGAGGTGGTAGTGATGCTTTTAAGGGCTATCCAGTTCTTTTATCACCAAAGCATGATCTCTTCACATTCTTGGCAGAAAGTCAGGCTTGTTACCAGAGCAAGTTGGTCTGGCGTCTGGGTCTGAGCTTCCTCGTTTCACTATCTTCATCTTATTTGTGGGTTTCTTGGACAAGATCTCAAGGCAAAGATGTGGGGAGGAGGCTGTCTGGTTTGGACAGTCAAAAGTCCCATCTTTACTTTATTCTGATGTAGCAGTTCTGTTGCCATCTTCAGGCCACAGGATCCAGCATATAATACAACAGTGTGTAGTTGAGCATGAAGCAGCATGAAGGGGAGTCAGCTACTTTATACCTGAGGAACTGGTTCTCAACAGGCATATCCCTACTTTCAGTTGTTCAGTCAGTCTCTGTCTCAAAATACATTTGGTGCCCCTAGGATGGATGGCAATAAACAATTATTGCATGTTAAAAATATAATTTTAGTTCTTGTCACAGTAACAGGAAGGCAACAATGCTCACAGTTGAGAGCAGCTATGGTTAACTTCACACTGCCAGCAAATGCAACCCAATTCCAATCTTTTTGCCCATATGCAACCTACATCTGACCCACTTCCATATGTGGCTCTAAATCAGATAGTTTTCAAAGCATTATGAACGGTCATATCACATTCCATCCCACTTTTAAATCACTGTCCTGGTTCTCACTACACAGCCACACAAACTTCTCTACAGCAGTAGTCACCACTCCATAAAAGGCCCTTGTTAACAACTGTGTTTTTTTTCCTTGCCAGTCTGTGCTGGGAGATGCCAATAGCCGTTAGCCGTTTCCTTGTTTTATCACCTGCTGCGCATGAGCAGTGATGTACTTCCATGTTATTATAAATAAACCCGAAAAGCTTTATTTACTAACAAATTGAGCGGAAACAAAGTACAAAACACCAAAATACCAACGAATATGCCAGTAGGACGTGATAAAAACTGTGCATGCAACCAGAGTGAGCTAGTGACGTATAAATTAAAAAATGTCAAATAATGTGGTGTTTTTGTCAGACCTGAACTAAACCCCCTCCTAGATCCTTCTCTATTTTGGGTTAAAGCTCAGACTAGCTGGGATTCGAAAGACCTCTGAATCTAACAAGTATTACCCTGTTTAGAATTCCTGTGAGACCTTTTCAGCTAAATAAGTAGGACACGACCGATCTACTAACCACCTCCGTCCTAGGGCCACACTCTTTTCCAGTGGACAGTTTAGGCAACCTAGTAGCCTGAGGCCACCTATTTCCCGACCACCGCCCTAGTTAACGGTGGCTCCTACTTTTATACAACGGCACTTGTTACAGGATCAGTAATTTTTTTTAGAAACTCAAAAGTCCCTAAGGGTGTTGTTTTAAAGTTTGGGCTACAGGCAACCTTTCAAGACCTCCTAAATATTTCTAGAAACATACACCATGTTTGTTTTACAATCATAGAAGAACTCAGAAAAATGTTGACTCAATAAGAGAATGTCCACAACTTCTAATAAAATTTTATATGCTTCTTTAATTAGTATGCTTTAGCAGGGGATTAGCAACAGCGTTAATCAATTTAACAAATTACAAATTAAAATTTAATCAACTTCCTATCTCTTATCTAAGGCTGCTTACTAATGCGTTCAGGAGAGGCTTTTAAATTTGGAGGAGCAAACTGACCCGAACCTCAGATGGAATCCCAAAGTGTCTTTAATTTCTGGGTAAAGGAGGTGTTCAGCTGAACAACTTCACTCGTCTCGATGGCAACCCCGATGTCCCGTTAATGCCCAGTTCACAAAGACTCACGCTTTGAGCCCCTGCTTTGATGTCTGTGTCTGAGGTCCGTCTTTTCTGCTTGACAAGTTGGTTCAGCTTCAGAACTGACATCTCACAGGTGCAACTCACATCTTCGGAACATCTAGGCTCTTCTCATCAACCAGATCAAACCACAGCAGTTCTTGTTGGCAGGATTTGCAGAATCGTTGGCCCAGAATTGTGGAAGAACACAGAAAGGTGGATAACGGCTCAGTCTCGGTGGTTCTCAGAGACAGGTGTTCTTTCCCTCGGCCCGTTGACCTTCTTTTCCTGCCTTGGGTCTTTTGTTCTTCTGCTCCGTGCTGGGTGTCTTCTTGAGTCGAGATCTGAGCACTGAGTACCCAAATCACCTTTCTTTTATATGTTAAGAGAACCGTTGGGAGGTTGCAAATACTTCGAAACATCCCCCTTTACTGAACAACAGCAAAAAGCCCCTAATCACCTCATCGCCTTCACCCCAGCATCAGGTCATTGAACCAAACCGTCTGGTTCCACTTCCACGTTTCCTGTGGACAGCAGCTGCTCTGTCTGGACAACTCCTATATTGCTCCATACCCTCTCAACTGACCATGTTCAAATCTATTTTCTCTTCAGACTGTCTGCACTAAATCAATCATTATTTATTTATTTAATACATAAGGGCTTGATCCTTTAAAAAAGAAAAGACAATTAATCAACCATATAATTCAGTAAAGAGAAAATGATCAATTAAAACATACCATTATAGAGCTCTTATGTTATCTATTTTACGTAATACATTTAATGTCCAAATTATCTCTTAATTTGTAAGTAACAGGGAATATGGTCGGGCTCACCACACCACCGATTTTAGAGGTATTTTGACAGTGGCTATGTGTGGATGGAATTCTAAGCAAAGATAACTGAATTCCCGTCTTTACTAAATGAAGAGACGGCGGTGATGACGTTCCAGCACTTTTATTGAGAAACAGAGCAGAGATCACATAGATGGAAAGTAAATCGCACCCCACGGTCCCGCTGCAGTCTGCGTCTGCCCTGTCTCTGCCTGTCTCGCATTTTCGGCTTCCCCTAATACTGCACCGTGGCCTTGGCTTGAGACAAACCAAAGGCAGTCTATCCTAGACAATCACCATGCTGCACAGTATCTACGCGGCATTCAGCCTTGCACTCAGCAACAGTGGATTACATACACAGACATCTTGTCTCCAGGCCTCCTCTGTCTGAGTGGTGTGAGGCCATAGTGACTTCAGAATAATAATTCTTATAACATTCCTCTCTTTTTTTTATGATGGCATCATCGGCATCAAAACAAAACAAGATGACCCATCATATGAAAATGTGAACAAAACACAGAGGACCCATTTCTGTAAACTCGTAAAGTGGGACCCAAAAGGTTCCCGTGTTGGAACCGGGCAGTGCTGGAACTTTTAATACAGATAAACATGAATGCTTCATAGAGTTTTATCACACAAGATCAAAGGTTTAGCTTTTATCTACAATTTAGGGTTCATCTAATTAAGTAAGGCCTGTTTTAGGTCCCTATGCACACATTATTTTAATCTTACATTAGACTAGGTAAGCTAAACCTGTTCAGTAACCAAGGTCGAATCCGTCTACTCTTCCCCACCC
Organism: Fundulus diaphanus; assembly: GCA_037039145.1. Lineage (NCBI taxonomy): Eukaryota > Metazoa > Chordata > Actinopteri > Cyprinodontiformes > Fundulidae > Fundulus > Fundulus diaphanus. The sequence goes on along the minus strand of CM073138.1, from coordinate 35,517,758 downwards.
TGAATACCCTCCTACTCCTTTCTCCACTCACCCCTCCAATGGACAATAATCCACCACTCCAAACTTACAACACCAGGAGCAAAGGCAGGAGAGGTTCAGTGTGGACAGGGGAACTCCAGAAAACGCTACCCACAGGGGTAGTAAACACTGGTAAGCCCCCTCTCCCAGGGAGATCTGCTCTTGGCCAATCTGAGCCTGAAAACCCTGTATTGAATCTAAGTGTTAACATTACCAGCTAATATTAAAGGATCTTTAGAACCAATCACATCCTGGTTCTTCCTATACCAAAGCCAAAAAATTGCATAAACAATAATACATTATAAATAATAATTCTTATAACACTATGCAACTTTAAAGCTGCTGACTGTTTTGTTAAGTCAGCTTCAGTAGTTTGAAAGTGGTTGCTTATTTATTTTTTGTGAAAATGGAGGACGTTCCTCTCAATGCAGGTAATCTATTCTGTATTTTGCCAAATTATGGTGATCTTGAGGTCATGATGATGGGGCCCTTGAATATTGTTGCCCAGGGTACAGCAAAGTGTTAATCTGGCCCTGTATTCACTACAATGTTTTTTAAACAATGTTTTATTGAATACTTTTATTAACAATTACATTTGTTACTATTTCCATAAACACTGCACCGCTGTGTAACTTCTACTTCCTCCTGTGCATGTGGCTCGCTTTGGGGTCGCAAATCACTCAGGCAGAAGCTGGAGTGGACCAGAAACACTGAGGCGGTCTACAAAAAGGGCCAAAGCCGACTCTTTTTCCTGAGGAGGCTGAGGTCCTTTAACATCTGTGGGACGATGCTAAGGATGTTTTATGAGTCTGTTGTGGCCAGCACAATCTTCTTTGCTGTCACATGCTGGGGCAGTGGGCTGAGGGTTGCGGACAGCAACAGACTAAACAAACTGATCATGAGGGCCGGTGATGTTGTGGGGGAGGAGCTGGACACTCTGATGACCGTGGCAGAGAGGAGGATGCTGTCCAGGCTTCAGTCCATCTTAGACAATGTCTCACACCCTCTCCAAGAAACACTGCCCCAGCAGAGGAGCTCCTTCAGCAGAAGACTCCTCTTACCCAGATGCACCACAGAGCGCCACAGGAAATCATTCCTGCCTGTGGTCATCAATCTCTACAATGCCTCCCTCAGTGATTCAGACACCCCCCCCTCTGTAATTGACATTTATTCATTCTTTGCACTGTTCTTGCACAACGTCACTATCACTTTATTTGGATCTATAGTTATACATATGTATATATATATATATATATATTAGTGATGGGTCGATGAGGCGTCATGAAGCGTTTCGACACATTGCCAAACTGTATTTTTTTTTTTTTTTTATTATAACTTTATTTTTTCAAGTTTTTTGCACAGAACATGTGTATCATCAGTACAAAGACTGTCAGGGTATGTATATGATGGCAGGCAATTATTAAAGTGCTGACCACTATGTGCCCAAATTGGTGAAGGAGAAAATAAACAACAAAAATGGAAAGAACAGAAAATAAACATGTACACATAAGCCAGTGCATCTGAGCACGAATGTGCAAGAGTTCACATACCCTTACGTGTCTAAGTAGACATATTAATCGAACATATTTGTACTTATACGCATACACACATTCCTAAGAACATAAGAACACACAACCGAAACCAGGGGGTTGCGAGTAAGTCGCCACTGATTATAGCATTATGGTCATTGTTTTCCTAAACCAAAATATACAAAGCCTTAAGGAAGGTTATCACCTTGTCTTGTGGTGTAGATATTCCATTTTTCCCAGAGGGCGTTGCCTTTGTCCCTTTGTAATCTAAGACTAAAGGTTAGCAGTTCCATAGTTTGAATGTCTTTAATTATGGCTTTCCACTGATTAATCGTGGGAGGTTCCATATTAAGCCATCTTCTTGTTATGGCTTTTTTGCTCGCTGCCATGAAAATTTTTAAGAGGTATCTGTCTTTCTTTGGTAGTTCAGCGTCCATGTTACCTAGGTAGAATGACAGGCAAGTAAAATCAAAGTTGTACTGCAAGACTTCTCTGGTTGTGCTTTGGACTTCTTTCCAGAAGGGTTTAAGAGCGGGGCAACTCCAGAATATGTGTGTATGATCTGCCATACCATGTCCGCAACTTCTCCAGCATACAGGTTGTTGTCCAGTCTGTTTACACTTTTGCTTTGGTGTTATAAAAAATCGAATGCAATTTTTCCAGGAGAAATCTCTCCACAGTTGTGAGGACGTAGTGGAGATTTGGGTGTCAATTATATTTGTCCAATCTTCAAAAGTAATTACGGTTCCCAATTCTTTTTCCCATTTTTCTTTAATATAGTTTGTCGAGTGGCCTCTTAGGTCCAATATATGTCTATACAGATCACCAATAATCTTTTTGGACAGTTTTGAATTATAGGCTTTGAAAAACATTTTCGTGATACTTGATATATTTTGCTCTAATAGTCCTTTAATGTTCTTATCGAAGTAGTGCCGGAGTTGGAGATACCTATAGAAATCCTGCCGGGCGAGACCATATCTGTCCGAGATGGTTTTAAAGTCTATGAAATCCTGGTCTTCGATTAGAAGACATAAGGTGGAGAGTCCCTTTCTCGCCCATTGGGTAAAACCTCCGTCACTCATACCTGGTTTAAAATCTGGGTCAAGGGTTGGCCACATTAAAATTCTAATCTCTTTCTGAATATTAAGTTGTTTCACCAGGCCAAACCAAATTTCTATAGAGAATCTAACCCACTGGCTCTGGATATCATATTGTTTAGCTAAGATTGGGTTTGCTAATAGGCTCTGTAAAGGTCTGTCCGACAGTGATAACTCCACCTCTTTCCATTTCGCAAAATAATCTTTATTGCACCAGAGCAGCAGTGGTCTTATTTGTGCCGCTAAATAGTAGTCTTTAAGGCATGGCAAGCCCATCCCCCCACTACATTTAGGCAGCTGTAAAGTTTTATATCTGACCCTGGGAGCTTTGCCATTCCAGATAAAGCGGGATATCGACTTATCCCAGTCTCTAAATTGACTCTCAGGGACACAAATGGGTAAGGACTGAAACAAATAGAGTAATCTGGGTAAGATATTTGTCTTAATTGTCAGAATTCTGTTACCCAGTTCTAGGGGTAAGGAGGTCCATCTATCCAGATCTTCCTTTATCCGGGAATTAATACTTACATAATTCTCTGAGAATAACTGTGTTAAATCTTTTGTTAATTTCACACCCAGGTATTTAATAAAGGTAGAGTCCCAGTTGAATTTATACTTGTTTTTAAGATCCATCGATGGGACAAAGTTGAATGTCAAGGCTTGTGTTTTATCGACATTAAGGGTATAGCCTGACAGGGTTCCATACACACACAGGAAATCCATTAATCTTGGAATACCCGACTCTGGATTCTTTAGGCTGACCAAGACATCATCTGCGTAAAGACATATTTTATGTTCTATGCCTTTTATTGTGATGCCCTCCAGGATGGGGTTCTGTCTTATGGCTTGAGCAAGAGGTTCGATATAGAGATTAAAGAGCACTGGGCTGGCTGGGCAGCCCTGACGGCAGCCACGTTGTAGGTGGATAGTTCCTGACAAGTCCCCGTTTACCTTAATTCTGGCTATGGGGGATGTGTATAATGTTTTAATGCCTTTAATGAACTTTTCATGAAAACCAAATTTTTCCATGACTGCATAGAGAAATTCCCACCCCACCGAATCAAATGCCTTTTCTGCGTCCATACTAAGTAGGGCAGCTCCAATTTTCTCCTTTTTTATATGTTCAATAATATGAAGGGTTCTCCTTATGTTATCCTGAGTTTGTCTGCCCTTAATAAACCCGGTTTGATCTTCATCAATCAGAAAAGGCATCACTTCCTCCATTCTTTTGGTTAGAATAGTTGTGAATAATTTATAATCTTGGTTTAAAACACTGATAGGTCTGTAAGATCCGCATTCCTTTGGGTCCTTACCCTCTTTTGGAATCACTGAGACCGTGGCCTCCCTCCAAGATGGAGGTAGGACTCCCTCCCTCAAGGTAAAATTAAAACTTTTATGTAACATTGGAATTAACTGCTTCCTAAACGATTTATACCATTCCCCTGGAAACCCGTCCGTCCCTGGGGACTTAGAAGACTTCAGGGAGGAGATCGCCTTATCGATCTCTTCGACTGATATTTCCTTTATTAATTTTCCATTTTGTGATTCCCCCAGGGAGGGCAGATCTAGTCGGTTCAAGAACTCTTCTACTTTAGCTGAATCAAATGGGGAGGGTTGAGTATACAGGGTCTGGTAAAATTTCTCAAAAGCTTTTTTTATACTCTCTAGTTTATGTGTAACTGTTTTAGTGGTAGGATCCCTTATCTTGTAAACTGTGTTTTCTGACTGCTGTTTTCGCAGCCTCCAGGCCAGCAGTTTGGACGCTTTGGAGCCTGCCTCGTAGTATCTCTGTTTTGTAAACCTCAGATTTTTTTCCAGTTCATCACAGTAAATTTTGTCTATTTCTTGTTTGAGTGGTCTCATCCGTATGAGTAAATGTGGATCTTTACTCTTACTATGTTGTTGTTCCAGTTCTGCTAGTTCTTTCTGTAGGTTTAAGAGTTTCTGGGTTTTCATTTTTTTAATAAATGCAGATTCTGATATAATTTTCCCCCGCAAGACTGCCTTGGCGGCATCCCAAAGCATCACTGGATTCACATTTCCGTCGTCATTATCATCCAAATAGGTTTTCAATTCTTTCTTTATTTTCTCTTTAAACTCAGGACTGTTTAACATGTTTACATTTAATCTCCACGTTGTCGTTTTGGGTCTAGTATCAAGATGTAGTTTTAAGTGGACGCAGGAGTGATCTGATATATCTCTCTGGGAAACTTCACATTCCTTAAGCCTGTGCCTCTCTGTGTTATGCACGAATAAGTAGTCGATTCTTGAGTGTGCGTTGTGACGGCTTGAGTAGAAAGTGAACTGTTTTTCTTGATGGTGAAAATCCCTCCAGACATCTATCAGACCTAGGTCTTTAATTTTTCTTTTAACCCATCTTTCGGTGGGGGTGGATTTCCTTTTTTGATTAGAAGTGTCCAACTTTGGGTTTAGAATTATGTTGAGATCACCTGCACAGATTGAGACTCCAGCTGATTGGAATGCTATTAAATCAAATATCTTCTTGTAGAATGTTTTGTTGCTGCCTGGAGGAGCATACACGTTCAACAGAGTCACATCTCTGTCATCTAGTTTGCCTCTTACCATAATAAACCTGCCCTCCTTGTCTTTGGTCTCTGACTGAAATTCAAAGTGAACCTTATTTGGCATCAAAATTGCCACGCCCCTCTTGCGTCCTGTTTTGAAGGATGAATAGTAGGTGTGTCTAAAACCCATTTTCTTCAACTTCTCATGTTCCTGATCTGTTAAATGGGTTTCTTGACAGAATATAATTTGTGCCTTTTCCCTTTTTATTTTTGATATCACTTTACTTCTCTTGACAGGAGTCGACAAGCCATTGACATTTAGGGTGATAACCTTATATTCCTTGTTACTCAGTTATGGATCAGTGTTCTCTAAGCATTCACTCGCCTCCCCTAAGAACAGCAAATAAGAACCAAGAACAAAAATAACAACACAGTCACAACAGTAGAACATGACAGTGAACAAACAATGGTCTTCCATCGAAGAGGTTTTTCCTGGACCTCTTGTGTAGGGGGATGTTTCAGCCGCTAAGTTGCGGGGCCCCCTCAAGTTGTGGGTGATTGTCATTTAAAAACCACTAACCTACTGCCTTATTTTGAAATTAAAGTTAAATAAAAAAAAACTCGGCCTATGGAAATCAACAAGTATACTGTATTGTGAAAAAGGGCACTGCAAGTAAAATAAACCTGGTGGAGAAGGTCCAGCCTAGCATTCAGCTGAAAACTACACGTTTAAAAGGGATATACTCAATAGTGCACTTAAAGAACCTACTGTACTCTTTATGACTTACAAGTGATATAGGAGTGCATTTAAATTTTGTGACGGACCGTTTAGATGAGATAACAGGTGAATGTTATTCAGGTGGTCTGAAGAGTTCAGCCTACCGTCGCTGTCCAGTGTCCAGTAACAAAAGCGGGAACATCACCAGGTGTTTAGGAAAGCTGGTGTTACCATGGGAACGGTGTGGATCAACAGTCCTCGGCGTCCGCATCAGTCTCTGGTTGAAATCTGCGGAGTTTGTCCCGGATCCTTTGATGATAATCCCTGCCGTCTCTGCGTCGGGGGCAAGTCACCTGCTCCCAGCTGGAGCGTGGCTGTGCCGTCTCTCTCGATCTGCCTTCGGGTCTCGGTGGGATCGGGAACCCCTTTGCTCGTAGGTCATCTCCGGCTTGATCCGCGTTGTCATATAGAACTGTCCCCGAGTCCAGAAAAACATTTTTGTCATCGGTGTGCGGAACTTAATTCCCTTTTCTTTCAGTACTTTCTTGATCGGCAGATATTCCCTCCTTTTTTCCATAACAGCCGTTGCGTAGTCATGGTCAAAGAAAATCCTGTTGCCGTCAGCTGTGATGGGTTTTTTCCACGCTGCGCTGATAATCCTCTCTTTAGTCGAGTATTTCAGGAATTTAACGATTGTTGATCTCGGGGGGGCATTATCAGCTGGTCTGGATCCGAGTGCTCTGTGAGCGCGCTCCAGTTCGTCTGGGCCGATGTCCTCACCCAGTTCAGTCTGAATGAGGTTTTTCACAAAGTTTATCATGGAGGTGCCCTCGGCTCCTTCCTTTATGCCGTAGATCCTTATATTATTACGGCGGGAGTGCCCCTCGAGTTCGGTTAATTTCGATTTCAGTTGGAGTTGAGTTTTCTGCATTTGGTTTAAAACTTCGTTTACTTCCGTATTGAATGTCTCCACCTCTCCTACCCGTTCCTCAGCTTCCCCCAGTCTCTGCGACACCGCTTCAATTTTCTTCACGGTCTCCTCCATCTTCAGATTAATATCCGTTCTCATTTCGCCAAGTTGTTTTTTAATGTCCTCTTGAATATTACTCCGGAAGTCTGAAAACTGTTGAGAAATATTGTTCTCCAGCTCAGATGTAGCACTAGCCATGGCTTCACCTATAACGTTACGGATGGAGGCTAATGAGACCGTCTCGCCTAGCATAGCCTCGTTGCTGCCACCCGTGTTTTCCATGTCAGTGTCCTTTTTTTTGCTCCTTAACGACATACTTGGGCCCCGTTCGTCTCCCCCCGACATTAGTATCAACTATTGAAATTTTGCTAAGCAAATCTCCTGGGATGTATGGGGGTTTATGGCAGTTTGGTCAGGAGAGAAGTTTTCACGCAGCCATCGCCACCCTCGTGCCGCCGGAAGTCATTGCCAAACTGTATTGATACTGCGCCGATACTGTGTCACTGAATACTGACACCTGCTGGACCTTAAAAATCCCTACAGGCAACCTGGTTGACAGAGTTAACTGACACTGATTTGATGACCAAGTATACACAATACAATTTAAATCATTGTATGTTGCATTGTATTAATTTATATTTTCATTTGAATTAAGCATATATTTGATTTTTTTTTTAGATACAGTCAATAAATAATGTGAACGAGGATGCATGTGGACTGGCTTTTTGATTTATTTATTTTACAAATTTTTTGCTGCCATGTCCTTTCAATGCCTACCCCCCCCCCCCCCCACACACACACACACACACACACACACTCCCCCTTTTGTGTTGAATGAGTGACGTGTGAGAAAACAGCTTTAATTCTCCATCACATAACTTTCATATCGCGCATGCATTGACTTTTTCAACAATTCTCTCTTGCTGTTTTCAACAGCAACGGCATTGTTTCTTATGGTTTAATATTGTCCATATGCCTTCTTTAAAAAATTCTAATTCTACTCGTAGGACATGCGCACTTCCAACCTTATTATGCTCACGTTGATCGGGTGCTGTGTTCAGTTACCTGACTGATATCTTATCATCTGTTCTTAAATCGGACATGCTGAGTATGACAAAGGGAGGAAGAACTACTCAGAGTAGCAGCTTTCTACTAAGGGTAGATCAGCCGTTTTTTTTCTGAAACGACGCTCAGAACAAAGACGCACAGCGCAACCCGCCCAACCATAAAGGCGTCTGCCCAACCCATCCATCAGTGGTGCGCTCCGATCAGCACCTTGCGCTCACAGAGCGAGACTGTGGTACACCATCACACCAGAGTTGCAAAATGATTAAAAAAAAACTTGGGTTATTATTATTTTGTTTACAATTCAGCCTGGATTTTATTTACTGCGCAGCATAACTTTGCTGTGCACGCTGCTGTGCGCGAATGCACACGCGCGCAGCTTAGAGGGAACAGAAACAGTTTGGCGCGTCAGTCAGCTCGAAACAGTTCCTGTATCGGTCACGTGACTTTCCCGTGTTGATACGCGCATCGACACGGGTTTCGCTCTATGAGCTCAACACATGCGCCGACGCATCGGTGTTGCCGGACCCATCACTAATATATATATATATACACATGTATATAGAGTTATATATGTACAGGACTGTCTCAGAAAATTAGAATATTGTGATAAAGTTCTTTATTTTCTGTAATGCAATTAAAAAACATGAAATGTTATACATTCTGGATTCATTACAAATCAACTGAAATATCGCAAGCCTTTTATTGTTTTAATATCGCTGATTATGGCGTACATCTGAAGAAAACTCAAAAATCCTATCTCAAAATATTAGAATATTTCCTCAGACCAAGTAAAAAAAAAATTATAACAGCAAAACAAAATCAAACATTTGAAAATGTCCATTGATGCACTCAGTACTTGGTTGGGAATCCTTTTGCACAGATTACTGCATCAATGCGCCGTGGCATGGAGGCAATCAGCCTGTGGCATTGCTGAGGTGTTATGGATGCCCAGGATGCTTCAATAGCGGCCTTTAGCTCATTTGCATTGTTGGGTCTGGTGTCTTTCAGCTTCTTCACAATACCCCACAAATTCTCGATGGGGTTCAGGTCAGGGGAATTGGCAGGCCAATCAAGGACAGTAATGCCATGGTCAGTACACCAGTTACTGGTGGTTTTGGCACTGTGGGCAGGTGCCAGATCTTGGTTGTGCAGCGTTTCCTGCCACATTTCCCCCTTCCAACACACTTTTTGTGAATGTGCTTTGAAACTGCACTCTGTGAACAGCCTGCTCTTTGAGAAATTTCTTTTTGTGTCTTACCCTCCTGATGGAGGGTGTCAATGATGGTCTTCTGGACAGCAGTCAGATCAGCAGTCTTCCCCATACTTGTGATTTAGTTTACTGAACCAAGCTGAGTGTTTTTCAAGGCTCAGGAAACCCTTGCAGGTGTTTCGAGTTAATTAGACGATTCAAGTGATTAGTTGAATAGCCTACTAGTATACTTTTTCACGATATTCTAATTTTCTGAGACAGTCCTGTATATATTTCAATTATTTTGTGTGGAATGTTCTGTATATATATATATATATATATATATATATATATATATATATATATATATATATATATATATATATATATATATATATATATATGAATATCTGGAGCGTGTAACAAAAGTAATTTCCCTCTGGGATTATTAAAGTATGTCTGATTCTGATTCTGAGTCACATTTAAACAGTGGTATGAATGACTACATAAGGAATTTCAGCATTTCAAAACCTGTAGTGTGATCCTAGCTTTAAAAACGTCCTTGTTTCACACTGTGTTTTGCTACTCATGTCAGGATCCCTGAATGTTTCAGTTAATTAGATGATCTGCCCACCTGTGTTGAGCTTGTTTTCAGTTGATTCCCTCTGTATTTAAGTTCCGTGTTTTTGTTCCTCCGTTTTTGCGTCATCCTGTTTTCGAGCCTGTGTTAAGCCTGTTTTCGAGCTCCTGTTTTCGTGCTCCTGTTTGATTCCCTCCTGTAAGTTTCTGCCATTAAAATACCCTTATTTCCACATGCGCCTGCCTCCGCCTAGTTGCCGCTTTGGTATGCTCAAATCATGACAGAATGACGCAACCACAAAGAGGACCAGGCAACAGGCATGGAAGTCATCAGCCTGATTGAGTACTTCCATCGGCAGGCGGAGAAGAACATGCGCCAGACAGAATTGGTGGAAGAGCAGCAATCGCCGTGGTGGGGCTCAAGGCTAGCCATCCCTCTTCCCAGTACTTGTCCCCCGGCATTATGGACCTTCTCCACCATGGCAGGACAGACGGCCCCGGTGTGGCGGCCGGCGAAGGGGAGAAGGCTCCTTGCCGAAAAGGACTGACGCCCCGCCTGCTCAAAGCAGCCCAACAGCACCGACGGCGGGTCCGAGACACCTTACTGCGCTGACGGCGGTTCCGACGGTGGTTCTTAAGTTTCTACCATTAAAATACCACATTATTTCCACATGCGCCATGCCTCCGTCTCGTTGCCGCTTTGGTCCTTCACCTCAAATCCTGACAACTCTTTTAATTATCTTCTTCTCTGGCATCTACACGTTACTTAGGGACAGATTTTGATGAAGAAGTCTGCCTTTTATAAGTAATGAATAAACAGTAGATGCTAACCCTTGGTTGGAATTATCATGCTTACAGGGAACACTTTCTGAAATTAAAGATGAATGTGGAATTTAACAGAAGTATAACCCTGTTGAATAAAGTATATGGAATGATCTATACAAGTTGTGATTAGCAAGCATGGGGGGTTTGATACTGTTCTTGGGCTTGGGACCAGTCTTGAGACGATTTTACCTGTTTTTGGGCTCTGCCTCAATCTTGAAGTGTGATATCTTGTCCTTGGGCTCAGTCTCATATTGTTGGGCCTTGAAAATTGGGTGAAAGTTGGTTCAAGATACTGTAGTTTTTGTCAAATATATGAAAATGTAACTCCCTTTTAGATCCTGAAAAAGAACAACAACAAATACACAGAAAAAAAACACAACACACTGAATGTGAATTAAAAGCAATAGCAAAGGTGATGTGATCAGACCTGCATGGTGCCATCTCAGAAAAAAAGTAACAATGTTATTCTTGCTTATGACAGTAAATTCTTGTTGCCCTTGAATGTTTACAGCACCAGACTGGATTTTAGCATTCTGTCCTTAAAGTTAAAAGAGTTTGTTTCTGAGTCCAATTGCAGGCTAGCTTTTATGGAAGAAACACCTGCAATTTCACAGTGGGAAATATTTGCTGATTTAAAAGTTTTAAATTTGCTTTTCACAAAAGAGTATGAAAGGAAAGGGAATAAAAAACACAGTGCAAGGTGTAAATTTAGTCCACCTTCATCATCAACAGTTTGCCAGGTGAACCTTTTTTGGGTGTACTTTTCATATGGCTTAATTGGAAATTCCTCCTTTGTAATGCAATTTGCATGCCTGCCCAGACAGAAGAGATTGTGCCCTTTTCATTTTTTCCACCTTTTAGTGTTTATTTAATTAGTTTTGATCTGTATTAGTTAATTGTATCTTGTTTTTGATCGATTTAGCTCCATAGTCCTTAGTTCAGTGAAAGTCAAAACATGTATTCCTGAAGTAGCTAAACAAATTAAAAGGTCTTTCAGATCAACACATAGTTTCACATTCCTGCAGCAGGTCCAATTCTACTTGTAGATAGAAAAAAAGTGCAAAATATAACAAATCTACTGATGCCAGTAGGACATAGTTGTACTAGTGAGTGTAAAAGTCAGCCTCTCTTTTTCATATTTAACATGCAGCTCTGGGTTGTTTAAATATGCAGTATTTAAGTAAAAGAATCATCACAACTAATCACAAATGTACCATTAATTAGTTAACTGTTTTATCTTTCTGTATAATGCATGTAATATATGATATTATATAAAGTAAAAATGAAATATTAAGACTGATAACAGGACAAAGGTGAGTCCAGAAAAACTTCAGGATGAGGCTCTGTGTTATATTTTAAACCAGGGGTTCCCTAACTTTTTTCGCCGCACACCCTCTTCCGTGTCCAAACCAGCCGCCCACCAGTCACAGGACAAACTCCCTAACTCTCACTCCACTGTCACGGGGCTTTGGTCCTCCTCCCAGATGACAGTACTTCAAATAAGTTGTCAAATAGAATAATTTTCTCATATCATTCTCAGCAGTTGCCTACAGGAATTTTATCCTAAAATTTATTAACATTCACTAATTGTGGTACAAACCCTTTGTTAGGTAAAGCCTTAAACTACTAGTCTGTAGGGTTTCTTTAATCAAAGAGCAATGTACTTGTGTCAAGGTGTACCAAGTTTACAAATTTACTGTATCCAAAAAGCTAAAAAACTTCCATCATACTATTCCTACTGTGTAAAGATTTTTAATGAGATAGTAAATGTACAAGAGTGACAGGAGGTTTTTTTTCACTCTGTGGGACATTACAAAGGGAAGTGCTTCCCTTTTTATTTATTGATGCCGCACACTGCAGGCCAGTTGGCTGAAAGAAGGTTCATATATTTTCTTTCTTTCTTGAAAGAAATGATTATTCTGCCTTTTTTTAATATTTAAGCTTGCAAAAAACACAGACTGGTAGATCCCTCAATGGAGCCCTGGAGAGCACGGTGTGTCCACCTGAAGGTCCTCATCAGAGAACTTGGTAACATCAACAGGTGGGTGTGCTTGGATGCCCTCATCAGTGAACATGGCCACCTGAACATGAGGTAGGTCCACCTGGACAACCTTATCAGAGAACTTGGGCATCTGGACATAAAAGCGGGTCAACCTGGACACCTTCATCGAAGAACTCAGGAACCTGCACACAAGGCTGGAGTGAAGTAGATGGCTGGACCAGGAGTTTAGATTGTGAAGATGAGGATGAAAAATGAAAATGAAGACTGAGCTGGGAGTGTAGGTGGTGAAGATAAAGAAAATAAAGAACACTAAGCCAAGAGTGTAGCTGAAGAGCATAATGTTGATGATTAGCAGGCTCTAAGGCTCAGTGCCGACAATGGGCAGGCTTTAGGGCTCTGAGGTGATGATGAGTGGGCTCTTAGGCTCTCAAGCAATGTTGAGCGGGCTCTTAGGCTCTCAGGTGACATGGAGCAGGGTTTGGTGATAACAGCTGTGGAAACCTCTGCTGTAGTGGACAGTGTCAAGGAAAGCTTTGTTGCATCTGACGACGTGGGGGGCTCTGCTGTGGCTTATGATGAGGAGGGCTCTGCTGTGGCTGCTGACGTGGATGTGCGGGGACCAAGCAGCTGCAAGTAGGCAAGAAACAGCAGACTGGGCTGCTGAGGTCTTGGGTTGAGCCACTGAGGTGTCAAGAGAGGCCATCAGCTCTCCGATGGGTAGACCAGGGGTCCGTTCTTCGTACGTTGCTTAAAACATCCGAGATCAAATGACACATCCAAGATGATTTCATCCGGCTAATCATGATCCGGCTAATTGGGTTCTTCGAACACACCTGTTGTTTACGATTAGTATGGCTGGATTGAGTTATCTGAGACAACTGCGCGTTCATGCGTTTGTTTAAAAGGGGAAATGTATCGATAGTAGAAACATTGATCAGCAACGCTGCTATTGGCTGTTCAGCATGGCCAAAGAACGCCCACAGTTTTTCTCCCAAGCAGAACAAGAGCTGGAAGGTTATGCCAAATTTGAGTCATTAATTAAAACACCTCAAAATCTGTTAAAGCCAGTAGAGAGGGCTGGCAAAAAGCAGCAGACAAATTAATGCGTAAATACTGTCCATGGTAGATGTTTCTATCACTTTCTACAGTATGATTTTTTGCATTTTAATAATCTCATATTTACTTTGTTCTTTTATGTCAGAGCGTCCACGGGACCCACTAGAACATGGGGACAAGTAAAAGTGAAATACAAGAATATTCTACAAAATGGTAGCCTTTAATTATTATACTTTATTTTAAAAAGGCACTTGTTATGTCAAGAGATTCAAATTTCAGTGTCATTCCTTAGACACGGGAAGTAAAGGACATGTGCAAACTGGGAGTTTTAACAAAAAAAAATCTTTATCCATAAAAAATGAAAATTTTCCTTTTCCAAGTCATCCACAGTTTACACGGTAAAACTGTATTGCTCCTTGGCTAGATAATCCATCCATAGATTTTTCTAATACAATATACGGCTCGACAGGAAGCAAGCCTTTCAAAGTAAACTAAACTTCACAATAAAATGGCCCGAACAAATCTTCTTACTGAATAGGATAAAAATAAAAAGCAAACTATCATACAAATAACTTAAATATTTTAGATTTATGGCTCCAACACCACTTTTTCCTCTTTAAAAGCCACTGTTAAATGATGTGTTTGTCTGTTTATAACAGCCACCAGGAAAATCTCTCTACAATTACACTGTCGCGCTGCGCTAAAGGATCTTGTCTATTGCGCAATACACGATTAATTCGAAAAACTCTGCAAATTATTCTTGCACCTTCCGCAACAGGTTGCAGTCGTAAAAATGGACATGGCTACGGCAGACTTCCCTATCTCCTCCGCTTATACAGCCGTGATCTAATCTTGTTTACATGAAATAAGCCTGCTCTCGAGCAGGCTTAAGTTGGCGCACATGTTGCTATGACAACAAGTGCAGGATGTCTTTCGAAGAACCAAACGATCCAAGATCATGCCAAATCGTCAACAATGAAATCCTGCTAACTGAGTTAGCGACGTACGAAGAACGGACCCCAGAGGCAGTCATCTGACAACGCCATCTGTGGCGTGAAGCAGAAGAAATAGCAGGAGGTGCCAAGAAAATAGCTGAAGGAGGCAGTCCAAGCAGTACTGGCTGAGATGAAGCACACTGCTGAACTATATCAGCCCAGGCCTCAAAGTAATTTCCTCGCACCTTTACCAGCAACTCCTCTAAGTCTGTAGATGGAGGCGGGATATCCAATCTTCCAAGTGGTGTACACAGTCACCTGAAGTGAAAGAGGACCTCCATTGCTGGGCCATAGTGTCAATAAAACCTTCCCTTGTTGGTGAATGAGGTGAAGTCCTCATTCGAGAAGACATCTGCTGGATCACATATTTGGCTGGATCATTCTGTCATGTTCAATGGTGAATGGAATGGCGACTGGTGATAGTAATGATTTAATGAAGAACGAAGAAAATATCTAAAATTGTCACTGCACATGAACTAAAGACAGACACGGACAAACATGGCAGCGGAGGGAGGAATCCACGAATGAAATCAGACAATCCACTACTGGGTAGGAGGAAACAGGGAGTATATACACAGGAGTATATATAATAATACTTTAATTATTTTTTGTGTCCTGTCTAGCAATGTGGCAATAAGAATTGTTGTCTTAATGCCAGAAAGAGCCCAAACAGATTTTATTCTCACAAGAGGAGCATTATCGCTTTCGCCATAGTGCTCTGCTTGATTTATATATGTAAATAGTTTTATGGTGTGGAGAATAATTCATGTTATGTGGACACTACATTGAAAAAGTAGAAGAGGAGAGAGACGTGAGAAGAAAAAAAAGAAAGGGAGAAAAGGTGAAAGAAACAGGAGACAGAAGAGAGATCGCCAAAACTTCATCAGTCTGCTTCATTACCTGCAAAGAGAGATGTAAAAAGAACAGCACAAGCAATAGAACTACAGATACAATACAGTAACACCTTGATACCATCACTGAAGTATATACAGTATTAATCAATACGAAATGTATAAAGTGGTAGCTGAAGATAAAAATTGATGAGTATGTAAGTAGCCGGATCCAAGCACCTGTAGGTGTTTGTGAGTGTGCGCTTGTGTGTGTAAGGTTTTTCCTTGGGGAAAATGCTCAATAGTGGTTGTGAAGAGCCAAAGACCCCCCCCCCCCCCCCCCCCCCCGAGCACAGAGGCAGGCCCCCGGGGACCCAAAACCCCAGATCCCCAAAGTAAAGGTGCCCAAGGGGGGGCAACACAGGAAATCCGCCACCCCCATCGAGTGAAGAGGGGAGACGTCCCCCAGGAAATCCCCAGGCGCCGCAACACTGAAGCCCCCAGGAGCCGCAGGAACGAGCCTGCGGGCTCTGCCTGCAGCCAGCTACACTGAGGTGGGACCGGTCATGTGCCCCAGGGGCCCGAGGCCCCACCCAGCCAAGCCCCAGGGGGCCAGGCTCTGTGAAGCAGCTGGCAGGCGTGGGCCACCACCCGCCCGGGAACCCGTCCCCAGACACCGAGTACCACCGATGCACCAGCGGGCCAATGCGCCCGCCAGCGGAGGGGGGCAGGACGGGGGGGTAGATGGGCTTTGCACTAAGCGGGGACTTGACATGTCCTTGGGAGAGGGAGCAGTTCAAACCCAACCTGACAAATGGACAAAAAATAAATAAATATGCAGTCTCAATCACTCACTCCCACCCCAGTGCCCCCACACACAACACACAAACATGTTACATGTTTATTTAAATATAAAGGATTAGTATCAACTTCAGAAAAATCTTATATACACAATAATAACATAGATTAATTAATTTAACCTTCTAAATGGCTCATATTTATAATGCATACCGTATTTTTCAGACTATAAAGCGCACCAGATTATAAAGCGCACCCTGAATTTACATGTCTATGTGTGTTTTTTTCCACATATAAGACTCACCAGATTATAAGGCACATTACATATTCTTCCCAAGTGTGTAATATCACTCCAACCCTCCGGTAGGGTGACCAGATGTCCCTGATTTCTGGGGACAGACCCAATTTTGGATGACATGTCCCCGGCAAAAGCTGTCCCTGGAAATGTCTCCGATTTCAGTGTATCATAATGGAGTAAAAAAAGTTTAGCGCAACCAGAAGGCGTGACTTTACACCAGTTGCTGCAAAGTACGCAGCTGTGTGATTCTGCGCAGAGAAGAACTTTCGTCATGGGTAAATAATTAAAGAAAGACAAATTATCAGTAATATATGGGTAAGGTATTAAATTATCACTAATATATCTTATGTTTTGATCCCCTAATAGTCCATGTCTTGACCATATTTGATTAGAAATCTCTTTTTTTGTTTTCTTTGTCATAACTACATCATCCATGGCGCTTTACTTTCGACGACTCTTATTTTGGGATACTTCCGGAAGTGAACCTTGACACAGGATCTGAGTGTATATGCTTCTGAAATTAGAACTTCAATCTAATTTATGTGTCGAGTTGCGTTATGCTTCTGGTGTACACTTATTGACTGATTAAAATGAAAAGCTAACCTAAGCATAGGATGCTTAGTCCGAAAAATATGGTACACACCTCAAGTTTTTTTATCTGTGCTGGACTTTTGTTTGAGTACATTTATGGTTTAACCACAGCAGCACTTTTCAGTCTCAGTCTGTCTTCATAGCGCAATTGTTTACCCAGTTTTGAGATAAGCAATATGAGACTTCTTCATCCCATAATAGCCAATGTGTTCCTAGACATTCTAACAGCATGAAAACTATCTTAGTTAAACTTGAAAATGACAGTCCTGCTTGTTGTGTGGACAGGTGATGAGGTGTAATTGTTCAGAAATAGGGGAAACAGGCCTGAAGACAAGCCACACCTTTGGTGACTTTGGCTGTTTTCATCATGATTTAGCAGTGGCATATTTCAGATGCAAAGCAAGGACGTGTAGAAATGGATAAATCAATGAGGCCATCTGGGGAGAGTAAGCCAAGATGAGAAATGGTTTAATGCTGACGTTCTTTCAACAGTAGCCTGAGAGACCTAATTATTCCATTCATTAGCAAGACACAAAAAGAAAGAGTCTTGTTATTTTCCAGAACACAAATAAAAGGATTTTCTCTTTTAATGTCAAAAACTTTCTTTGAAGAGTGGTTACAGATCAAGCTTTGAAGGTTTTTGTTTGCTGCAGAACATTCAAAATAATATTTAACATGCAGATAAAGGAAACAAACTGCACAATGAAAATAACTAGACACCCATCTGAATTTTGTTGCCAATTCTGATGTTGAATTTTGTAAAACTTCTACCTGCATGATACTCATTTTGATGCATTTCGCTTCAAGAATAGTATTATTGGAAGATGTGAAAACATCATTTAAAATGTGTTTCCTCATTAATTGCTATGTTGTGTAGAATTCTTCCTCTCCATTGATCACTCTAGATCAGGGGTCACCAACATGGTAGCCCCCAAGGCCCCCAAGGACCATATGTGGTGTCCTCAAGCCTGTTTAAAATATAGCACAACCCTCCAGTGAGCTGCATTTAAAATGCTATCTTATTCAGTTGCTCTTCCTTTTTAATCATACGTGTATTTACAGAATTTCAAAATGACAAAAGCATTAAAAACACATTTATATCACGTAAAGTTAAGGTGAGCTTGGACTCTTGTAGTTCAAAGGTCAGTACAGGCAGACCTTCATATGACAATACCAATGAAGTAGCTCTCAACTTCTAAAAGGTTGGTGACCTCTGCTCTAGATGAACCTTTCCATGTTCAAAGTATTTATGTCGTAGTTTCCTGTGTGTATACCTATACCTAATCAGAAACTCATCTTTTCCCTGGCTTCCCTTGCTAGCTTGTATGGTAGCTCCCCACCTGCCTGCCTGCCCTCTAACATCTGTTTCTGGAAGATACCAAGCCTCCACCCAGAGAAATTCATGGGCATCACATGACCAGGAACTGTCCTAGACTCCTCAAACATATCATCTACTACAATCTGCTATCCGGTTTTCTCTTCCCTGTAGAGATCCTCCTCCAGGAATGAGAAGTCGTCAAATTAAAAGAGATGATGTTGTGCTGCACTATAAGTTTCTGTTAGAGTTGGGTATTACCATTATTTTATAACAAAGACACAATTTTGAATTTACTGGTGAAGATTCTCAGTCATCCAGGTCATGGTCATTCCAAAAAAAGTAAAAAAACAAAGCAACTGGACTTGTTTTCCGTAGTTGAAGACGTTTCGCTCCCTATCCAGGAAGCTTTCTCAATTCAAAAAGTCTGGAGTAATGTGGAGCATTAAGCTTTATACTACTGCCCAACAAAGGCCTTGTAATGGCTTAGATAACATGCAAATTCAACAGAAACAGAAACAGGTCCACCCCCTTAGTGATGGGCAGTCGTTAAAGCCATTAAGCCAGTAGATTGAATCAAAACTGGTCCACTCCTCTGTAACGGGGAGTCGTTAGGGTCGTTATTGGCCTGGCTTGCAGGAACAATGTTTTGATCACCCGTATGGGGGTGAGAATAGCGTTTCGTGATGTCACCATCTCATGAGAGACGGCCCTTGCCGCTAAGGTAGGACAAACAGGTTGAGAGCGCACGTAGCAACCAGCCATTACACGTGCAACAGATACAACGATATGACCGACTTTTCAGCTGTTAAACTATTGCAAGAGGATGTCCCAGGCGCCCAGTTTACTGGTAGAACTGTCGAAGAACATACCAACGTTCAGCTCAAACGATGGCTTGAGTGTCGAGGGCTTAGAAAGACTGGAAAACGGGCCGAGTTGATAGAACGGTAAGTTGATGTTTTTTTCCTGCTCGGCGTTCATGGCGTCATCGGCCGTTTTTTCTGTTTGTAATCACCGTCCAGGAATCGGTATATTTCGGTACCTACAAAATAACTGTTTACATCTCAGAACATTGCCCTTAATAAATTCACATGCAGACACAGACGGCAGCAGGAACAATTAAAGATGTTTATTAAAGGCTCAACAAAGGGGAAAGCGCACGCTGTGTGCAACAAGCGAAGTCGGAACGTCAGAGCGGGAACGACTGCGGGAAGAAAGAGGATATGTTTACAAAGGATCGAACCAGGGGGAAATATTCCAGAAGCTGCGCCGCTTACCGTTTGGATGGGGAGACCTGTCCGGGGGGGATGAGTGAAAAAGGAACTCTGTGACCGTAACTCTCTGACGAAGGGTTGTGGCTGAGTGACAGGAGGGCTGGCAGATGTAATGCAGGCGGGGGGCCCGAACAGCACCAATGTGACGGCAGGCAGGAGGAGCAGCTGGAAGAACCGGAGTGTGACTGTAGAACCAGGTGAATCCAGGGAAGGGGTAATCAGTATAACAGAAACACTTTTTGTTATACTGGGGAAAATGGTCCTTCTATTTTGACAGTAGTTAATACATTATGAGCCTAATTTTCAAAAGGTTTATACATATTAAAACCGGTACAATGTGAATAGTTTGTACAAAGTTCCAGAAAACTGTAAAAGTGCTGAGAGCCTGAATTCTTTTAAATCAAGATTAAAAATACATGTTTAGGATTGCCTTTGACTGTTCTAGTTAAACTGTTAACTGAAACATCCTTATTTTAAGTTTGTATTCCAACAGTTTTTAAAGTCATTAATATTTCTTATAGTTTCCATTTTCCCATGTTTTATTTTGTTTCTACATTTTAATCCAACTTGCTTTTATTCTGTTTTTATTTTCCTATGTTTTAATCATGTAAAGCACTTTTTGTTGTCCTTGTACTGAAATGTGCTAAACCTTGACTTGCCAAACCAGGAGCAAAGCAATTTGCATTTCTAAAATGATCAGAACTGTTAGAACAAACTTTTTCGCGTAAGTGCCCTAATGAATATGCAGATCACCTGCTAATGACCAAACTTCACAAATTTATGGGAGGGGATATGCAAATGTAAATTCGTAATACCCACAAAGCGATTTTCCAGAGCTCAAACTGAGAGTTGGCACAGTTTTTGTCTCTTTATTTAGTGCCTCTGAGAGTTGGGTGTGAACTTGCACGTATACAATGCCTGCGGTCCTTGTGGCCAGAAAGCAGACACTGATGTAATGACAGAAGACGGACAGAGAGTCCGTTTAGTGGGGAAAAGACGCAGCGTCCGCGGGGGCCCCACATGGGTGAGATGTGGTATTAATTTTCATGTGGCAAGTCAAAAAATACCAAACCTGATCCTAAACATGGTGGCATGATTGTAAATAAACAAAACTGACAAGCTCAATTTTTGCTCTCATAGTTCAAAGCAATTTAGCAGTCATTATTTGGAATCTTCTTTTTTTTCTTTTTTTTTTTTGGTGTGTGGGTAAGAGTATATGCATGTTTGGGCACTAAGGTGGGAACATGTGATTGTGACTGTCTACCTGGTTTTCAGTTTGTCTTTTGTCAGGTTGGGTTTGGACTGCCTCCTTTCCTGGAACATGTCAGGTCTCCACTAAGTGTGGAGCCCATCCCCCTCGTCATGCCCTCCTTCAATGGCTGGTGCGATGGCCTGCTGGTGCGTTGGTGGTCCTCAGTGTCTGGGGCTGAGTGCTCGGGTGGGTTCTGTTGGGGGTCCATCGGGGGGCAGGGGGCCCCTGGGCCTTGGGTCTCTGGCTGGATCTGCCCTCTCAGGTCTGGATCACGGCTGGATCCGCTCTGGCGTAGCTGGCTGCCGGCGGAGCCTGCGAGCTCGTCGCCGCAGCTCCCGGGGGCTTCTGCACTGTGGCTGTTGGGGGTTTTACTGGGGGTCCTCTCTGCTCTCCCCTGGGATGGGGGAGACAGTAATCCCTGTGTTGATCCATCTTGGGAACCATTGCTCTGGGGGTCCTTTCGGGCATCTAGGGTACTTCCCGGTTTCTGCCTTGGCGCTCTGGGAGGCAGGTCTTTGGCTCCTCACGACTATTGAGCATTTTCCTTATGGATAAACTTTACATACACAAGTTCACTCTCGCACCTACCAGTGCTTGGATTTAGGTGCTTACAGATACACTTCTATACAGAAAACCCGTATCAATACTTTTGGCTGTCACTTTACACATTCCAAAATAAGTAATACTTTGTATTTTTCAGTGATGGTATCAAGGAATTGGTTGTTTGTACCTTTAATACTTTATAAGTTTGTTTTGCTGTTCTTTTTATATCTCTTTGACATGTAAAAAAACACACATGTATTGTCTGCAAAGTTACAGGACTCATACTAATTTCATGCTGTTAATCTTTTAGCATGCCCCAACCAATATTATAGAAATCTAAGTTTCCCATTCAATGTAACACAAATAAGTTAGCTATTATTACGCTTCTTTAATATTAGGTATGCTATGTCTTGGAAAACAATTCCTTTCTGACTCAGTGCTGCCTTAGCTTTACTGCAGAGGCAATGAAGTGCAAATATCACATTAGCAATTAATTTTCACCTGAAACAATAGTGTTTCTTTTGCATTATGTGCATAAGGTGAAAAACTGCTAAAAATGTAAACCTTCCATTTGAAGTAATGTCGAGAATGCTGTTGGGCTGACTTCCTGTTTGCGGTAAGGCGTATTGTGTCACTTCCTGTTGTTGCTGTGTGAACGACGGATTTTTGCTCCAGGCTCTCTCGCTTTTTAGCTTTAAACCTCTTTGCTGTAACATCTGTTTCCAAACATAAGCACTTTTAAAACATTTTCTGTGGCTGCTCATCACGTTTGGGAACTCCTCGTGTTTCACACGGTTTGTTCTTTGGCGTGATAACAGGGCGCTAGCCTAGCTTTAGCCTAGCGTTAGCCTAGCGATAGCCAAGCCTTAGCCTCATAATGGCTTCTCCGTCTCTGACTAAGTCTCCTATCTGCTGCTCTCTGTGTCAGATGTTCAGTTATTCCTCTGCCTCCTTTAGTGATAATGGTACATGTTATAAATGTAGTATTTTTGTAGCTTTGGAGGCGAGGGTGTCAGAACTGGAGACCCGGCTCCGTGCTGTTGAAAAACCAGCTGATAGCCGCTCCTTTGCTAGCGCGGAGCCAAAAAGAGTAACTTCATGTAGCGAACAAACAGACGCACTCGAACAGCCGGTTAAGCAGGCCGGCTGGGTGACGGTTCGTAGTAAGCATAGCTCTAGATTTCAGCCCCCAGATCACCACCAACACGTCTGCGTTTCTAACAAATTTTCCCCTCTGAGCGACAGTCTCGCCGAGGAGCCGACCTTAATTATTGGCAGCTCCTTACTAAGAAACGTGGCACTAAAGAAACCAGGGACCATAGTTAAATGCCTACCAGGGGCCAGAACGGGCGACATAGAATCCTACCTAAAACTACTGGCTAAGCGTAAATACCGCAAAATTGTTATTCACGCTGGCGGTAATGACACCTAGTCACGCCGATCAGAGGTCACCAAAGTTAGTGTTGCTTCGGTGTGTGAGTTTGCTAAAACAATATCGGACTCTGTAATTTTCTCTGGTCCCCTGCCTGATCTGACCAGTGATGACATGTTTAGCCGCATGTCGTCATTCAACCGCTGGTTGTCTAGGTGGTGTCCAGAAAACGACGTGGGCTACATGGATAACTGGCGAACTTTCTGGGGAAAACCTGGTCTGATCAGGAGAGACGGTATTTATCCCACTTTGGATGGTGCAGCTCTTCTTTCTAGGAATCTGGCCGGATTTATTAGTTCTCCTAAATACTGACAACCCAGGGTCCAGACCAGGAAGCAGAGCCGTAGTTTAACACACCTCTCTGCAGCTTCTGTACTGTTACCCACCCATTATCCTATTGAGACGGTGTCTTTCCCATGGCCAAAACTTAACAGATCAAAAACTGATCTAAAAGGAACAAATCATAAAAATCTAATAAAAATCAATACGGCTCACCTTGAACCAAAAAATAAAAGAATTAAATGTGGTCTATTAAATATAAGGTCTCTCCCTCCAAAGACTTTGTTAGTTAATGAATTGATTTCTGATAATCAGATTGATTTGTTTTGTCTCACAGAAACCTGGCTACAAGAGGACTACGTTAGTATAAATGAGTCAACTCCCTCCAGTTATTCTAATTTCCACATTCCCAGATCTGTGGGAAGAGGAGGAGGAGTGGCGGTCTTTCAGTCTGGTTTATTAATTAGTCCCAGGCCGATTGATAATTACAGTTCTTTTGAACATTTAACCCTCAGTTTCCCTCATCCAAACTGCAAAGCAATAAAACCTCTTCTGTTTATTGTTTTGTATCGTCCACCTGGCCCTTACTCTCAGTTTTTGGATCAGTTGTCAGATTTCTTATCTGATTTGGTGTTAAATACTGACAAGGTTATTATAGTGGGTGATTTTAACATCCATGTTGACACTGAATGTGATAACCTTAGTGTAGCCTTTAAAACTATCCTAGATTCAATTGGTTTTGCTCAAAATGTGCATAAGCCAACGCACTCTCGGCTCCATACTTTGGACCTGTGGCGTGCACAGACATTTTAGGGGGCAGGTGCTCAGGAGGGGGTGGGAGGGCACTTTTTAGCGTGCGCAAGGAGGTGGCTCATTTCGGGGCATTGTTTCAGTGGTTTTTAATGGCTCAGGTTTTCAAAAGATCATTTCAAAACCGACCTCAGTAAAATCTTAATAATATTCAGGGCAGTCAAACTTTTTTACAGTAGCAGGCTACACACTATCAGGTAGGAGGTGCACTTATATATAGATATATATCTATATATCTATATATATATATATACTTCAGACTAAACAGTGGCTCTGTGACTACTGTAACGAACAAACAAATAGCAATAGCGTAGTCGGTGTTGGCAAATTAGGCAGGTTTCCAACCAATTAGGCTTTTGAACACATTGAGCTGGAAAAAAATAGCTTATGGGCAGATTGTAAAAAAATTCCGAAGCTTTTTATAACATTTGTTGGGCTTTTAGAAAGAATTACTAACAAAATATATCAAAATAGTCATTATTTATTTTTTAAATAAGTTGAATCTGTCGATCTGACATCATCAATGAATAATAGTTATAATGAATAATATTGATTGTTATAATAAAACAAGAAAAGAATAATGGTTAATCAAGTGTTTGGTCAATGTAAACGCCCAAGAGGGGTTGAGTTCTACTTAAAAATATTTTATGACTGCGTGTAAGAGAAATGTTTAATTGAGCTATACTGAGAGAAATTAAGTTTATATTAAGGTAGATTTACAACTCATGTTGGGAAGCTATTTATAATTTATTTTTTCTGGGTGAAATATCCTGATTATTAAAGAGATCTTGTGTGTTATTTGGTTGTCTGATTGTACATTTTGTTTGGAGCCCATATGCGCAGTTTTTTTTCTTTGCTTCAGCTCAGTTGTGTGCTAATGACATGTTCTTATGTGTTTAATAGTTCTGTGCTTTTAACATGAGAGAGTTTGAGATTTGGCCTTTGGACTAACAGTGACATAGGGTAACCTGTAAAGCTGTGTCTTAACTCAAAAGTCCAGCATAAGCTACACGCTAATAAACATGAGCGCTGGTGTCAGGCTGAACACTGACTAAAGTAACAATTCTGACTAGAACAGGTTCTGTAATTACAGCAGCTATGAGAACAAGGAGCAGAACAAAGCAGAGTTCCCTTCTACCTGCAAGTAACTCAAGTCTCTTCAGTTTGGCAGCTTTAGTGCTTGATTCTGCTCCTTGGGCTCCTAGCTGTCCTAGCTAACCCTGCTAGCTGTCCTAGCTAACCCTCCTAGCGTGAATGTTTACTCCAGTTTAGACTTCAGTGCTGACATTTCAAACAGAAATTAATAGCGCTCCTTCCAGCTCGCTCTCTGCTTTGTTGTCACTTCTTGTAATTGTTTGGTAATCAGACCAAATTTCCATCCCGCTCTACCGACACCAACGGTGACCACAGCCGAACTGCGGCAGCAACTGAAGGCTATGACTCGGTGTCCCGCCCCTCTCCAGCTGTGATTGGCTAGCATGTTGCCTTCAGTCGTTGATTTGATTGGTTAAATTGTATGATTGACACATCAAAGATAGTACTAAAAGGTCGATGGCCACTCCGAGGTAAAAAAAAAGAAAAAAGAAAAAAAGAAGACGGCTTCCAGTCCAGGGTCTGCTCCGCGCTCAACCAGAAGGCACAAATATCGCTCCATTATATAATCGGGGAAATGTAGGCGGCGGCAAGAGCTGCTATAGACGGCGATTTGCCGCCGTTGACCGGCTACTTTTGACTGCCCTGAATATTAATAATAAAAAAAAAAAAAAAAAAACGAGTTTCAAAAGGGCATTTTCGTTGATAAAGGGCAAACTTCCTAGTGCTTTAGCACCACCTAGTGTCTATGTATGCACGCCCCTGCTTTGGACCTTGTGCTGACATATGGCATTGATTGTGAAGAATTAACAGTATTCTCTCACAACCCTGTCCTATCTGATCATTTTTTAATAACATTTGAGTTTAATCTAACTGAGTTCTCCACCCCCAAAAGAGGGTTCCATTATAGTAGATCTTTATCGGATAATGCTGTATCAAAACTTAAAGAGTCTGTCTCCCTTTTAATATCCTCAGTATTGCAGAAATGCCCTGTAGATGGCAGCAATGCTGTTTCTTCCCATTCACAAATCGATACCTTTGCTAACAGTGTGACTTCCTCATTGCGTTCTGCATTAGACAATGTAGCTCCCTTGAAAAAGAAGGTGATAATTCACAGGAAGCTGGCTCCCTGGTTTAATTCAGAGCTGCGTTCCTTGAAGCACAATGTTAGGAAATTGGAGAGAAAATGGCGCTCTACACACCAAGAGGAATCCTACTTAATCTGGAGGGACAGTCTATTGTTGTATAACAAGACCCTTCGCAGAGTTAGAGCAGTATATTTTCATCATTAATTGAAGAGAATAAAAATAATCCTAGATTTCTCTTTAGTACAGTTGCCAAACTTACCCAGAGCTGCAGCTCTGTTGATCCATCCATTGCCTTAGCTCTTAGTAGTAATGATTTTATGGGATTCTTCATAAATAAAATTGATGCCATTAAAAATAATAATTGGCATCCTCCCAAACATGATTACCTCATCCCCAGTAAGTAAGGCAGCATTGGAGGAATCTTTAGAACCTGCACAGTGTTTGAACTGTTTAGAAGCAGTAGAGCTTCTAAAATCTTAGCTTCATCTAAACCTTCTACCTGTATGTTAGACCCAATCCCAACCAAGTTGTTTAAGGAGGTATTCCCTTTGATCAGTGGTCCTATTTTAGACATGATTAATCTATCCTTAGTAAATGGATATGTACCACAGGCTTTTAAAGTAGCTGTTATTAAACCTTTACTTAAGAAACCTTCTGTTGATCAAGATAAGCTAGTAAATTACAGATCTATATCTAATCTTCTTTTCTTATCTAAAATTCTTGAGAAAGTAGTTGCTAATCAACTTTGTGAACATTTACAAAGTAATGACCTACTTGAGGAGTTTCAGTCAGGCTTCAGAGCTCATCATAGCACTGAAACAGCTCTGGTGAAGGTCACTAATGATATTCTCATGGCCTCAGATAATGGACTTGTGTCTGTACTTGTCCTGTTAGATCTCAGTGCTGCATTTGATACAGTTGATCACAACATTCTCCTACAAAGACTTGAACATACTGTAGGGATTAAGGAGAAAGCATTAGGCTGGTTTAAATCTGATCTGTCGGACAGATTCCAGTTTGTTCATGTTAATAATAAATCTTCCTCAAACTCTAGGGTCACCTGTGGAGTACCACAGGGTTCAGTCCTTGGACCAATTCTCTTTACTATATATATGCTTCCGATCGGCAAAATTATCAGACAGCATGGGATTAATTTCCACTGTTATGCTGATGACACTCAACTATATTTATCCATAAATCCTGATGAATCCAATCAATTACTTCGACTGCAGTCATGTCTTGATGACATCAAAAGCTGGATGACTTTAAATTTCCTGCATCTAAATTCTGACAAGACCGAAGTTGTAATCTTTGGGCCAGAGTCCTCAAAAAATAAACTTCTTAACCAATCACTTAATCTGGGTGGCATTAACTTGGCCTCTGGTAATAAAGTAAAAAATCTTGGTGTTATTTTTGACCAAGACATGTCATTTAAATCCCATATTAAACAGGTTTCCAGAGTTTCCTTTTTTCACCTCCGGAATATCGCCAAAATTAGAAACATTCTGTCCAGGAGTGATGCTGAAAAACTAGTCCATGCATTTGTTACTTCAAGGCTGGACTATTGTAATTCTTTACTATCAGGAAGTCCACAAAATGCAGTTCAAAGCCTTCAGCTGATCCAAAATGCTGCAGCAAGAGTTCTGATGAAAATCAACAAGAGGGATCATATTTCTCCTATTTTAGCTTCCTTTCATTGGCTTCCTGTTAAATCAAGAATAGAATTTAAAATTCTTCTTCTAGCGCAGGGGTTCCCAAACTTTTTCAGCCGCGCACCCCCTTCAGTGTCCCAACCGGCTTGGCGCCCCCCCCCAAATAAAAAAAAAAGAAAAAATTCTGTTGCAGTTACATCAATTCAACCATCTTAACAAAAGTTGTGGGAATAAAATTAGAACATAATTTGAATTAAACTGCAATAAAGTTGCAACATCCACAACAGAATCCTGAGGCTTTTGCAGGTGCATCAGTGGCTCAGCCTGGAGCGAGTGAAAGAAAGAGACGCCCAGATCGGCCACACCTCCACAACCTGAAACGTCTCTGAAGCAAAGGATTAAACTGATGATCTACCTGTATGTGTTCTCACTTTTTTTGTGTGCACCAGCTTCTTAATCTGAGTCACAATTTACAAACACAAAGAACTTTGATTTGTGTCAGATGACGCGCGCGCGCGCTCGAGAGAGAGAGAGAGAAAACTGCAGACCAGAGTAACAATAACAGAGCGCTCCATAAATATGTTATTAATCAGAGAAAAAAAGCTTTTACAGCGGCTACATTTAGCAGGTAAACACGCCCAGGGAAACACACCTCAGCTCCCCTCAGCCCCACCCTCGGTTTGTCCCTGTCTGAATATGCGCTAAAACCGCATCTGTAAAATGAACTGCGCCTGTCTGACTCTCAATGAAACATATTGCAGCTCTGTGCGTGAAGAGTCAGTAAATCGCGGAGGCTGCAGCAGGGGGTGGGCGAGTCATGCGCGTCAGTGCTGGTAGAGGTTCAGAGTCACCCCAACAGGAGCAGCGCTGGTTGGAGGCGCTGGGCGATCGAAAGAGAGACTGGTCGCTCAATTTAAGCTTGTAAAAACTTTTGGCCCGAATTCAATTGTCCCTCTACTGACGTACACGACGTGAAGCGAGGAAAGAGTTGGAGAGACATTTGTCAATGGTTTGCAATTCACTCATCTGTTGCCTCTGATTCCCTGGTTTCAGCTAACTGAGCATATTTGCGAGAATGAATGAAGTAGAGGGCACAAGCTGCTTCTTCTACGCATTGAAGCACAATGCGTAGAAGAAGATAAATTCATATTATAATGAAGTGTAGAACAACACTTTTTAAAATAAACAGATTTTCATGTCAATACATTTTATTTATTTATTAAATCTGCTGTTTTGATTTTTGTTTCCACAAAGGAAATGATTATTTACACGTCTTTATGGTGTGGGGGAAAACACACTGTCAAACCGCCATTACAGATTTCAGCTCGCGCACCCCCTAGTGGCAGCTCGTGCACCCCCAGGGGTGCGCGCACCACACTTTGGGAATCCCTGTTCTAACGTATAAAGCCCTTAATAATCAAGCTCCATCATATATCAGAGCTCTGATTACCCCGTATGTTCCTAACAGAGCACTTCGCTCTCAGGCTGAAGGTCTGCTGGTGGTTCCTAGAGTCTCTAAAAGTAGAATGGGAGGCAGATCCTTTAGCTATCAGGCTCCTCTCCTGTGGAACCAACTCCCAGTTTTGGTCCGTGAGGCAGACACCCTGTCTACTTTTAAGACTAATCTTAAAACCTTCCTTTTTGACAAGGCTTATGGCTAGAGTGGCTCATGTTACTCTGAGCTACCTTTATAGTTTTGCTGCTATAGGCTTAGTCTACTGGAGGACATCAGGATCTAATTTTCTCACTCTATAGAGTTCTACTGTTCTTCAATTATGCATTACGTGTTGTCATTTCTGCTTTAACTTTCTGTTCTCTCTCTTTTATCTTCATAGTAGGTACACCTGGTCTGGCATTCTGTTAACTGTGACATCATCCAGTGAAGACGGCTCACCCGCTATTACCATCTAATGTAGAACAGATTACTGGATCAATGTGTGCTTTTGTGCTTGTTTGTCTCTCTTGTTGTGTCTCTGCTCTGTCTTCTGTAACCCCCAGTCGGTCGAGGCAGATGACCGTTCATACTGAGCCCGGTTCTGCCGGAGGTGTAACGTTCTGTTGTGGTTTAGGTTATTTTCAGTTAGTCAACTTTTCTGTTTTAGGATTTATTTCTGTGTTGTGTTGTTTTTGATTTGTGCTTAGTCTGTTCGTAGTCATCTGGTCTTGGTTATTTATGTCAGCTCGTGTCAATTAGTCTTGGTTTTACTTGCTTAGGGTTTTTCTTTCTTAGTCTGTATGTTCCTTCTATTGCTTTCACCTGTTTTGGTTAATTGGTCCCGCCCTGCTCACCTGTTCCGTCCTCCTATTTAAGCCTGTCTTAGTTGTTTGTGTTTTGCCGGAACGTCTTGTGTTTATCCCTCTCGTCAGCCTGCGGTAAGCTCTTTCCAGCCCTTGATTATTTTTGTGAATTACCTGCCCGTCTGCCAGTCCGTGCCTGTTCTGTTCTTTGCCTTCCAGTTTTTTGAGTCTGCCTTTTTGCCACCTGGATTTTGTTAATAAACCCCTTTTAAAATACAGCTCCGTGTCTGGCTCACCTTTGGGTTCATCGTTAACAAATTCATTACAGGAGGTTTTCCTTCCCGTTAATGGGGAGTTTTTCTTCCCACTGTCGCTTCATGCTTGCTCAGTATGAGGGATTGCAGCAAAGCCATGGACAATGCAGACGACTCTCCCTGTAGCTCTACGCTTCCCCAGGAGTGAATGCTGCTTGTTGGGACTTTGATGCAATCAACTGGTTTTCTTATATAGGAACATTTTTGACCAATCTGTATAATCTGACCGAATCTGTATAATATGATTGAACTTGACTTTGTAAAGTGCCTCGAGATGACATGTTTCATGAATTGGCGCTATATAAATAAAATTGAATTGAATTGAATTATAAGAAAAAAGTACAAGCTCTTTTCACAATCTTATTACATAAATCAATTGACATAAAATAGGCCAGCAGTGCTCCCAAAGATGGTCAGAAGATGCCGTTCTGCTAATATAAAGCATTTCAGCATTTTCTTGTTATCTAAATATATAGTGAGAAAAATGTCAAACTCAGAGGTGGAGAGACAGACAGTCACAGGGATTTGAGTTCTAGATACAGTGCTTTTTAAAAAGTTTAATAATTCCTTGAATATCCTGCAAATGTGTGCAGCCCACTTTACTCATAAGCAGGGGCGTGCATACATAGACACTAGGTGGTGCTAAAGCACTAGGAAGTTTGCCCTTTATCAACGAAAATGCCCTTTTGAAACTCTTTTTTTTTTTTTTTTTTTTTTTAATTATTAATATTCAAAAGTAGCCGGTCAACGGCGGCAAATCGCCGTCTATAGCAGCTCTTGCCGCCGCCTACATTTCCCCGATTATATAATGGAGCGATATTTGTGCCTTCTGGT
Source organism: Fundulus diaphanus (assembly GCA_037039145.1). Taxonomy (NCBI): domain Eukaryota; kingdom Metazoa; phylum Chordata; class Actinopteri; order Cyprinodontiformes; family Fundulidae; genus Fundulus; species Fundulus diaphanus. Next base: position 35,486,547 of record CM073138.1, on the reverse strand, counting down.
TGAGCGCGGAGCAGACCCTGGACTGGAAGCCGTCTTCTTTTTTTTTTTTTTTTTTTTTTAACCTCGGAGTGGCCATCGACCTTTTAGTACTATCTTTGATGTGTCAATCATACAATTTAACCAATCAAATCAACGACTGAAGGCAACATGCTAGCCAATCACAGCTGGAGAGGGGCGGGACACCGAGTCATAGCCTTCAGTCGCCCCGCAGTTCGGCTGTGGTCACCGTTGGTGTCGGTAGAGCGGGATGGAAATTTGGTCTGATTACCAAACAATTACAAGAAGTGACAACAAAGCAGAGAGCGAGCTGGAAGGAGCGCTAATAATTTCTGTTTGAAATGTCAGCACTGAAGTCTAAACTGGAGTAAACATTCACGCTAGGAGGGTTAGCTAGGACAGCTAGCAGGGTGAGCTAGGACAGCTAGGAGCCCAAGGAGCAGAATCAAGCACTAAAGCTGCCAAACTGAAGAGACTTGAGTTACTTGCAGGTAGAAGGGAACTCTGCTTTGTTCTGCTCCTTGTTCTCATAGCTGCTGTAATTACAGAACCTGTTCTAGTCAGAATTGTTACTTTAGTCAGTGTTCAGCCTGACACCAGCGCTCATGTTTATTAGCGTGTAGCTTATGCTGGACTTTTGAGTTAAGACACAGCGCTACAGGTTACCCTATGTCACTGTTAGTCCAAAGGCCAAATCTCAAACTCTCTCATGTTAAAAGCACAGAACTATTAAACACATAAGAACATGCCATTAGCACACAACTGAGCTGAAGCAAAGAAAAAAAACTGCCCATATGGGCTCCAAACAAAATGTACAATCAGACAACCAAATAACACACAAGATCTCTTTAATAATCAGGATATTTCACCCAGAAAAAATAAATTATAAATAGCTTCCCAACATGAGTTGTAAATCTACCTTAATATAAACTTAATTTCTCTCAGTATAGCTCAATTAAACATTTCTCTTACACGCAGTCATGAAATATTTTTAAGTAGAACTCAACCCCTCTTGGGCGTTTACACTGACCAAACACTTGATTAACCATTAGTCTTTTCTTGTTTTATTATAACAATCAATATTATTCATTATAACTATTATTCATTGATGATGTCAGATCGACAGATTCAACTTATTTAAAAAATAAATAATGACTATTTTGATATATTTTGTTAGTAATTCTTTCTAAAAGCCCAACAAATGTTATGAAAAGCTTCGGAAATTTTTTACAATCTGCCCATAAGCTATTTTTTTCCAGCTCAATGTGTTCAAAAGCCTAATTGGTTGGAAACCTGCCTAATTTGGCAACACCGACTACGCTATTGCTATTTGTTTGTTCGTTACAGTAGTCACAGAGCCACTGTTTAGTCTGAAGTATATATATATATATAGATATATATCTATATATAAGTGCACCCTCCTACCTGATAGTGTGTAGCCTGCTACTGTAAAAAAGTTTGACTGCCCTGAATATTATTAAGATTTTACTGAGGTCGGTTTTGAAATGATCTTTTGAAAACCTGAGCCATTAAAAACCACTGAAACAATGCCCCGAAATGAGCCACCTCCTTGCGCACGCTAAAAAGTGCCCTCCCACCCCCTCCTGAGCACCTGCCCCCTAAAATGTCTGTGCACGCCACAGCTCATAAGCCCCCAAATTAAACCAGTTCCAACCAACTACCTCCATTAGTCCATAGTCACTTATTTAACAAATATCTGTGAGTCAATTAATCTAAGAGGTTTATTGAAAATCCTGAGTGAACACGGTCTCAGAGACAGGGAAGTAATAAGATTGTGGAAAACTAGAGTCAGGATTTTAAACAACATCCTGGGCTTTGAAGGTTTTACAGAGCACTGTTCAATTTATTATTCAAAAAAAATCAAAGATTGTGGTACAGTTGCAAACAGACAAAGACATGGATGTCCATGTAAACTGACAGGGGGCAGCCAAAAGGCCCATTGTAACTGTGGAGAAGCTGCAGAACTGCTTAACTCAGTTGGAAGAATCTGATGACAGGACACCAATTATTCATGTAGTCAATAACAGTCTTTGCTTTCTGAAAGAGTGTAAATAAAAGAAGGCTAAAAGAAGGTGCAGTTTGCCACAAGCCACGAAGGGTCACAGCAAACATGAGGAGGAGGGAGCTGACCTACAGTGGTTGGCTTACATGCAAAAAGGCTACGCTATGGCAATAATCTAACATGGCAAATCCCCATAAACACTTTGTGACTTTGTGGCAAGTGATCATGGTGGCAGTATCATGCTGTGGGGTTGCATTTCTGCAGTGGGGACAGGAAAGCTTGCCGGAGTCAATGAAGAAATCGGTGGAGCTAAAACAAATGGCAATCCTGTAAGAAAACCTATTACACGTAGCAAAACACCGGGGATTTTGGCAGAGGTTCACGTTCCAACAACAGTGTACACACAGCCAAGGCTAAAGTGGAATGGCAGATAGATCAAATCATAATCTCTTTGTAAAAAAATTTGAGAGCTGTATTGGGTTGTTCTGTGACCGAGTTCTAATTAAATACACTGTTGTATGTAATTGCTATGTAAAAAAAAAGTGATTAGGTTGAAAGTGTATTAATATATTTGCAAGAGACTAAAAGTTAAAGCCTCTTAATGTGGAGCCATACATTTGTTTTGTGTTAATTGTTTTTTTGGAAGACAATAAGAGTGTCTTAAAACTGAAAATTTTTCACATCAATGATAGTTTCACATTGGCTTAAGTACAACACACTGTATATAACCTGTATAATATTGGACTGTCCGAATGATCATTAGTCTGAAAAGGTAAAAATAGTTCCTATATATGGGAAGCTTAATTGAAATAGGGGGTGTAAATACTTGGAAAGCATTCACATCTGGAACATGATCATCAAACCCCAGAGCATGTCAGAACATTTTTTACTTTTTCAGCATCCAGCTTTCAAAAACACTTGAGATGCAGTCGACCTCTAAACGTGATGCCGGGGGACCTGATGCCATTTCAGGAGATAACGCTTCCTGCTCATGATATCAATAATTACTTAGTGGCAACATTATCTCTCATAAACTGGAAAAAAGGCAAGAAAAGTGCCTGGCTAGACATCAACCTATGTGAGTTTTTTCCCTTAGGTAGCCTGTGCAAAGGAGATCTGTGCATCCCTAAAGCAACCTAAAGTGTTGAATTTTTAAATGGGCAGATGTGGTATAATTTAAAAAACATGTCATTCCTTCCTAATTGGAGTATGCTTTTAGTGTTTGGCCCACTGAGCCAAAGAAGAGACTGCAGACAAAATTCTGATAGCTTGTTGAGATCTTATCAGTCAAGAGAAGACCATTATATAGAGTAATGACACTGATTTTCTTCAGTGAAGAAAAAAGAAATTAGACTTATTGGAAGTGGAAATGTGACATATCTAAATATTTATCAGCTTATGTGGGTTTTTCTTTTTTTTGATCCATTGACCTGATAAAGAAACTGGCTGAAGCTGGGAAGGGTGTGTGTTGTGCTTTCAGCCAAGAGAGAACATAAAATAAGTAATTGTAAGTTGGAAACATTAAATGTGAAATGGCAAACAGGCTTAAATCGGAGGCAACCGGATGTTCGCTCAGTTCTTTCTGAAAACTTTCGACTCCTATCCAGGAGTCTTTGTCAATTCTGGTGGCTCGTACATGAGCAAGCTGTAGTTGGTGTACTGGTAAACCTTATGTTGCTGTCCACTGAATTGATGTGGTTGGTGAATGCCTCAACTTCTTTGGTTTGGATTTTGACCCAAGTGTCATCCACATATCCAAACCAGTGGTGGTCCCTTGTAAGCACTGAGTGGCCTGCTCTCCACCTTCTCCATGTACAAATTGGCCACAATGGCTGACACTGGGGAGCTCATGGCACACCCATGTTTCTATGAGTAGAAGTTTTCTCTGTACTTGAAATATGTGGTTGAGAGACAGAGGTCCAACAAGTCACAAACCTGGTTTGCTGTTAAATTGGTTCTGTCTTTTAGTGATGCATCGTGTTCCAGCTGAGTCCCGACAGTTTTCACTGTCTCTGATGTCAGAATGCATGTGAAAAGAGAGGTGACATCAAAGGAAACAATGGCACCAGTCTCACGTGTTGGACTTCAGAGATAAAGTCTGTGGAGTTTTGTATGCAGTGTGGAGTGTGTCCAACCAACTGCGCAAAAATTGTTGCAAGATGTTTTGCAATGTTGTATGTGAGTTATTGCTGCTGGCAATGGGTCTGAGAGACACTCTTTCTTTTTGGAAGTCCATATATGCATGGAATGGCCTCAAAGGAATAAGCTAAGTAAATCCCTGACTAGACTTCTTTCATACATTAATACAGGGGTTTTCAAATTCGTTGAAGGTGAGCCTCCCCTATGCATCTTTCTTTCGTGTTCCTGGAATGCTGTGTTTGAAAAACAACTGATAGCCCAACACATAATTTTTATTGTATTTCTTTTAACAAAGTACATTCATTAAAAAAAGGCCTATTAATAAAATATCCATCCAAATATTTCCATCTTACAGGCTACTTTTACTGAAACATCACGGACAGAGGGCCTACTTTTAAAGTCATTAGAGCAAATTCATAAACTATTGTTTTCAACAGCAGACAAACTGAACTAAACAGACGCCAATGATAAACTGAACTCACGTTAACAGGAGACGTCAACTGAAATAATAATAATAAAAAAGATAACCTGAATTTAACAGACGTCAACATATTACATATTCCGATTTACATATTTAAGCTAATTATACACAGTTTAAACCTATTGCTATTTTAACAACCAAGCATTTTATTAGATATTATTTCTTATCTGATGTATTTCTGATGTTTGGCACTTTGTTTTACCTTTTGTTAAAGTGCTCTTTAAATAATGATGACAATGATAATGATTATGATCAGAATAAACTTTTGCATCACCTCCCAGAAGCTGGAAAGAAAAGAGACAGCTGGTGTTAAGCGTTCAATGAGCTGGTCCAGCGCGCGAGGTGAGCAGGTCCAGCGCGCGAGGTGCGCAGGTCCAGCGCGCAAGCAAAGTCGCCTGCGCGTGCAGAGATGGAACTGAGCGCGAGGACAGAGCGTGGGTTGAGAACAGTTTTTCAGAGTTGAGTGCGCGCCAGACCGGTTTTGAGTGGGCGCGTGTTGTCTCACTGCGCGCTTGGATTGATTTCTGCGCGCTCAAACAAAAGGCACAAATATCTTCTTCTCCAGCACATTCTTCGCACCTCCCCTGTGACTCTTTGGCGCCCCCCAGGGGAGGCGCGCCTCACCTATTGAAAACCCCTGCATTAATACATATACAGAAAGACTTAATTGTTTCTATTAATAATAAGAAATAAGCTAAGTATATTCTTGGGGATTTCTGATCTAAAGTAATTTTGTCAAATCTTTCCAAAGCTACAAATAGATTTCATTGATTTAACTGAGAATTTGTACAGGCATGAAATGTGAGATTTTTATAGGTATCAGAGGACTGTTCTCACAGCAGGGGGGGCCACTATATAAAAACCCCTGACCATGAACAAGCGCTCTCTTTTCACCCGCTGCTTTAAGCCTCTCATCTTCCTCTGCAGAGGATCCAACTTGAGTTCGGAGACCCACCACATATGTAGACAGAATCGAAGTTCATCCCAGCCCTTTTCCAACATCGAACTTAAACAGCCAACTGCCATGGAAAGAGGCAGTTTGTAACCTTTCTAAGCTGTTGCAGTAAAGGTAAGTCGACTGCGGCTAGGTCGAGCTAAGAGAAAAGCTGATCTGAAGTCACCTGCTTCAACCTGTGCAGGTCCCCACAGGAATCTAAGGACACAACCATGCCAGGAAGCCCGCGCGGGTGTCCCCGACGCTGGACAGGCCAACCGCAGTCCATTGGACCAGTGTTCACCCAGAGATCCCAGCCGAGATTCACAGACCAGCAGCCCCTAACCAGCTTTGTCAGAGAAATGAACTGGGAAAGTTTAAAATGGTTTACTTTTAATGTGTTTTACTATTTAATTCTAAGGTTTGACCGAGTAAAAAGACAGAGCTTACAGGCTAGCGTTCTTGAAACAAAGCTTCGCTGATCTGTTTTGTTTTGTATTTTACGGTTGTAACAAACTTTTTCTCCATAAGGGTTTTATACATCGAGGGGGCATTAATGTTTGTGTTTTCCAACACAAAATAGAGCTTGAAAGTCTTTTGAAGGCGCGCCGGATGCCTACTAGCATTACCGATATTAGCTTCTTTAATAACTTACTGCTAATACCCTAGTAAAACGTGACAACGGTTTGTTGTAAACATAATGCTTGTTCTCATTTCGCTCCGCCATCGTTCAATAGTGCTACGATAGTACAGCATTAACAGGGAAGAATAATGTAACATACAGGAACTGGACCCAAGATTCAAACCACAACAGGTCAGTGACGTTTCAACAAAGTTTATTAAAAGGTAAACAAGTGTGGGCACTAGGAGCACGCTGCTTGCTCTCAGGCTGGAAATCCCCCGGTGGCGGGATTCCAGAGCCTGGAGAACCGACTTAGAGGCTGGCGAGCAGGTCCGTCTGTGGACTTGGCTTGCAGGGCTGAAGCCGTTGAGCGGCTGACAGGCAGGCATTCCGTTCGGGGCTTTCCAGGAGCGTAATCCAGAGGGGTCCGAGTTAAGCACTCCAGATGGCTGAATACAGTTCATAACAGTTTCAGACATATTTAGAAAAACACTTATTATCGTCACAACATATTTCTCTGCTTTCTGCAGGCTTTCTGCAACGATAAGAGAGTGAGAGTAAATCAATACACATACATAGTAAAATAAAATAGTAACCACTGGTCTATATATTCCAGCAAATATATGATTAACACAATAAACTAATGAACAATAAACTAAAGTAATGAGAGATCAGGCAAATAGAATACACTTTAATAAAACCTTAAAACGTCTTAGTAGTAAAGAGTATATATGTGATAAATGCAATGAACATAGTAAATAATAGTAAAATAGTAAAAATAGTAAATAGTAAAAAATAATTCTATCAGTGGTCCTTAGTGATGCGCCCCTCCTGACACTCCAATGTATTACAACCATATTAAATTGCCAGTAGGCTTGTTTTAACACAAACTTTTTTTAATGGGGTTGTCTGTTTTGCCTGTCAACCAGTTTTACATTGAAAATGTGTTTTTATGAATTTTTATTCTATTATTTTTTTCTGTAGCCAATTTAAACATTTTAATCTGTGGTAACTTGTTATTGTCAGGGTTTAGTTTTGACTTGGCTTTTGTTTACTGTTAGTTTTCAGTTTTTCCTCCTTGTTAGGGTTTTAGTTATGATTTGACTTTATTTTCTGTTAGTTTTCAGCTCCTCCTTAACTCAGCTCCTCCAGAACTCATTCCTTCTTTGGGGACAGCTAGTAGGAAGTGGCTTTTGTTAAGCTGTTCCCCCACCGTTGGTGTTTTCAATTGATTTGGGCCCATTTTGAATTAGTTGTGCTTCCTAGTTTGGTTAAACACATAGTAATTTAATTTACACTAAGCACTGTTAAGATTATCAGACCTTTATTTTGTGTTAAACTGGGTTGTATTGTTTTGTGTTTGTTAAAACCCATTCTTTTTGTAATAAATCCCCTTTTTATTATACAATTTCTCTGGACACATTTTTATGTTGGTGCCCCTGAACCCCTAGACCTGAAAAGGTGGGACTACAACCCTAACCACCCCTTTTGTGACAATCGGGAGCAATTAACTGAGTTTTTGAGTGAACTTTTCCCTCTTTGGGGGGCTGTCACAGGGGCACGAGGGATGTTAAAAATCGGGGTCCGCAGATGGGTGACGAGGGATGGGGCTATTACGTGAGCCACGCCCTGTGACCCTGTGACCTTTGGTATGGCCCCCAGGATTTTTCAAAAATCGCCAAAAATTGCTCCCATTTGTCAAAAAAAAGGCCAGTCCCCTAAACTTAACTTTGGTGTTAGCCGTTCATTGTAGCTCCACGGCTCTCACTGTATACTTTGAACGTTCCTGAGAGTTGCAAGAAGCGAACCACGTTTGTGAGAAGAAGAGGAAGGCTTCAGTAGAAAGAAATAAGACCAGAGTGGATTTGGGAGATTTTTTTTCACGCGGTGTGTGGAAGAGCAGGTAAGACGATCTTGTGCAGGCACACTTATTCAAAAAGGGACTTGGGGAGAAAATCGGCGACCCTATCTTTAAGAGGAAAAGCTATGCAAACCAACTGAGCCTTTGGTGAGAGCTAACTACCGCCCTTGTAAAATTAGGGATTAACTGCATTTTCTGAAACATTTTCACTAGCCACATCCAGGCCCCATTACTCCCATATCTGTAGAATCAAGATTTTATCTAAATAAAACCTAACAACATGCAGCAGGCTAAAGGATCTCAAAAAGCATATAGAGGCCAGGTTGGCTTGGATGTGTTTTTACTTTCTTCCTTAACAAATTAAAACATCATTCAAAAACTTAATTTTGTATTTTCTCAGGTTATATTTGTCTGATATTAAAATAAATGTGTCCAACTAAGGGAAAAAAATCTGTATGGGAAGGAAGTCTTTTTCACAACAATGTTTATGGCAGGCATGCCGATAAAGTCTAGCTCATATACTGTGCACAACCTTCAAGTTCTCCGGCCTTTGGTATGGAGCTGAGCTCAAAAAAACTGCTTATGAGAAAGGGCAAGTGAAGTTTGTTGTAATTGTGCTGGTATTTTTGTTCCATCACAGCTGTCTGTTCCAAAGTCCATACAAATGTCTGCTGCAATCTCTCATTGGCCACATGACATTTTTCAATGAGGTCAGGAAAAATGGGCAGGAAAAACCCATTAGAGTTAATGTTTTTGACCATCCGACTGTGTCCCAAGCGCACCCTGGAACCAGTGGCCTCTCTCTGCAGAGAAAACATTCCCAGCCACACACCAAAATCATTGAACAACAAAGCTCCTTTGGGTTTTTGTCAACAAATGGGACAAGGGCACTGACGTACATTAAACTCCCGAGATCTCAGTTCAGTCACTCATGTGAAGAATTCAACAGACCAAGCCCAACCCACAAACAAAGAAAGCCAACAACCCACAGGACCTAAACGTTCCACTGCCAATATCCCAGTGTCAAACATCACAGAACCCCCTCAGAGTTTTCACGTTCATGCTCTAAAGGGTCAGAACTGTTCTGGTCAAATGGGCAGCTACACAGTATGAAACAAGAGTTTATGTCTAGCCTGATTCATGTTTATGGATCGGCTCAATTTTGACAAAACACACACAAAAATCCAAATGTTAAGGTCTTTTGGAATATTAAAAGAAAATACATAAATCCTTACATTTGGCTTCTGATTTTTTTTAGTATTATTGTTAACATTTGTTAAATCTGCAGCCTGCTATGGGGGGATTTTGGAAATAATATAATGCAAATACAGTCTCTGTTGGTTTTAATCTCAACAACACTGCACACTCCGTTTTAGTTTAACATTTTCACAATTTTTTATAGATGAAAACTTCACAGTGCAACTATGGAGTCATACTGGGGAACACACAGCAGCTGCTTTCCAGCAGCTTGAAGGGCATGTGATCATAGTTGATACATATTCAAATTTACCATGTTGTAACATGTCAAAATCAATAAATCTACAGCTTTACAACAATTTCCCTGATCAGAATTAATAGTATGTCTTATTTTTTTTTTCTACAAAGTAGAATTCTTCAAAAATAAATTTACATAAACCATCATTTGAAAATTAAAAAGGAAGAAAAGCCCAGCGTTCATTAAAATGAACTCAAATCACTTACATGTAGAGCCACATTGTACACTGCTTGGTGTACTTGTGACAAACATATATATATATATATGTATATATATATATATATATATATATATATATATATATATATATATATATATGTATATATATATATATATATATATATATGTATATATATGTATATATATATATATATATATATATATATATATATATATATATATATATATATATATATATATATATATATTAATAAAAGAAAACCCAATAGGTTGAAGAGCATGAGGTCCCCACATATTTTTTCCAGCACGTATGTTTTTCCAAGGCACATTATCCAAGAATGTTTAAGCTGTTTTTGAAACCCTTTAATTTATAATCCACAAACTCAAACCAATATCATTGGATAACTTCAGAAAATACAATTCTTGAAATTTAACACCTTGTCTTAGACGCAGTGTTAAACTCACACAGGGTATAAAACTGCTTTTCTTCTCCAGCATTACAAACTGCATCCATCCAAAGATGGCTTCCAAAAACACTGTAAAAGTAAATGTTAGTTTACCTTAAAAACAAATGCCTTTTGCTTTTTTTATTGACTTTTGGAAAAGAACCGAATAATCATTATTATGCTGAACTATTCTTTTTTTTTAACACCTTTGTTTTATTATGAGAGAAATGGGAACTCGTAATCATCATAGAAGGACAGCGGGTATAATAAGTCTACTGACCTGATATTCACAACAGGTGTTGCTAAAAACTTAATAATCCACACGTATAATAAATCAAGAGTAATTAGTTCACAAATTAGGTTCTGGATAAGGAAGTGGAATGATGCATATGAAATTTGTCAGTATTTAAAGCATTTCTGCTGGTGGTCTGAGGGCTTTAACTGTTGGCCGATAAAAAAAGATTTCTGTTACAAAAGTATTGCACAGAGTGGTTCAACTAGTAAAAGCAAAGACACCTTTAAGAAAATCCTATAGTTGTAAAACATAATGAAGGCAATGCTTACAGCTGCATTTTAAAACTTCCTGGTGTATAGTAATAACCGTTGGAGCCATAATCTGGAAGTTGAAACAACATAATTTCGCAAAACAAATAAAAACCGCCGCGATTTGACAGAGCAATCAAAATAGAATATTCAAGAGTTGTCCAAGACCCAAGGAACACTCTATAAGAACTTCAGAAAGACATGAAAATAGCAGGTACACTTTCTTTCCTTAAAATCAAAAAGGTATGAGTATGATGTCAACCACAATTATCTCTAATGAACACTGAATTGTTGAATAAAAGGCGTGCTGAAGCTTATTTGAGGTTTATTGTTATATTAGCTTGTGTTTGCAGCATAGATGTGGAAGATGATGCTCTGGTCAGATGAGACCAAACCTGAACCTTCTGGCAAACAGGCTAAATGCTATAAGTGGTAGAAAACTAACACTGCATGTTACTTTGAAAACACCATCCCCATGGTGATTGCTGGGGATGTTTTTCTTTAACAGGTACAGGAAAGCTGTTCAAGGTTTAGGAAGGTGGATGGATTTAAACACAAGACAAAAGCTGGAGATGGACAGTAGAAGGTTTCAGACTGGCACAGAGGTTTACCTTCAAGCAGTACAGTGGTTTTAAAAATACAACCATGGCCTCAATAGAATTATTTTGATTAAAGTATATCCATCAGTGGGAATGGCCTAGTGAAAGTCCAGACCTAAAGCCAATTGAGAATATCTGGCAAGACTAAAAAGCTGATGTTCACAGATTTTCTCCGTCCAGTTTTACTAAGTTTGAGCAATATTGAAAATAATCATTAGGGAAAATACTTTTATATAACAACAATGCCTTTATGTGCTTTATGTGAGAATACTTTTGGAAGGCATTATTAAAAAAACCCTCAAAAAGCAAGAAAAATATGTTCCGAGTTAGCTTAGGGTGAATAAAGCACCGTGCAAGTAGAAAGGCTCTGGATGTGATAGGTGTACATAGCCATATTTATAAGCCTGTTTTTAAAAAAAAGTTTACTTTATTGCACTCCTTTCTAATGTAACAGCTGAAAAGTGATTCAAGATCACCATGCTGTACAAGAAGTTTTTATGAGACAAACTGTTTTTGGGTGTTATTAAACTGGTTTGCTGTGAGCAAAGACGGCACTGTCTCTAATACTGTATGTTTTGGTGAAAAAAGGTGAACCTGAAGGAGGAGTGATTACAAGACAAAATACAGTTTACTTTTATTAGACAGCTTAAAATGAATGGAACAAATAAATCATTACATGCACGAAGTGACAGTGCAGAGGAAAACTCCCCTTTATACAGAATACTCTCATCACAGAATTATAATTGCGGGGCAGCAATGGCGCAAGAGTTTGGGATTTCATCCTGCAATCGGCGGGTTACTGGTTCAATCCCCTGCTCCCACTGGCTCAATCGTTGTGTCCTTGGGCAAGACACTTGAACCGAATTGCCTGCTGGTGGTGGTCAGAGAGCCCAGTAGTGCCAATGTATGGCAGCCTCGCCTCTGTCAGTCTGCCCCAGGACAGCTGTGGCTACTAACATAGCTCACCACCTTCAGGGTGTGAATGGGTGAATGACTGATTGTAGGGTAAAACGCTTTGGGGTCTTCAGAATAGTTAAACCATTCTAAAAGTATAATTGATTAAGTTTCCAAATATGTGAATGTTTCTCCCAGATAATAGGGCGGTTCCAGAATGACATACTCCCTTGGTGGTACCAAGCCGGGCGTGAGAACCCCTTCCCTGGATTCACCTGGTTCTTCGGTCACACTCTTGTTCTTCCAGCTGCTCCTCCTGCCTGCCGTCGCATTGGTGCTGTTCGGGCCCCCCTGCCTGCATTACATCTGCAAGCCCTCCTGTCACTCAGCCACAACCTTCCATCAGAGAGTTACGGTCACAGAGTTCCTTTTTCACTCATCCCCCCCGGACAGGTCTCCCCATCCAAACGGTAAGCGGCGCCGCTTCTGGAACATTTCCCTCTGGTTCCATCCTCTGTAACATATCCTCTTTCTTCCCGCAGTCGTTCCAGCTCTAACGTTCAGACCTCGCCTGTTGCACACAGCGTAACAGTGCAATTGTTTTTTACTGGGAATACGGCCACGATTCATCGGCACTACAGGTTGTGTGAGTCCCAACTAGGCTACTATCGGTAGCTCACCTGTCCTGCCCGTTTTCAGCCTCACCTGACGTTTTTTAATAATGTGGACCGACAGGACATACATCCTGCTTGTCTGCATCTGGATATTCCTACTGCCCGCTCACCTGCAAGTGGCGGGTTTGCTGCAGTATTCAGCCGCTGACCTGCTCCGGCTCCGCTGTCACTCGCCCGGACCTGCGCCCGAGGCACTCCACCTTCACCCGGACATCACCTTCCAGCCACGCCGGAGATACATCCACCGAGGGTCCCGCCGGATTTTCCACCACAACGGTTCAACAGCAATAAAATCCATCTGGTCCAGCTCCCGACGGGGGATTTGTCGCCCTCCATGCTCCACCAGCCGGGCTGTCGACCACAGCGTGTTAGCCCACCTAGCTCGGTCGGCTAGCACCACCACCAGCTGCAACAACACTGCACTCAACTTTGCTCTGCTTAGCATCCGCTCACTGACAAGCAAGGGACATCTCATTCAGGACCTCATCACTGACCGTAAACTGGACCTTCTCTGTTTAACCGAGACCTGGCAACAGCCCCAAGAATACTCTCAGCTCAACGATTCCACTCCTAATGGGTTTGTTTACATCTCTCAACCCCGTGGTTCCGGGCGCGGAGGAGGTCTCGCGATAATTCATCGTGAGAATTGGAAAGTCTCGACGGTATCTGCGCCAGTCTCAAGCACGTTTGAATCCACAGTCTGCAAGCTATCTGGTCCAACTCCAACCATCATTGCTGCTGTCTACCGCCCCCCAAAACCGAATAGTGCCTTTTTAACAGAGTTTGCCGATTTTCTCACCCACCTATCCTCTCTATCACCAAACTTAATCCTACTGGGTGATTTCAATATCCACGTGGACAATACCAATTTGCCTCTCACCAAAGGCTTTACTTCCTGCCTAGAGAGTTTTGGATGTCAGCAATACACCACTACCCCCACACACTCCAAAGGACATATTCTGGATTTAATCTGCTGCTCTGGCGTCATCCCCCACAACATAACATCTGATGAACTCCCCATAACTGACCATTTTCTCCTCTCATTTGAAGTGAATATAACCCTCTCTATCTCTAAAACATCCCGCCTCATATCCTTCCGGAACATAAAGAACATTGATCCCTCCACCCTTTTTTCAAGTATCCACTCTTCCTGCCTCCTTGACTTCAATAATCTGCTAACCCCTGATGACCTGGTCCTCCACTACAACACTGGTCTCCATAATATCCTTGACTCACTTGCTCCACTAAAAAATAGATTTGTTTCTTTTTCCGTCTCCACCCCCTGGTACACCCCAAATCTCCGACGCATAAAAACCAAAGGACGGCAACTCGAAAGACTTTATAGAAAAACTGGTCTCACTATACACAAAGAAATGTACAATAATCACATTATTCACTATAAGGACTCCATTGCCAGCACTAAATCACAGTATTACTCCAGCTTAATCACTGCCAATCAACATAGCTCTAAGTCACTTTTCTCTATACTCAATAATACTATCAAACCCCAGGACTCTTTCCCCCCGCACCTTTACACAACCTCCTTCTGCAATGACATCATGTCATACTTCACAGGAAAAATCTAGAACATTCACCAAAACCTTGGATCAACGGCTCATCTCAGCACCTCAGCAGATCTTCCCTCGCCTACACAGTCGCTCTCCTCCTTCCATCTTCCCACTGTCTCGGAAATCACAGAGCTCATCCGGAAATCAAAACCATCCACCTGTCAACTGGACCCCTTCCCAACACAACTTGTCAAAACCTGCCTCCCCTCTCTGGTTCCCCTCATCTCCGCTATCATCCGCACCTCTCTCACCACTGGAACTGTCCCTACACCTCTCAAAACTGCTGCCATCACCCCGATTGTAAAAAAACCTGGTGCCGACCCGATCAACTTCAACAACCTCCGTCCTATCTCCAATTTACCCTTCATTTCCAAAATTCTTGAAAAAACAGTTGCCTCCCAGCTCCATACTCACCTATCTGCCAACAACCTGTATGAAGAATTTCAGTCTGGTTTTCGGCCACTCCATAGCACTGAAACAGCACTCATCAAAATCACCAATGACCTCCTCATGGCATCTGATTCTGGACTACTCACCATCCTCATCCTCCTCGACCTGAGTGCAGCCTTTGACACCATCTGTCACACCACTCTCCTCAGTAGGCTTTCTTCCATTGGCATCACTAACACTCCGTTGGACTGGTTTATTTCCTAATTCTCTGACCGCACTCAGTTCATTCAACTGAAGACCCTCAAATCCACCCCCTCCCCCGTCACCTCAGGCGTGCCCCAGGGCTCTGTACTCGGGCCCCTCCTCTTCATCATCTACCTCCTTCCCCTTGGCAATATCTTCCGCAAATTTAACATCCAATTCCATTGCTATGCTGATGACACCCAGCTCTACCTCTCCACGCAACCATCGTCCTCTCTTCCCCCCACCTCCCTCACAAATTGCATCTGTGAAATAAAAGCCTGGTTCACTAACAACTTCCTTCAATTAAACAGTAGTAAAACCGAGGTTCTACTCATTGGCACCAAATCAACTATTTCCAAAACCGACAGTTTCCCACTTATTATTGACAGTTCCTCCATCTCCCCCTCCCCCCAGGTTAAGAGTCTGGGTGTCATCCTCGATAGCACCCTATCTTTTCAATCCCATATCAATAACATTACCCGGTCTGCCTACTTTCACTTAAGAAACATCAACCGCCTCCGTCCCTCCCTTACCCCACACACTGCTGCCATACTTGTGCACAGCCTTGTCACCTCCCGACTGGATTACTGCAACGCTCTCCACTTCGGCCTTCCTCAAAAATCACTCCATAAACTACAACTGGTCCAGAACTCAGCTGCTCGCATCATAACAAGAACTCCCTCTATCCACCACATCACCCCGGTCCTCCAACAGCTTCACTGGCTCCCCATGCAGTTCCGCATTCAATATAAAATTCTCATGGTGACATTCAAGGCCCTTCACCACCTAGCCCCCCCTTATCTGTCAGGCCTCCTGCACATTCCCACCCCCTCCCGTGCTCTTAGATCCTCATCTGCTTTACACCTGTCTGTCCCTTCCGCCCGTCTCACCACCATGGGGAGGAGAGCATTCAGCCGCTCTGCCCCCCGCCTCTGGAACTCTCTACCACCCCTACTTAGAAACACGGACTCACTTCTAAATTTTAAATCACAACTCAAAACTCATCTGTTTAAGACTGCCTATTCTCTTTAATTATCAATTTCCCTGTCCCAGCCTCGGTATTTTTTAAATGTTTTTTGTTTTGATTTTGTTTCTGACACTCTGTTTTTTACCCTTCTGTACGGTGACCTTGAGTGTCTAGAAAGGCGCCTTTTAAATAAAATGTATTATTATTATTATTATTATTATTATTATTGTCTGCTTTTGGAGAAAAAAAACAAATAGAAGAGTGCACCTTGGACCTTAAGTGAGAGAGCGATTCGGGCTGAATCCTCTAGGTGTGCACGTGGGTGTGATGCGCTGCACGCTGTTGCTCGCCTGGCTACTTTGTTGAGTCTCTGCCTTAATCGATGCATTAGCGAGAGAACACAGGCTAACTTCAATATTTGTAGCTTTCTCACCTCAGAAGACTTTATGCCTCTAAGCAAAAGACCTGTGCAGTCACAGCGGCAGATGCTTTTTCTCTTCTTCCATGTGTGGTAGTGTGGCGTCGGTTTTCTTTAAGTTAATTGCATGTTTCTTACTTTGTATTGGTTTTGAATTGACGTTACCACCCTTACCTGACGACGCCCACCGCAGATCACAGGTGTTCTCTGTTAGCAAAGCTGCGTGCAGACCGGGTAGCCGGTAATAAAGAGGGGGCTGTATAGTGGAAGCGTCAGACAAAGCCGGACAGATCACAGGTGTGGGAGCGGCAGGGCGGCGGGACTGGAGGACTAGTTGCTGTAGAGATTCATCCAACTGCTCGCTGCGAGGAACGGACAACCGGGCGTCAGAGTACGAGTGGCCGGATCGCCGTCGAGATTCGCCGTGGTCATGGAGGATTGATCAGCTGGCGACGGGAAGGACTGAGCGGAGGAGGGGGACACGGGAAGGACTGAGCGCCGGAGAGGACTGAGCGCCGGAGAGGACTGTGGCCGGATCGCCTTCGGGCTAGCTAAGAGTCCATTTTCCGTTATACAGACTTATTTATTGACTCTGCCGCTCCTTACTGCCCTACATTTGTTCTTTTAGTGACTCATAATTTTTTTAATAAATCATTGTTAACTTTTATCGGCTCGTTTTGTTAAAGCCCTGCCCACAGTCCTGCAGTTTCTATGTATTAAACCCACCACTCGGGTGCCACACATGCACTTGAACAACACTGGTGTCATTTCAACTTGTTGCCAGAGAGGGAACACATCTGCAAAAATCCTGGAACTTATGCTATGCTCCTTTAAAAATCATAAATCTATTAAAATAAAACAGAACTCTTCTAGTGTACGGAATATCCAGCCAATAGAGGAAACTGTGGTGAATACAGGATAACTAATTTTACAAGTCGAGCAATTGTAAGGGCATAAATGGAAAATAAAATAAATAATATTTGCCTTCGAAACTGGCACTATGCTCCTTTAAAAAATCCAGAATGTAATATGCAAATGAAATCTTATGCACTTTTTTGTTTGTCACCATTTTCACTACAGAGGCAGATGCACTGTATTTATATTAGGTCAACCAAAAATGGCTGAGCTTTTAATATATTTATGTTGGACTTTTTTAACTGCAGATGAATCCTTTATATTTCATTATTCAAAAAAGGAATTGAATTATTTACTTATTTGCATTTTTAAACATATTTATATTACTCATCAAATAAGTTTAAGTAAATAGGTGAATAGTCTGCAGAATGTACCAGTTTATTTTATCTGATTGAATAATCGCCAGAGTAAACGATAGAATACTCAATTGCTAAAAAATTATTTGTGACATCCCTACTCCTTTTACAGTTATAGTTACCAGAAAAGGTGAGCTGTAGGGTATTTTAAACTGAAACTAACTACCAGTTTGAAATACTTAGCATACATCCCACACATCTCCATCCAAAACCTCCACGTGAATGAAAAAGTACTTCCTCCCTATGAGCATTTTGTTCTAGTAATTGCAGTGGAAACTATTAAAGTGGGCTAATAATGGCCCCTGAAAACTCACCCGATTCCTGGAAAAGGTTCCTGTCGTGGAAAGATGCCTAATTGGTGACATCTTTCCTTTTTTTCAACAGGATAAACATAACCATCTGTACACTCTGTAGGACAAAGAGAAAAATCTATGGATAGTAGAACAACATGTTCACCATTTTCAAAACATCTGTAAAAACAGTTTTTATAAAACAAACAAGAAATATTGTTTTTTAGGTTGGTATTAAATCTCTAAGAAGTACACATCTATTCATTCCGATCTCTGCCTCTTTTTCAGCACAGACATGTCCATTTTTAGGACATGGACTGGGCCATTCTCACACATAGATATAATTTTATTTAACTATTTCATTGCCATTGTGGTTTTATGTTTAGTTGTTCTGTTTGAAAGAAAGCGTTAGTCCCAGGCTCAAGCCTTTTCCAGCCTCTAACATGTTTTCTTCCTGGATTGCCTTGTATTTAGGGTACCAGTTTACCCTCTTATCTCACATTAGCTTTTTTGCCCCTGCTGAAGTAAAGCATCCAAGCAGCCACCACCACGTTTCACCGTGGACATGGCACGTTCAGGGTGAAGTGCAGTGTAAGTTTTCCATCACAGTGCTTTGCTGTGTCCTTCAAAATTGTTTGTGGCCAAGAGGAAACAGCAAGGCTTTTTTAATAATTTTTTTTTCTTACCACTTTTACATAAAGGCTTGATATGTTCAATGCACATTTATTGATTTTAATTGTCAACAAATTACCCCACCTGAGCTGTGTATCTTTGCAGCTCCTCCAGAGTTGCCATGGGCCTATTAGCTCCTTTTCTCTGATTGATGCTCTTTTTGCATGCCCTGTTAATTTAGGTAAACATGTATTGGTAGGTTTATGAGTAAAAGGGGATGAATACAATTTTTTTTTTTTTGTAAACAATAGTGAAAACCACATAAATGTTTTTCACAAGTTTGTGAATAGAATCCCAACTAAGATATAATAAGTTTGTGGTTGTAGTGTGGCAAAATCTGAAGAAAATCAAGGGGTAGAACTATTTTGTAAAGCGCTGCAAAGTGTAATAATTATCTAAGAAGATGAATTAATCAGAAAAGCAGAAGGAGTGACAGCAGCCCTTGTATCCATAGTTATCTATATCTTCTTGGGACTCCTCAGCACTAAGCAACATTTCCACTTCAAAGGCAGGGAAATAAAAGTAAGTTTCAGTGGTTACAGTGTTTTGGGAAAATGCCTTACAGTGTCTGCTTTGACAGGGATCACAGGCTGGCAGCCTCGCAGACAAATGTAACCCCCAGCAAAGGTGTGCATCACAGACAAGTAACAGTGCTGAGTCTGTCAGGGTTATCTGCACTACAATATGGGTTCTTTTCTTCAAGACGAAAAAGATGTAGACCGGGGAAAAGAAAAATCTTTTTGGAGCATCACTTTCATAAGTGACATAACACGCCCTCTTTTCAAAAGTCGACAATTTCCAGAGGTCTTAATGAAATTTCTGTGACGTGTTTTGGTCAAGATGCAACAGGATTATTGAATCACTGTTATCTCCTTCACCTGTGTAATGCCTTGTTCAATGTAAGGTGTGTCTTTTGACATGCATGGTCTTCCACTATCATAGCTCTTCCTGTCCAGTAATATCAAAGAGGTTGTAAAAGAACACACAAGATGTTACCTGTCAATAATACAACTTACTATGTCTGACTTCATTATACTTTTGTAGATTTTTGATATGGCTTAATTTAATGTTTGTTGGTTCAACAAAGATCTTAGCTGGAAAAGTCAAAAAGACCTTGTGTTTGTGTTGCTTAGCATCTTTGAAAACCCCAGAGTATAACACACTGATGGTATTTGAGACAGTAGGTAAACATTTCAATTAAAATAACCCCATCGCTGGCATCTGCCCACAGTCTGCTGTTTAATTTTGCAGCACTGTCATGATTTAGGTTTTTGTTTGTTTTGCTTTGGACTTTTCACGACTTTTCTTAATCAGCCTTCACCTCTAAGCCATCATCCAATCACCTCAGTCTCCCTCCAGCCACCACTTTGCTCTAGATCAGCTCCACCTGTTGCTACTATTTACAGTCAACTCGGCTCACCTGTGCACCTGTCTACATATATCTGCCTCAGCCAACTCATCCCTGCCAGAACGTCTCATCTCATCTCTTCTTTTGTGATGTGCCCTTCCTCTACCAGTTCCTGTGTGCTCAGCCAGCTGAACTCTTCCGATAAGGTTGCCTGTGTCTGTGTGCTACAGTTCTGCCTGTATCTCCGTGAGTTCCAGCTGCCTGCTCTGCCCGTTCTGGTGGTTCCCGGTTCCACGTTGCCTGTTCTGGTCTGTCACTACCTGCATCGTCTGGTCTCCTGCTCATCCCTGCTTGCCTGCATCATCATCCATAACTCATCTTTTAAGTCTAGTTCTGTTTGCCTGCCTCAGCTGCCACTATTCATCCCTCACAATAAACGTTTTAAAAAGAAACGTAACCCTGTGTCCGGCTGAATATCGGGTACACCAGCACTTTTTCCATTTTATCTTGAGCATCACTGCAACTGAAAAATGGGTATGTTGTGTGCTAATGATTCAGGCTTCTGAGGCCCTCTTTCATACGCTGATCTTTTCAAAGATTCTCAGTTGGTTTCAAGGTGCTAGAACAGGCCATTTAAGCTTTGTCTTCTCTCTCAATGACAAAATTACTTCTTAGCTGTGTCTTTGGGATCATGCTCATTTGAAATGTTTATAAAGTCAGCTACCTGCATGTAAGATGCCTTCTGGGGAAAATATTTATGGTCAAAGAGATAAAGTTTGAGCCGTTTGGTCACAGTGAAGATGAAGTGTCTGTGAGAGTCCAGGTTAGCCAGCTGAAACCTGAACACATCTTGGACATTGATTTTCGTTGTGTGAATTAGAAGCAATCCCTATTTACTTGAAAAGTATGGATCTTATTTTTCTTTTCAGAATTTATTGATGTTGCACATTATATAATCAAGCCATCTTGAAAGAGAAGCATTCAAATAGTTCCTAAATTAGTGGCATTCATGCCAATGAAGAGTATGCATTCGGAAGAAACTGTCTTATGTGCGTAAAAGATTTAGTAAAAACTTGATTGAGAGTATGTGAGTTCATCTTGAAGCTTGAGAAAAACTATTGTGATGATTTGGGTTTTTTTTTTGTTTTGGACTGATCATTCTCACTCCGTGTTCCACTTACCTTAGTCACGTTTCAGCCACCACTCATTAACATAATCAGCTCCACCTGCTACTGCCACTAATTATCAAGCCATTGCACCTGGGACTCTGCCTTCATATACCTGCCTCACTCACCACTCCCTGCTAGAATGTCTCCTCTTGTTGCCTGCATGTGGGTTTCCCCAGTGTGTCTGTTGCGCATCCTGCCGTCGCTGGTTGCCTTAACTAGTGCTTGTGTGCACCGCCTGGTTCAGTTCATTCCTGAGGATTCTGTGTCTCGCTCTGCCCACGCTGAGGACACGTTGGCTGTATCTGGTCAAGTCTGTCTCTGCCTGCATCACTGGTCAGCCATTCCTGTCTGCCTGTATTTCCTGCCAACTTCTTCTGTTTTAAAATAAACATTTTAAAACACAAATACTGTCTGGCTTGAATATCGGGTTCTCGGCATACAAAACCATTACAACTATGTTGGTTTTGCAAAGATCTAAAGAGCATTCTCCCTATGTGTAATTGTCATGTAGCTGGCCTTTAGCGGTTGGAGTACGTGAGGTGCGGAAAGAGAGAGGCAGAAACTGTCGTGGTCCACAATTTTTTATTTTTTTATAATGCCTATTTACAAAGTGTACGTACCAAAAGTGCAAGTGCCATGGAGGTTGGGGAAGCAGTGTGTCTTCTCGAGCAGCGGAACATCAAGTGATGAAACGGGCTTAAATACTGTCTCACGAACTGGCTAAGCACATAACACTCTCTTAAACCATATCTACAACCATAAACTATACAAAACCTGAAGCTATATACATAAAATCCTAAACCAAACACCAAAATAAATAGAAACCCCCTAAACCACTAAAAGCTCACCTTGGCTCCCCTAAACATTTCCCTGCCTTGGTCCAGCCCGGAACCTCCTTAAGGCACTCGTTTCTCCACAGGCCTCTTTTTGGTGACGGACCTGGACACAAGGACAAGGTGGCCGTTTCTCAATTCACGAGAACGCGAGAACGGACTCGCGTTCTCGTCAAGTCTGTTCTCGGTAAGAACACAGGAAGATCGGACTTGACGAGAACGCGAGCACGCAGCACGCATTGTGCATTGGAACAGAAGTATACTCGTGACGTCATCACACCCACAGTTCTTGAGCATTTCTTTAACGTTCAAAACTGTTTATACACTACACCATCATATCTTATTGAAAACGTTTTTTTATTAATTTCTAAAAAGTATAAAAAATATCTAAAATAATTACAGAACTGTGGGTTTAAAACCAGCAATAGCGGGAATTTCTTTGTTGGGAGTTGTAATTGTTGTAGTTGTAGAGGCGGTTGAATCTTCTTTAAAAATCAGCACTTTGTAGAACCAAAATGAGCGATACGAGCAATATTGCTGTTGCTTCGGTCGTTGGTCAGCTTTACCAGCAGGCTGAAGAGGAGGTGATGCAGTTGAGGAGGCAAATCCGAGCAAGAAGATTGATGCAGCAGAGGAGGCTCAGAAGGCAGGCTCTGCTCACCCATCTATTGCCAACTGGTAGGCATTTTAAGATTGACAGCCTATTTCCTACTTTTATCTTTAAAAAAAAACACTGAGGATGGTATTAAAAACGTGATCAGGTTGAAATTGTGACTATTTTTCAATAAATAATTAAAATGAAGACCCAATTTTAACATTAATAACAGTAGGGTTAAGCTACTTTATTGCACCTACTGACCTTCACAGCATTGATTAAGAAAGGAAAAAACATATTTTTATGTCTGTCCACCTTTACAATGATTAATCTATAAATTATGTGCAGTTAGTTCAGCTCATTTTTTCAGTGAAATGGTAAAAATACCAGAGAAGGGAAGCCATTTGCTACATTTACTTTACATTTTACCTTTTCTTTCTTGAGAACTATAATAATCTGCATGTTAAGCAGGTATAGTTTTATGCTGTGAAAAGGTGACAACTGAAAAAAAACAATTATGGTAACATTTGGCATTTTTTCTTTACAGGAAGAAACAGAAACCAAATATGTGAGGATAAACACCTCTGTGCCAATCCTCCAAATATGTTTTAATGAAGGGGACCTGAAACCAGCCTTCTAGCTAAACAGGGCCACCATCGTCCTCCTCCTTCAGCTGCTGCCCATCCAGAAGGCCCATGGATGGCCAGGGGAGATAGAGGTGCTGGTGACCCTCTACTGGCTGGCCTGCGGTGCATCCTATAGGGAAACAGCTTGCCAGTAAGATTTCTTACCTTCTTGTCCTTAAATAGAGCCAGCAATGACACACAATTGATACATAGATTATATTAATTGGATAGAAGATTAAGACATATCAGCATATTACCTAAATTACAAGTTAATTATATTTGGTACAGGTCAAGGGGATGCACGCTACAACAGGCACCACGCCAAGGCTGATAAACATCATTGAGCGTGTCTTTGGTGGTCTGAAGACACGGTGGCGTTTCATCTTCTTAAGGGCGCTGTAGGTCTGCCCGACGTTTGCCCCAAAAGTAATCGCCGCTTGCTGCATCCTCCACAATATTAGTATAGAGGCAGGGGACCCAGAGGAGGATGACCATCCGGCGGCTGAAGACAGGGAGCTGCTCCAGCTGGCTGCATGTTTAAGTGAACATGACTAAATCTGATCTAATGTAGATCAGTTCTAGTCATGTTCACATGCTGCTTCATTTTTTTTTTTCACCACCTGGAAAAATACATTAAATAATCATTAAATTAATTTCCATTCCAACTATTTTTAATTGTAAGTTTATAGGCGTTGTCTACTTGTATAAGATCTTAATATGAGTTATTTCTTTGTTCTAAACCATGTTAGTAACTGTTAATAATTTGTTGAATATATTACACCTTCATTCTGTTCCAAAGATTAAACATTTGCATAAAATAAATGTCTGTTTTTTCATATACTATTATTACTATTGTTTTCTTTCCCTCTTTCTCCTCTCAATTATTCGTGTCCTGACTCAGAAGAAACTCACTTAGATAGGAAAAACATTTATAGAATTTATTTATTTATTTTATATGCTGCTGTCGTCCTAGGGAGAGATTTTCAATTTATTCCAGCAAGTATTGAGTTAATAAAGCAACACACGTCAGTCAGATAAACACAAAACAAATAAATCATAACCAGCGGTATTATGCACACTACTTTTTTAATTACGCACTAACTCTGTAAACAGGCGACATAGGGAAGCTTAAAAGTATAATGTTCTCACCTCAAACGATCTGAAAACATACTTTTGAAGAACAACAGCAGCAGAAAAGAGAATTTTTTTACTTACCGCTGTGAGCTCTGTTTGCGCTGTCTGGAATCAAGCTGCGGCCGCGGTGCATTCTGGGCAAGCGGTCAGTCTGAAGAACGCACAAGTCTGCTCTGATGCATGCTCGATAAAGAGGGCGGGGCGAGAACAACATCCGGGGAATTCGGCGCGTTCTCGATTTGGCGTTCTCTGGATTGGAACAGTGCTCGGGCTGAGGCTGATGACGTGTCACGAGTACACGAGCACACGAGAACGCTCAAGAACGCATATTGAGAAACGGCCGGTAAGTGCGCACAAAACATATTTCACTTAAACAATGAAACACAAACACAGAGGACTAAATGGTAATATTGCACAAATATTGACTTTGTTGGTACTCTAATTTCTGTCACCCTTCTTCTCCAGGGCCCGACCAATCTAAAGTGCTGCAGCGCCACTGGATCTAAAACCAGGAAAAAGGAAAGACAAAAATCAATAAACACTTATAAAATCAATTGTTTGCAATTATTTCTGAAATGTGCAAATATGCTTCCTTAAAGTGCTGCGTTCTATCTAAAGTGCTAAATATGCAAGTTAAAGTGCTCAAGTGAAAAGTTAAAGGTGTTAATTCTTAGACGTAACAAATGTAGATACTGTACATTACTGTTTGTTACAGTAATGTACAGTATCTATGTAACTATGTTTATTGAGACTGTACAGAAACAAAAGCCTTATTACTGATGTTCTTTTCTTGGGTGCTGTGGATCCAAATATGACAGACAAACCTCTGGATTATATTAAACCTTTGAAAAGGTAAAGAGTTCTCCAGTGCCATCATTATGTATGGGGTTGGTTAGCAGTTATGTCTGCTGCTATAAAGACTTCAATGGCATTTGCGGCTGCTTTAATACTCCACAAAGCTGGGATAGTAGTCCAGCCTACATTTCCCTGCATCAATGATTTTTACATTCAGCTTGACTTAATTTCAGGTGGGTAATTCAGTCCAACATTAGAGGAAGCCACATACTTTATCATTACAGTTGAAAAACATTCATGTAAAGCTTTAGTTTGGTAAACTTTTTTCTCTATGGTCACTGTGCTAAATGAAACATTATAATGTCTCCAAAAAGCAGATTTAGACATAGCTGGCAGTCCTCCTAGTCGGTTTTGGTCCTCCCTTTTAAAGTTTGGTGTGTGACAAAATTCTGCACTTTAGTTCTCCACATACATATTCTACATGTGTACTGGTTTAAAACAGCACAGTATTCATGCAGCAATTGTGCATGCTGGACCAAATGGGCTCTACCTAAACATTTCAGTACAAACACATGTGCATTATAACCCAACTAAAGGGCTATTTAAAAGTGTATTTCGATTAAAATCTAAAGAACTCAATAAAATGTTGCTTTTGGCTCAAAACAAATAGTCTGGAACCGTTTTTATAATCAATTGGCCACTGTTGTAGAGTGAGCACACGGAGATATCCACATAACCTCTTGATTTCTCAGTAAATGACCAAAATTTGCCTTCAACCTTCTCTAATGCTTTTCATGTTTGGTAGTAAATGTGCAACTATTCTCTGTGATGAAACAGTACACAGGAACCATCTCTAAGTAAGTAATGCACATTTCTAAAGGTGCGTTCACATTGGCACCACATTGTCACCACTTTTGTTTGCTGTCGCTCATCTGACATTATTGCCGGCCCTTCGCACAGCAGGAGACAGCAATTGCACAGCAGGCGACATGCCAGAAATACAGCAGTACAATGGCGCTATCTTGTGACGCTTTCACTTTCCTGCCACTCTAGCCTCCTCATTCACTCTTCTCCAGGCTTGCTGCTTTACTGGACCGGTCTATGTAGTAATAATTGGTTGAGTCATACAACTCAGGCTGACCGCAGACTGCCACTATACGTTTTTCTTCCATCTTAAATCAAAACTGCTCCGTCTCCGCCGCAGTCCTTCACCCTATGTCACAGCCACATTCAGTTCCTGATTGGTTGTCGCAGCACGACAAGACAAAAGTTCAGCTTTTTCCACTCCAACAACTGTTGCTTCGCATCACTTTAATTGCGAAAACTGAGAGTTTTATGTTGCCATAATGGCCTCTGTGGCCTCGTGTAGAGTTGCGTCACATCGCTCCCATGTGCCACCTGTGCATAGGAATATCATGTAAATCTGTCGCTCGTCCCGCACTCAATGTGAACATACCTTGAAAAATTCCAACGTTATATAGCACAGAATAAGTGATCAACCTGCTTTTTTGTCTTTTTGTCTAAGTGGTTGTTGTTTAGTAGTTTGCCTGCTACTGCGAGCTGTAAAACAAATTGCCCTATGGGGACAATAAAGATTCCTTGCATTCTCCCTTGAGCTGAGTTGAGTGCTTTGTTGCTTCCTATCAGTGCTTAAGGGCCGATTAAAGGTTTTAGATTATTCTTGACTGTTGCTGATCTGCTCTGGTTCAAATTTTTAAATGCTAAATAATCCTCAACTTCTGTGTAAATGAATGCCAAATGCAAACATGAATGACTTGTTTAAAAACAGGCTTTGTCTTGGCCACTCATAGCGTTACTGCTAGCCTCAGCCTCCACAATCAACTAATCTGGATTTAGACTAACTAAAAACAGAAGTCTACCACAGGTGAGATATCGTATAACCTTATAATAGAACATCACTTCTTGAACTATTCCTTTAAATGGGAAATTCCAGAGAAGAAGCTAATCTCAAAGCTAATGTAAAGTGGGCAAGGTACTTTGAAAAAAAAAAAAAAAGTAAATAGGCAAAAAAAGTAAATGAATTTTTTCCAGTAATGGGTATCTTGTATATTATTGGTGAGCCACTTTCAACGGCACACTAATGAGCTCACTGAGGGAGAAGGAGTGTGGATGAGAAATAGTTTAGTGCTGACGTTCATTCGACAGCAGGCTCACTGAGCTGATTATTCCATTCATTACAGCGCTGAGGAAAAGAACCTTGTTATCAGACTCACCACACTGATCCCACCTATTTGTTTCAATAATGAACTTTTGACAATTATCGTACAGAATAAAGAGCAAGCTTTGAGAAACTGAAACCAGATTAGGCAAAAATAACATTGCAAAGCAAAATAAAAAGTGTTTATTTTTATTAGATGTGCTGCATTATAGGTTAAGGACAACATAGCATGAGGCCTGTCATTTTATTAAATTCTGCATCTTTAAATAGATCATAGATTAGAGTGGTCTTTAACCAAAAAAGGCCTAATTATTTCTCTTTCTTTGCAAGGTTCGTGTTGAGTAACCATTTCTTTCATATTTCCCCAGAAGACTTCCAACTTCTCTATACCATAAATGAAAGAGGATACAGAGGCCATGACATTTTCCTACTGTGCAATGCATGATAGAATTTACTTGGCCACTTTCCAGATTTTTTTGGGTTATTCTTAAATATTTCACATTGTCAAACAAATTTTAAAATCAGCCGAAGATAGCCAGAATAAAACAAATCCAGTAAGAAAATAATGAAATTTATTAAGGAGAAAAAAGTCACCCAAAAAAACCAGACCCTTTGTCCTTAGTTAAAAAATGAATTAGCCACATTATAGAATGTGGAATCAAACTCAAAACTCAAGCTTATTTAAAGAAGCAGTAAGTAAGAAACTTACAGTAAAATTAACTAAAATCATTCTCATTTGTCACCCAAGATGGAAGTAACATTGCACATAGACAATCAGTCCTCTACATCAACAATGTCTTAGTCAAGGTTTTTTTCCTTTCAAAATTAGAGGTACATTGCTTGAGTGCAGTGTGTAGCCCCTGCTTAGTTCCTGGTTCCTGAGCCAGAGTTCCCAGGGTTGCCAAAACAGAGGGCAGCATTTGGCATTTTGTGCTGGCAAAAGAGCAGCAGACTACAAACATGGAAGTCAGTAAGAGAAGCGAACCCGACATAGAACAGCACACAGCAGCAATGGACCATTGAGGAAACGGCATAGGCGGTTGTCAGTGACAAGCTGGTGGCCCTTCCTGGATCTCTGTGGGCAAGCTGTTTATTCAGCAGTAGCAACTTACTTTGGCTGAGTCTTCATTCGTCATCTTGAATTTAGCTGTGCAACATCCTCATCTCTGTTAATTTGGCAACCTGCACAACACTCTCTGAAGGGGGGGTACACCATCTGTTTTGTGTGTTGTTCCAGTTTGAAACACTAGGCGTCATTATTACTTGTTGCTCCTTTAAGTAAAGAGTTTATTTTACAGCAAGGAAAATGAAAATGTTCAACAGCCTTTAGCAAGGGAGCCTAAATGGTGTCCCTAGAAGGGAGGAGCAGTTGGATGATGCAGGATCCAAGGATTTCTAAATGGAGAATTAATGTGGCTTACTGTATTATTTCCTCTTGTTCATCTTACAGAAAAAGTGGGGGTTTAAAGACAAGCAAATATTCAAAAGGAGATATTTGGCAGAAGAGATCTGGCTGTTATAGGGCATATTCACAACAATGCAGTTGAGAGCTCCAGGATGAGGGATTTGAGGAGCAAAGACAGTGGAGAGTGGCCTTGAGTTCTTGATCCAATCACTCGGTCTAATTGTTAGTCTAGAGATGAAAACATTGCTGACATTCTTCCAAACCTAGGATACAAACGTAGGATCACTGACAGAGAGAATCCCTGGGAGCAAACCATTGAAGTGAAAGACATGTTTCATCAGACATAGAGAGCTTTCTTTATGGAACTAGGTGGCAAGCCTCGGAAAAACAGTCTTCAGTGGTGAAGACGTTAATAAAACCTTTGGAGGTGGGAAAACCAGTGACAACAAACTAAGGTATGTGTGATCACAGCATTTTAGGTATGGCCAGTGGTTGGAGAAGGCCAAAAGAAGGTTGTGTGTGGGTCATTTTATGAGGACAGACCTGAAAGACTAGTCAGGCACTTGACATGCATTCCTTAACGTCTTTATAGCAGGATGACTACCAAAAGGTTATCTTAATCAGGGAAATAGCGTGACTAATGTGCTGGTGGCAGGATAAGTTAGCGGTGTGTGCCAATGGATAAGGCAACCAGGGGTGAGGTAGGTACATACATGCATTTAAGAGAACCGTAACAGGTTCAGAAAAAAAGCTTGTTAAATCCTTTAACAAAAGATGGAGGTAAAATGGTGTTTGTGGAGGTTTCTTCATTTGTGTTGAGCTAACAAAACAGGGCATCTGGCTTTGGATTTTTGGACCTAGTGGTGTTTGGCTCTTTCAAGCCAGTGAAGCCAGTTTTCAAAGGCAATTTTCACTGCAAGTAACTCCCTGCGTCTCACATCATAATTTTTCACAGAGGGGGAAAGATAATAAGAGAAAAGGGCACAGGGGTGAAGTTTAGCGCAGGAGGAACCTTGGAGGATGGTGGAGCAGGAGGAACCTCGGAGGCCTGTGGCACACATGGAACCTTCGTGGCTGCCGGGGCCAGATGATGTCTGGAGGCTGGCGGTGCAGAATGATGTCTGGGAGCTGACAGTGCAGGACAATGTCTGGAGGGCAATGGTGCGATGTCTGGAGGAGCCTGGCCAGGAAGCAGCCTAAGGTGACACGGAGGAAACTGGGGCTGGACTCGGCACACTCGAACCAGAATAAGGATTCTGGAGACTGGAACCAGGAGCTTGACCCGGTAGGGTGAAACCAGGAACTTGACATCGGCTGCAGCTATTTACCCCGATAACTGTAAATTAGGTTGTTTCTGTGCACCATTGCCGCACACCGGCAATCTTGAGCTTGAACGAGTAGTCTGTGAGTAGTCTGTACACAAGGGTGATTGGCACTGCTAAGACATTCCACCTAGCTCTGATTGGTGGTTTCTATCTGGCAGTGGTGTATTTCTGAAAATGGCTGTAGGACAACTGAGTCGATTGATTTGATTTTTAAAGTCTATTGATAGCTTGATTTTTTTCAGCAATTTTTTTGTCTCATATTTTACTGTCAGGACATAGTGGCTGTGTTTACATGCACAAAAATTCATGATCGGATCAAATGTATTCGGATTAAAAACCAAAAATGAATCGTATTGTATAGTTTATATGGGCACACAATCAATTAATCCGATCATAATGTGCGTTTATACGCACCTGGCTTTATTCAGAATACAACCACTAACGTGCATTTATCAAATTTCCCTAAAAAAAAACACAGAAGAAATAGAACTTCCGTCTTTGCTGAACAACACAAAATTGTAAACAAAGCAGTATTATACAAGTTTGTTAACTTCTGAGCGCCCAGGCTTAACTTGAACCAGATTTTAAATACAGTTGAGATGTTACTGAATAAAAAACAATTATGAGCTCTTTTAATGTTTCGAAAAGAAAGGTTGTATCGGGAGCCCCAACAGTTTTGCATCCCAACGTATTTCCGCCATGAAACAATGCAGAAATACGTCCCGTTTACGTCAGGCGCAGATGCGCACTCGGGTCCGTTTGCCACACTCGGAATAATTTGAGCCTGACAAACTGATCGGATTATCAATTGCCATAAATCCCCCCTCATTCGGATTACAATTTCCTTCCCATTCAGCTTAATCCGATAATATTCTAATTGGCTTGTGTACATGATGCATTTGTTTTCCGATCGGGCCTTTATTACGATTACTTTTGTCCATGTGACCGTAGCTAGAGACAGTTTTAACAAAAATGTAAAAAATAAATAAAAATTTAAGCTTTAAGAGGAAAGGAGATTGATAAAGAGAAAAGAGATTGATAAAGAGAAAAAAAGCTTGTGAGATAAGTCTCTCATGCTGCATGGATTTACAAAAGTAATGTTAGGGCTTGTGATGGCTGGTTTTATTGATGCTGCAAGACTTATTCTGCGGATATGGAAGTTCCCACAGACCTCAGACTGAGGACTGGATTAAACTCATGAGAAAGACTGTTTTATTTCAATTACTGATTGCTAAGATAAATAATGTAATAAAAACAAGTCAAATATGGAGTCATTATGAGTAATTTATCAGGTCACATGACAATATTGCTCCTACTGCATAGGACCATTTTTATTTTTATTATATAGAACTGTCGTCATTCTTGAATGTTGTTTTTGTTCTTTGTTGTTTTTTGTAAAAATGAAGGTTTACTAAAAACTTAAATGAGAAGAAAGAGAAAAAGCAAAAATGGTATTAATGGGTGGATTCTAAAGAGAAAAGCCCTGCTAGCCAGAAAGAATACAAAGGCACAGCTCAGATTAACCATTGGTAAAATCTTATGTGGACTGAACAGACAAAAGTTACACTTTTTGAATTTTGTGTCTCTTTACATCTGTTTTATAAATAACACACTAACACATTTCAGAAAGAGAAAAGCATACATACAGCATTGCAGGACCTGGACACCTTACTGATGTAACCATTAATTAAATTCTCTTCTAAAAAAAATGCAGGAAAAATGTATGCCCTTTGATTTATGACCTTAAGCACGTGCACTCTTGTGCTCTGCAAGAAGACAATGATCTAAAGTACACTGGTAAGTCCATCTCTGAATGACTCCTAAAAACTGAAAATTAGGGTAGCCTTGTCAAAGTCTGGATTTAGATCCAATTGAGATGCTATGAAATCACATTAAACTGGGCGTGAAGACCCTCCATTGTGGCTGCATTAGAATAGTTTTGCAAAGAACAGTGGACCAAAGTTGTTCCACAGGAATGTCAAGAACTTGTCACAGGTTTTTTTCAAATGGTTGATGGTAATTATTAGGTTTAGAGGGTGTTTACTTTTTTATATAGGTAACTTTGGATAGCTTTGTCCCCTCAATATCATCATTTAAAAACATAACTATTTGTTCTTACTCTGGTAACCTTTGATTTTTAAAACTATTTAATGCTCTACAATATCGTAAAAATTCCAGTGAGATTCAAAAGCAAGACCAGAAGAAACATGTAAGGGGGCAAATACTTTTTCAAAGCAATCTATACCACCTGCTCTCTAATATCATCATTTAAATTTGCCTAAGTGTAAAACAAGCAGCAGAGATCCCCCACATTGCTGGATACATGACACTATGTTAGACGAAAGCAGAACAAAATTTGCATCCCATTACGCCCAGTTCATCTCAAACATTTCCAATGCAGCATTGTGAGTGTGAACATTTACCTCACTGTCAGCATCATAGATTGTAACTTTATCTAATATGCAACAACAGGAAGACACAGTTCCCATGAGAGTCTACTGTTGCATGGAATGTTTTTCTTCAGGATTGTGCGAAGATAAGCTTTTTTTTTCTTGGATATGTGAGGTTTAGGTAGTTTAGCCATCTATCCATCTATCCATCCATAATTTACATAAACAATTACCTGTGCAGAACCGCAGGAAGGCTGGTGCCTATCACTAGCGGTCATTGTGTAGGGTTAGAGGCGTGTTACACACTTGACAGGTAGCAGTCCATCAAAGACACACAGGACAAAATAACCATGCATACACACACACTCATTCCCTAAAATCTGACATATTGAAGTTATATTTTAATGCCATGAACATGTTTTTTCCTATTGAAAGTAAGAATTATGTTTTAGACTTGTGGGGGCAGCTAAAAAATTGTGTGATTGCAGGGGGCCTTCAAACCTCAAAGGTATGCAGTTCATCACCAAAGATAAATTGTCAAAATACCAGTGGAAACATGCAAAAAGCTGTTCAGCAGTAATACTGTAAGTGTCATAATCTTTAGTTTTGTAGTTTTGTATTTACTTTATTTTGGAATTCCAAAATAAAGTTAAATAGATTTTAAACCAGTCTGTATGTGGGAGTTGACAGAACTGGCTTTGTAAAGTGTCTTGAGATGACATGTGGTGTGAATTGGTGCTATATATATAAAAATTTATTGATTTGAACTGAATATTTGTGACTCCGGCTTCCTCCCACAGTACAAAAAAACATGACTGTTAGGTTAATTGGCCTCTCTAAATCCTCCTTGGGTGTGAGTGTGTGCGAGAATGGTTGTTTGTCCTGTTTGTCTCTGTGTTGGCTTGCGATAGACTGGCGACCTGTCCAGGGTGTACCCTGCCTTTTGCCCATTGAATGCTAGAGATACCAATACCCTGAAGCTAATACATGTGACCTAATTCTTTGGCTTCCTATTCGTCAAAGCTACGAGGACTTCTCAGAAAACATGATTTCTGGCGTCATTCAGTCGTCACATTTTGGGGTAGCCTGAAGTACATAACTATTTGATTATTCTGATTATTATATCATATAATTATTATTGTTATTGTGATATAATATTAATATTATTATTGTTATTGTGATATAATCATTTATATTATTATTACTATTATTGCCATTTGTATTATTGCATTTATTATAATTACTATTGTTCTTATCATTGGTGATATTAATGTTATTTTTGTTGTTTTATAGTTATTTTTGGTATTACTGTTATTAGTGGGTTTTTTTCTTGCTATTTCTGTAGTATTGTTATTGTTGGTATTAATAGTCATTATTTTTCTGATTTTTATACAACGATTTTACTTATTATTGGTGTTAACATTGTTATGTTGTCTTACCATTCGTGTTGTTATCGTTGTTTTTATATAATGTAAATGTTATTGTTACTATGGTTAGTTACTTTGGTTATTATTATTATTATTATTATTATTATTGAAAAACATCTCATGCCAGGATATGAAAAGTCTTTTCAGTCTTTTCTCAGCCCCCCTAATGTTTCTTTTTGTGTGTGTGTGTGTGTGTGTGTGTGTGTCCTGTCTTGCAATGTAGCATTAAGAGTTGTTGTCTTAATGCCAAAGAGAGCCCAACAGATTTTACTTTCACAAGTGGAGCCTTCCTGCTTTCGCCAGAGTGCTCCGCTTGATTTATATATGCATAAAGCTTTATTAGATTTTATAATTGGACTATTTCATGTTCAATGGACATAGAAACGGAAAGGTATAAGAGGAAAAAAAAAAGAGAAACAGATGAGAAAAAATGCTAAAAGGGAGAAAAGGTGAAAGAAAAGGAGGAGAGGAAAGGGTGGGGACCAATATAATATCCATGGAGTCTGCTTCTTCACCTGCAAAGAGATATATAAAAAGAACAGCAAAACCCACCAATAAAGTATTACAGGTATTAACAACCAATGCCTTGATACCATCACTGAAGAGTATACAGTATTATTTAATATGAAATGTATAAAGTGACAGCTAAAGATAATTATGGGGGTTTTCTACATAAAAGTGAGTTTGTAAGCGCCTGAATCCAAGAACATGTAGGTGTTTGTGAGAGTGCTCTTGTGTATGTAAGGTTTATCCATAAAAAAAATGCTCAATAGTGGTTGTGAGGATCCAAAGTCCCATAAAGTTAAGCGTTGTATTAACAACTAACAATGCTAATTGGAGAACAGAAGGAGAACTCAGCAGAGTGAGAGAAATAGATCTTAATGTCCTCCAGTAGCTTAAGCCTATAGCAGCATAACTACAGAGATAGATCAGGATAACCTAAGCCACTCTAACTATAAGCTTTGTCAAAAAGGGAAGTTTTTAACCTAATCTTAAAAGTAGACAGGGTGTCTGCCTCACAGACCAAAACTAGGAGTTGGTTCCACAGGAAGGGAGCCTGATAATATCTGCCTCCCATTCTACTTTTAGAGACTCTAGGAACCACCAGCAGACCTGCAGTCTGAGCGTGAAGTGCTCCGTTAGGAACATATGGGGTAATCAGATCTCTGATATATTTACTAATAATGGTGATTTTTACACTTAAGTTTATGTAGGGGGTATCAGAATAAATGAGAGAATACAAATAGTCATAATGAATACATTTGAATATTTCAATAAATCAGTTCACTAAGTGAAATATATTATATAGATTAAAAAATTACTGTTGGGACCCAGCCATGGATGGAGAATGGCAAGAAATGAACTACAGAGAGAACAAAACAGACTGGTAAAAACTCTATATCTAAGGGAGCATAGAATTAACCTATATAAGGTGGAGTTTCACAGCGGGAAACCCTATAACATCATGGAGATACAAAACTGCAGGGCACAGCAGCTCTTACTCTCTATTCCTGTAGATCCATTATACTGCATAGGGAGGACACATGGGAATGTCTTAATCTCCTTGGCCAAGTAGAAGACTGCTTCTTTCTGTTCTCTCCCCAGATGCTGTTGCAGCCAGGATAGCATTCCCGGCAGCTTCGCAAGGGCCCTTTTATGTCTGTCACATGAGCTCAGAGTGAACTTGCTCTCATTTGGGAACAGAACAGTGTGGCAGTGACAAACCTGCCTTTTGATACTGTACCTCCTTCCACAAAGGAGCAGATACCGGTCCTACGGATGGGTTAAGGACCTCTGACGGCCCTGTTCAGCTCTCCTAGATTCTGTCTCCTGGATTCTCCTTTTAAGCCCTTGAGACTGTGCTGGGAGACCGAAAACCTTCTGACAATGGCACATATTGATGTGCCATCCTGGTGAAGTTGGACTGTCACCCTACAGATGGCAACATCTGTAGGGTCCAGGTATCGCCTCAAGGTACTAGTAGGGACACTGACTCTGGTCAAATGCCAACTGCTGAAACATGGTCAAACATTTGAGGAGGGAAAAAATGTCTGTGGCCTCCACCTGCAAAAGCATACCTGTTTTTGGGGTTGTCTCATTGTTGCCCCTTTAGTGCCTCTGTTGTTAATGCCATTACACCAGAACAACTGAAACTGATCAATAACCCCGTACTACTACTGACCAGATCAATACTTCACAAGTCTAACTTACTTGATATTATACTCTGATTAGAATGTCTTCCCTTAGCAGCATTTATTGTTGCACAACCACAACACACTGGTATTTTCAAGCCTTTATTTCTGGTAATTCAGATGATTTTCAGCTCACAGCTGATGAAAACACAACATTTAAGACAAGATATTTACATCAGATCAATAAAATTAAAGTATAAATGAATACATAAATGTTGGCTTCATAAAAAATGTTTGATATCTACTTAAAGCTTATTTTCCTTGGTTACTTTAAAGTGACAACCAGGCCTCATCTGAATACACATTCTAATTTATTTAATTTGGCTGTACACACCTTACTTTTGAAAACCATGTATCATTTAGCTTCCATGCCCATACGATGTACTGCTTTATGTGTTATTGCATTCAAATCCCAGTAAGATACATTGAAGTTTGGTGTTGTAATGATGACAAAATGTGAAAAGAATTAAGGTGTTTAAACACTTCTGCAAGGCACTGCATGTTCGGAGTGACTGCAGACAACCTTGAATTTGGGTTTTTTGAGGGCCCAACAATGCTTTACAATAAGAGTACTTCGGCACAGTGACACACTACTACATTTCTGTGCTTTCAATTTTATGTGTGTCAAGTGTCACTGCCTCATATTACAGGAGCAGAGCTGCATACAAGGCAGGCTTTTTTGCCAAAGTCAAAGAACTTGAGAAATGTGACAGCATTTAATATGGAGGCTTAATAAGTTACTCCCCTCTCCTCTCAGTGTGCACAGCCTGATTCATTTATAATGAAGCCAAAGTGTCCTTCGCTTTAATAGATTGGAGACTTGTGAATCATGAGCAGCACAAAGAGTTAAAAGTGGCACAATGGTTAAGTACTCATAAAATATCATTAGTTGTTGAAATGTCACAGTTTAGATCCCTAAAAGAGATAATGTTTAAAAGTACCTACAAAGATGATTTTTTTTTGTGATCTACTTAATATTATTTTAATATGCTTCTCCCTGACAACTTAGACATTTTCATAAGAATGCAGGGGTGGATGGTTAAGACTTTCATGCAGAATTATTATTATTATTATTATTATTATTATTATTATTATTATTATTATTATTATTATTATTATTATTATTATTATTATTATTATTAATAATAATAATAATTATTATTATTATTATTATTATTATTATTATTATTAGTAGTAGTAGTAGTAGTAGTAGTAGTAGTAGTAGTAGTAGTAGTAGTAGTAGTATTTTAATATTTCACTCATTGACCACTTTATTGGACAATAACTGATTTGACAACACTGGCCTGGTGTGATGAGTTTCAATTTCAGTGACCACACTCACACAGTAAGGTCAGAATTTAGTGTAACTAAAATGAAAGCACAGATTCATCCTGACTTAAATTGTACATAAATGACAGAGACTTTTTAGTGTCAGTGGGTAATTTTACATCAGAGACTACACAATTCACATGTGAGGTTCCATCTTGGGTCCCCTCCTATTCAATATCCTATAGCTCAGAGCATAAAAAACAACAACATAAGTTACCATAACTATGTAGACGACAAACGGCTCTTCATCACCATGTCACCAGGTGACTATGAACCCATTCAAGCGCTGAGCAAATCAATGCATGGTGGTGCCAAAATTGACGAGTCTAATTCACGTCCAATAAGATATAAACAAATTCTACTGAAATTAAGTTGAAATCAAAGGAACGCTGTCCAAATGTGAGGGTTTAGAATAGCACCAGGACAGGATCTCACGAGCTGCAACGTGAATTGAAAAATGTTGTAAATTTTTTTTATAGCATGCAGCATGGGAGAGATCAGGCCATGGAACATGGACAAAGCAACATGGGTAGGCAAACAGAAGAATCTAGCAAGGAACAATTCCGACCAGGACGCTTAAATACAGAGGAAGGGGTGGGAAATGACAAGCAAGCTAGTAGAGCTAACAGAGGAGATAGAGCAGCTGGCAGAAAGTGGGGAAGCTGAGGGAGTAAAGGTGCGTTCACACTGAGCGTGAATGTGGCAGGTCAAGTGACAGATTTACATGATATCCCTACTCTGTAAAAAAAAAAAAAAAAAGTTGTTTTAACAGAAAACTTTGCCAGCTGTTTTTACCAGACTTTGTCTGTAAAAAATATAGTAAACCAGTTTACAGAACAGCCTGTAACATATTTTACATGAAAAAACTACTTTTTTTTTTTTTTAACAGCTACTTTGTGTTGTACTAGTGGCCCTTTTTATTGAAGGTAAGCTGTCAGCAATCGGGGCTGAGAGAGAGGGGGAAGACATGCAGCAAAGTACAGCAGGCTGGAATAGAACCTGGGTAAAAAAATACGATTATGACCAGTCCCATGACTAAACCTTTAGCTT
Source organism: Fundulus diaphanus (assembly GCA_037039145.1). NCBI lineage: Eukaryota > Metazoa > Chordata > Actinopteri > Cyprinodontiformes > Fundulidae > Fundulus > Fundulus diaphanus. Next base: position 35,448,043 of record CM073138.1, on the reverse strand, counting down.
ACCTTAAATAAAAAGGGTCACTCTTTGGCTTAGCTGTAATTGCCAAAATCACGGCTGTTGCGTCACTAGAAACACATCTGTGGCATCGTTTTGCGTTGCATCGCTCCTGTGTTGCACCTGCACATAGGGATAACATATAAATCAGCCGCTCAGGCCGCCACTTTTGCATTTTGTGTGAATGCTCCTTCATACTCAATATCTTATACGCAATTACTTTGGTGCCATGCCCAAATAATATTAAGTGCAAGTTACTCATTGAATAATGGCAGTTGGAATTGCTCAGAAATTGAGAAAATAATGAAAGATGTAATACAATGATGGTGTGCTTCACTGATAGGGTCACTGTGTTAACCAACAACACCAACATGGTAAATGTTATCATATAGTTTAGATAAATGGCTCTTCATCAAAGCAAATTTGTACCTGTTTATGTGTGTTTACTGAAATATTACTAAATTGTGCGTTTATGAATACATTACAATAACAACATTGACAATATTATTTGTTTGGGGCAGCGCATGTTCATAAACACTGTGACTCATGTATGTAAACACGCCACTCTGGACACATGGGCTAATTTCCATCCGCTGTCCCACAATCACACTCACGAACATGCTCTCATTCATTCTGGCCAATTGTGCATATTTTTAATACTAATACCAATGCTAGTATTCGTTATCAAATATATGTATCAGAAAGGCCTTTGGTGAGAGTAGAGGTGAGAGTAGAGGTCCTCACACACTGTACGCTGTCAGTGGAGAGTAGTGGTTCAGCTCATCTGCTTCAGCTACCTCGAGTTCAATAGGGTCTTGTCTTGTCTGCTGATTTTGTTGCACCTCCGGAGGTCCAGGAATTGGACTGTCTTTTTTTCTTCAAGAACAAAAAATAAGTATCGCTGCAACCCACAATTATTTTGCTAATAGACTACTCCGTTCACTATTCTTTTGACTAATAAACTAATCATCAGATGGCAAAAGATGGGTAACTAGAACACTGCCACCCAGGACTTTTGGCTAAGTCTGGCCTACTTGAGTCTGCATACTGCAGTTAAGAAATAATTGATTGCTAAATTAGATGTCAAATATTTAACTAATTATTTGATTAAAACTAAGATGATAAGTTATTATAGCCCTAAAAGGACTGTGGTATGCGAGTGACACTGATGATACTGCTGTAATGCCACCCCCAAACAATGTCACAAGACAGTCAGTTGGCTCTGTGACTGGCACATGAATATTGGAAATAATCTAAATCAATCTTATTTCTTTGACTGACTTGACCTACTTTCTAAAAAGAAAAGAAAAACAGATGTAAGAAAAAAATATAAAATAATGGCAGTCGCTGTTAATTATCTATAAGAGAAGTCTGACCCTCAACCTCCATTTACATCTGACCAAAAACTGTAACGATAATTAAAAAAACACCTCCCCTGCTTCACTTTTCCAGAAAGGCCAGTAAAAAGAAACAAAAATAAAAATGAAGACATGTCTTAGTAATATGAGCCTAATGCTTAACAGATTATCTGTTGCATTACCATGTGATACAATAGAACACAATAATATATTGACACCTTTTTAGCTTTAGGTATACACGGTACAAAGCGGCTCAATAAAAGGCACATTAGGGCAGACTCACACATTGCTAATGAAATTACTATAACCCACCCACGTGCAAAGAAGCGAAATATACACGGTGCAATTCAAACAATTTGAACAATACAACTGAATAAAAGTCTGCTTTATGTGCATGCAATGCCATTACACCAAGTCACTGATTGACAAAGAAAAAATAGGTCCTGCTGACAAACCTGGATTAACATACCATCACCCGTGAACACTGGAGACGCGTGGGACTATGGTGCAGTAAAGAGAAAATACAGCAGATTTGTTTGAGAAGGTCTGCACCTACAGGGCTCTGGTCAAATGGTTACAGTGACTACTGAAATAAATCCATCAGCGCATAGCATGTAGTAGTACAAGTACACAAACTTATAAAGAAAGACGACATAATGAGTTTGCTGACAAAACATATTTTCATTATGCCCCACAACAATGGGGATGATGACAGTATTTTCATCTTCCCAACAGCAGCATAATCAAAGCGATATAGCTTAAGGTCTAGTCCACAAGTAGCTGGATATCTGAGAAAACAAATACATTTTATGTGGTTAAGCCTTTCATCCACACATAAACTCCATTTTATGTATCTAATAATGAATGAAAACTTTGGCCAAAGTGAAGATTTATGACAAGACATGACAAGACAGCATTTTAGGACCCAGCGCATCACAATCTGCGACAAATATTGTGGCACTGATGTCACATGTCTGACCACTATCATAGTCTTGGCTATTTAGTAGAGGAAAAATTAATGCTATCAGAGGGGTGATTTCTATGTTGGTGTTGTGACTGAGTGTTTACCATATGTGCCTAATCAATGTTAAACTGGACAAATTCACTACTAATCTACGGCATCTCCAGTCATTTATTTCTAATTTAGTGACCTCGGGAACCACTCAGCATTTCTTGTCTTCAGCTTGGTATCGAGATTTCAAAGTAAGAGCATACTGTACATTAAACATTAGCCCCTTTTCCATTAAAAGCCCCAGGATTTAAAGCCCTGGTGGCATCGTTTTGCGTTGCATCGCTCCTGTGTTGCACCTGCTGGCAGATGCAACACGGATTTGGTTTACCCTGGTGGCGAAACACTTTATAATTAACTCAAAATGGCAAAAACATCTAGTCAAGATTTTCAAATTTGATATATGTTATGTTATGTGTAAATATTCCCCGCTAACTTAAGTAAACGCTTTATAGTGACTTTCGAGCCGCGATGAACAGATCCAGTCTGCGGGAAATCACAGATTGTCTGGCCGACAACATGATGAAACAGAGGGCCCCGTCTCCTCAACGAGGCCAGCCTGTCAGCGGGTCTCTGCCGCTCCCGACTAGTCCAAGCAAAATTAAAATTGGCTCACAATCCTGATGAACAGACTCCACAGATGAACTGGTGAAGATTCTCAGTCATCCAGGTCATGGTCATTCCAAAAAAGTAAAAAACAAGGCAACTGGACTTGTTATCCGTAGTAGAAGACGTTTCACTTCCTCTCCAGGAAGCTTTCTCAATTCAAAAAGTCTGGAAACGTCTTCTACTACGGATAACAAGTCCAGTTGCCTTGTTTTTTACTTTTTTTTGGAACTCCACAGATGAAGTTTGGAGGTGTACATTGTTGCCTAAAATCATCTTAAAACATTTTTTGTGATAAATTAATGTTATAAAATCGATAGGTTTGTAAATTCCTCATTTCCTTACTGCTCCCCGCTCCCTTAACAAACACTGAGAAATCAGAGAAGCACTGGGTCGGTCGGGGGACCATAGCCCTGGGAAGGTAAAGTGCTGGGAAAGTGAAATTAGTTGGGTAAATGTTTATGGAAATGCTACCCGTGATTTGCAAAGCCCTATGACAATAGAAAATGGGCTATAATAAACATTACAGTTGGTTCAGACTAGAGATCGACCGATACGAGTTTTTAAGGCCGATGCCGATTATTCTGACTTCAGTCTAACCGATACCTGATATGTGCTGCCCATTTTTTGGGGGCTGAGTCTTGAGGCCGATATATTGTTTTTTTCTATTTCCATTTACATGATAAAAATGACAGAATGTTAACAGATGATACACAAGTCTCAAAACTTGCGTTTAAACCAGCTAATATTAACAGTCAGCTTCAGACCGCAGTTTAAAAACATACACAGAAAAAACATGACTCTCATAGCAGCGCTTTGCTCGCACTTAATGAACGTGTCACACTGAGAAAAGAACTTCTTTAGTTCAATGAGGAGAAGGAGGATAAAAAAACACTAACCAGTGAATGGACATTATTTTATGTAAAGTTAGATCCTGCACGCGTAGTGATTGGTAATTATTTTTATGTAGATGCATGATTTTCCATGTGAGCTTACGCACGCACAACAGTGGTAGCTCACCAGCTGGAGATTAGACGTGGGTTTTTAGACACAGAAACTGACACACGCCGCTGTTCCCTGCTGCTTATGGTGACACTGAGACTTTCAAAGGCAGTTAAAACTACATCAAAAGTTAAAAAACATACCCTTGTTGTTGGCACCCAGTCTTACAGCATTACCTGCCGCTCTCTGCCAGCGAGGGAGTGGCAATGTATGCGCTTCACGTGATGTCAAGACACAGCTGCTGAATGAGCTAATGGATCAAAAAAGCATGCATGCATCGGCCAATACAGGAAAAAATACGCAAATATTGGCCAAACATATCGGCCAGCCGATGTATCGGTCGACCTCTAGTTCAGACGCTATTTGCTTGTTTGTTTTTGTGAGCCCATCTGCTCCAATATGTTGAGATACTGTATGTTAAACATGTTTAAAACAACGCTCAGTGGTCTATTTGTGCAGATTTGTGTGAATGAAAACTTTTCTAAAAATGATTCTGTGTGTACGATATTATTTTTAAAAACGCTGTGGAGGAGGTATTCTTTTTAGAAAGACCGACTAAGTAACTCCGGCTTCCTCCCACAGCCCAAAAACCATGACTTTTATTTTAATTGGTGACTCTAAAATGACCTTAGGTGTAAGTCTGTGTGTGCATGGTGGTTTGTCTGTGTGTTCCCCTGAGATAGACTAGTGACTTGTCCAGGGTGTTTACCACCTCTCATCAATTGACTGCTGGTGATAGGCACCTGTCACGATTCACATTTTCTGTTTAGTTTCTGCCTTAGTTTAGATTTGTTTTGGGTTCTTTCTTGTTTTGATTTCTGTTATTGCTTATGTTCTGTCTCAGTCTTGTTTTGAAGTCTGTCTGGATCTCTGCACTGATGCCTGGTCTGATCACCTATTGCACACACCTGCTTAGCTCCGCTCTGTTTTGCATTACATCTCACCTGATCACCTGCACATGCCAGTACTTAACCAGCCTTCAGACCAGACATCAGTGCCAGATCATTTACAAGCCTTTGGTGAGTCTTGTCCAGCGTTCTCGTTATTCTGACTGCCTGCCTGTTTTGCCTGACCTGAGTCTGTTCCTGGATTACCTGACTGCGTTGTCTGCTTGTTTGTGTACCGTCCTGGACTGTTTTTGAAGTCCGTATCTGCCTGTCCTCGTCCAGCCTGTCTGCTGCACTGTGTACCGACCTTGGACTGTTATTCTGACCACCGAGCCTGCCTGTCCCTGTCTTGCCATTCTGATATTTGTTAAACCTTCTTAATCTTACCTGCTGTCTGGTTTGAATACTGGGTCCTCTGTTTTGGTTTCATGACAGGCACCAGCCTTCCGCAACCCTGGATGGATAAGCAGGCAAAGAAAATGGATGGATGGATGGATGCCTCAGTGTTTTATATTTGTAAAAATGTTAAAGTTCAGTTTACCCTTCATTTTCCTTCCTAGAACTATGCACAGCTTAGTTTAGTTGTATTTGTTAAGATGCTAACAATACACTTTCAAAATTTTTTATGAAATAATACTGTCATAAGTATAGTGTTTGTTGGTGGACCAGGGTGCAGACAAGAGCTTGGAAGCCGGATGGTGAAGAGAATGAATATTTAAAATAAAAAAGTGGCAAAACTTACAAACAAAGCACAATGACTTTTAGCATAGCTGATGGTAAGAAAGCCTTTCAGCATTAATTTGAGGTTTAGGTCATTTTGATAGATTTTGTGGGTATTTAATCCAGCAGTCACTTATCAAAATAAAAGTAAACCGAAATGCTACAACTGCATGTCTAACTATATAATAAATCAAACTATACTGAATGACCATTGGAGCCCATTTTTCTTCAACCTTTTTAAATTCTACTTATTCAAAACATAAATTAGCTCCAGGATGTTAAATCAAAACATACCAATTAATTAGCTGATGCAATTGAGAGAGCATTAGTAAATGATACTTCCTTTACGCTACCTTAGCTGCCCTTGAGGAGATAAGCAGGGTCAGTTTCCTCTTTCAAAATCGTCTCCATGCACTAAATCAGAGGTGCAGTGAAGCACCCGGCCATGGCGGTGACTCCATTTATGCTTCTTTATAGGTTCTTGGTCATCGAGAACCAAAGTGTGTGGCTACTTGGACAGAGACAATTTTTCTTCTGCTTGCATTCACTGGGAAACACAAGTCAGTGTTATTTCCTTCTAACCCAAATGTTTCATTGAAAAGCACATTAAAACAGCACCACTGCAGGGCTTAGTGTTTATTCTGCTTAATGTCCTCTAGGTTTGTTATCAACCTGTGACAGTTTCTATTTGCAGGTGTTAGATACCCCCCCTTTTGTCATGGCAAACATGACAGAGACTGTCACCAGCCACTGATTTGCAATTTCGTGCAACTCTAGCAGGGTTGATGTTATAAAGAGCAAGTTAGCTCTGCGGTTTGAACTGCACTGCAGAAAAATCATTTTAAGAAGTGCCCTAAATCACCAGACAGGCAGTCACGAGGGAAAGTTTCACCATTTGCATGAAAGCCATTTCAGATTCTTAAAATGACATCAGAAACACTTTAATGCAAATCTGAGGCGCTGTCAGGTTACTCTGTGGTTGTGCATATCTCAGTGGGCAGAGCGTGACACTAACACTTTTCTCGGGTAAAAGCTAAATTCTCTGAGCAGCTCAGCAGGCAGGGGAGTGAAAGTGATAGAAAACTCTGTGTTGACACTGTAGACACTACAATACTCAAGCTACTGAAATACATTTCCTCTGTTGGGATTTCCAAATTAATTGATGGTAAAGAAAAAGATGCAAAAGAAGCTTGTTGCTATTAATAAATCCATGGTCCCACTAGATTATGTTACCATTGGATGTCAACAGAGTTCCTTTTACTCTGCAGTAAATTCCAGGTTCTCCATCCGTTGTACAAAGTGCAAAAAGTTTTACAGTAATACAGCCACAAATATGGGAAAAAAACAATCTATTTATTTTTCTTCCGAAAAATACTTTTAGTGATGACTTTTTTATCGACAGTAAGAGGTCAAAAGAGCATAAATTATCCACTCATGTAGGGATAGCTGGTTTGAGTGGAGACTTTGCCATAAATATGACTAAATGTTTTTCAAGTTATCTGTTTTAAAGTTCAATATTGAACATGTCAAACATCTGCATGATTGTGCAGTCAGAAAAAGACCGAAAAGTTTCACTTCCATGGAAGGGACTGAATATTTAATGAAGTGCCGTATTTTTTCCATGCAACCTAATAATAACATTATTCCATCTCAAGCTACTCTAAGCAGATGTTTACAGGGATGATAGTTGGTTCACCTCAGGTTTGCTACATGCCTGGATGGAATCCAACTGATAGCGGAATTAACTGTTTCTGATTATTATAGCTATTGATCTTTTTCACCACTTCGGTGCACTCATAGAGCATTTAATGTTAATCATCAGGTGATCAGTTGATCCTTAAAAATGGGGAGAAATGATAAAAAATCAGAGTGATGTCATGGCAAAAGTGATATACTGACTCAGTACAACACTGAATTTTGCACTTCTTGTCCCAGAGCAAACACACTATACGAAAGGACGACTCATCAAAAGTGTCCTATCTTTCACAGACATGCCAAGACTTAATTTTCCTTAAAATGTGCCTCATTTGCTGAAGTTTAGAAAAGACGTGACATTTTTAACTCATTGTAATAATGTTGACTATAATTCAATGGAACTTTATGTTAGTAAATTAAGAATACCCCTTCAGTCTAAAGCTAGGAGAAGCTATGCCAAGTTAAAATAAAACAAATAAAAAATGTTAGAAATAAAATGGAAATAAAAAGCTGGGCCAATCTGTGTGGGAGTCATTGCATTGGACCCAACAGTGAGGGAAAAAAGCAGCTACTTTGCATTGAAAAAGAATATCATGTTAACTTTGTTTTCAAGAGGGCCACCAAAACAACTGAAAACAGCAGCAGACTGACAGAGAGTAGTTAGCTGTTGCTGTCAGAGTTGGTCTTTTCATATCTCTGTTTTGAGTCCACCTTCCCGTCCCTGAGAGGGCTTTGAAAGAGAGAGAGAAAGGCTCTTTGTCCAGAGTAATCATTCTACAGACAAAAGTATTAAATGTTGATCTTATAATGTGTACACATCAAACTTGACATCTTACCAAAGATTATTAAATCCACGTTGCACAGTGTGTTATGAAATAGTCTTATAAGATTACTAAAATCGCACAGTGAAAGAAGGCCATTAACCATCTCACTCTTCTGAATTTACACTGCATGAGACCTCGCATGCTGAGTTTCAAAGAACATAGCAGTACTAGTGGTGCGACATGGGAATTAAACCATTTTCAAGTTTGTACTGCTGCTGTGTAAATGAAGAATGTACCGTATTTTTCGGACTATATGTTGCTCCGGAATATAAGTCGCATCAGTCAGAAAATCCGTCATAAAGAGGAAAAAAACATATATAAGTCGCACCGGACTATAAGTCACATTTATTTAGAAATGTTTTTCATACAATCCAAGACTAAAAACTGACATTAAATCTGGTAAGGCAACTTATTTAATTGCACAGCTGCATCCACAATCCGCTGAATAACATGGAACATAGCTGGGAGGTTGAATGGGGTAAATTAGCACAACAAGCAACCAACTCCAACAGGGAAAGTTTTCATCAGAGCATTTAGGTCTAATTACGCTGAAATTAGACCATGAGTGTAACGGTGCTACGTGCTAAGCTAACAGTATGACACAGATGTTTCCGAGTAACATAGAGCTGACGTGCATCAGCAAAGTTGTAACCCACCCGGACAACTGAGCTGTAAGCTAGCTCTAGCTGTTATTAGCTTCACGGACAGCCCAATAACGGTTCTGTCAATGTCTGTTTCCTTCGAGCTGCACCACAAAACGCTCTGCTGCGTGAATGCATACTGAAACAGCGAAACAACATATATACATGTGTTGTGAGTCTTTATTGTTTATAAGTTAATGTTTTAATAAATTTTTAAGTGGTGCAAGAGTAGCATATAGTTTTCACAGGCCTAGAGCGCCCTATTGCAGCTATTAGACGGTGTTGTTTACTACTTGGTTCATCTTGGTCAGTATGATTTACCATTTAAAACTGATATACAAGTTGCACTTCACCATAAATCATAGGATTGGCTAAACTATGAACAAAAGTGCAACTTATAGTCCAAAAAATACAGTAATTACAATGTTGTCATGTAAACATGTTAACAAAAACAGAACCAAAGTATCATTTTCAGTGAATTGTCGTCATATAAGCAGGGCTTTGCACCAGAAAATAAAATTATGTCTCAAAACCCCAAATCTACCAGGGTCAAAATTACCAGCCTCCTTAAGAACTGATCTATTTATTGAGCCAAATCACAAACCACTGTTGTCCAATCATGTGCTCTGACTCTGTGATGCTCACAGCTTGTAATCAATCAGTCAATCAAGTCAAACCTAAGGGTGGTCAAAAGGGTTTGAGCTATCAAAGCAGCCATGCTTGAGGAAGCATCGTGCCAAACAAAATAATTCAGTTTTGACTTAAGAAAAAGAGTTGTTTATCCTCACAAAGCAGGAGAAGGATATACAAAGGTATCACTCCATTTCCAACTGACAAGAAGTGGAGTGAGGAGTATCATCAAGAGATTCAAAGAGAACCACACAGTACAAAACAAGTCTGGCAGAGAAAGGAAGCGAAAGATTTCAAAGACTCTGGAAAGAAAACTGGTGAGAGATATATTCAACAAAAATATAAGTGCAACACTTTCGGTTTTGCTCCCATTTTTTATGAGATGAACTCAAACATCTAAAACTTTTTCCACATACATAATATCACCATTTCCCTCAAATATTGTTCACAAACCGGTCTAAATCTGTGATAGTGAGCACATCTCCTTTGCGGAGATAATCCATCCCACCTCACAGGTGCCATATCAAGATGCTGATTAGACACCATGATTAGTGCACAGGTGTACCTTAGACTGTCCAATGGGCAGTCTAAGCAGTGTTGGGCAAGCTACTTGTCCAGTGTAGTGAGCTAAGCTATCAGTTACTCAACAATAAATTAAGCTTCACTACACAAAAGCTACCACCTATAGAAATATAGCAAGCTAAGTTACACAAATGTGTTAAAAGTAGCTTAACTACATTAGAAGCTACTTAACGTTGTACCAACCTAATGTCAGATCAATTCAAAATGAGTCTGATACACTGGTTAAAACATTTATTAAAGATCAGCCAATGACCTAACACAGTGTAGACAGTGCTTTATGAGCAGCATAATAAAATACAAACTGAAGTAATTACTGCTAGAAATAAAACCAAAAGGTTATTGGCCTAGTACGTGTGGTGGCGTTAATAACGTTTGGTGGCGTTTTTTGCATATTATATTATCAGGAGGTTCTCTTTTATGTGCTCAGCCACATGATTTAAAGGTGTTTTACCCAATAAGAACACTGCAGCACCAGACACAACCAGGAGGTCCCTGATCGTTGGGGAAAGGCAGAAAGAAGATGCACCATAAGCTTTTTCATATTTCTTTTGTCATTTTAAACATGAAACTACCAAAGCACAAGCCAATTAGTAGAACTAAATGTTGAAAAGAAATTAAAAGCTAAATAAAATAAACCAGGTCACTTAATAAAGCTGCATTTTCTGTATGCTTTGTATTTTTTTCACATGATAATATTTTCAGAATTAATAATAACATTTCTATTAAAGATTTCATTTATCTTCTGCACCAAGGGCATAAGTAGGGAGAACAAGCAGAGTGAGTTTTGTGTAATATCAGACTTTATTATTGAACTAAGCAGGATTTAGACAGGATCAGAAAGGAAGGTGCATCTTCTTTCTGCCTTTCCCCAACGATCAGGGACCTCCTGGTTGTGTCTGGTGGTGCAGTGTTCTTATTGGGTAAAACACCTTTAAATCTAGTGGCTGAGCACATAAAAGACAACCTCCTGATAATATAATATGCAAAAAACGCCACCAAACGTTATTAAAGCCACCGCACGTATTTTACGCGAGCGCGCGTTTTTTATCTCACCGCGCGTTCTGGCTGGAAACGCGCGGTGACTAAAAAACGCGCGCTCGCGTAAAATACGGCTTGGAACTGCACGTTATTGTAAGGGCGAGTATTTGCCTAATCGGCTTGCCATAAGTTCCACTGCCGTATGCATGCGCATTTCGATAGATACAGACAGGAGAGGCAAAGTAGAAGCTCGCGCATGAACATGTCCAACCAACAACTCTGATTGATTGTTCACTCTGAATGTTGTTTCAAAATAGCAAACGTGGTTTCATTTCTTAGTTATGTCCTGGATTTTGTAGCGTTTGCGGACGCTACGTCGCTACTTGATCAAAAAAATAACGTCACTACAGGAAAGTTACTTGATTCATAAAGCAGCGACGCTACGGTCAAGCTACTGGAAAATGTAGTTTAACTAATAGCTTCGCTACATGTAGCGGCGCTACTGCCCATCACTGAGTCTAAGGCACACCTGTGGGGGGGGGGGGGTATGGGGACTTAGATAACCAGTCAGTATCTGGTGTGACCACCATTTGCCTAACGCAGTGCAACACATCTCCTTTACATAGACTTGATCAGGTTGCCAATTGTGACCTGTGGAATGTTGGTCCACTCCTCTTCAATGGCTGTGCGAAGTTGCTGGATATTGGCAGGAACTGGTGCACGCTGTCGTATACGCCAATCCAGAGCATCCCAAACATGCTCAAAGGGTGACATGTCCGGTGAGTATGCCGACCATGCAAGAACTGGGACGTTTTCAGCTTCCAAGACTTGAGTACAGATCTTTGCAACATGGGGCCGTGCATTATCCTGTTGCAACATGAGGTGATGTTCTTGGATGTATGACACAACAATGGGCCTCAGGTTCTCGTCACGGTATCTTTGTGCATTCAAAATTCCATCATAAATGCACCTGTGTTCTTCGTCCATAAAAGACGCCTGCCCATGCCATAAGCCCACTGCCACCATGGGCCACTCGATCCACAACATTGACATCAGAAAACCGCTCACCCACACAACGCCACACACGCTGTCTGCCATCTGCCCTGAACAGTGTAAACCGGGATTCATCCATGAAGAGAACACCTCTCCAACGTGCCAGATGCCAGCGAATGTGAGCATTCGTCCACTCAAGTCGGTTGCGACGACGAACTGGAGTCAGATGGAGACCCCGATGAGGACGACGAGCATGCAGATGAGCTTCCCTGAGACGGTTTCTGACAGTTTGTGCAGAAATTCTTTGGTTATGTAAACCGGTTGTTTCAGCAGCTGTGTGGCTGGTCTCAGAAGATCTTGGAGGTGAACATGCTGGATGTGGAGGTCCTGGGCTGGTGTGGTTACATGTGGTCTGCGGTCGTGAGGCTGGTTGGATGTACTGTCAAATTTTCTGAAATGTCTTTGGAGATGGCTTATGGTAGATAAATTAACATTCAATACACAAGCAACAGCTCTGGTTGACAGTCCTGCTGTCAGCATGCCAATCGCATGCTCCCTCAAATCTTGCGACATCTGTGGCATTGTGCTGTGTGATAAAACTGCACCTTTCAGAGTGGCCTTTTATTGTGGGCAGTCTAAGGCACATCTGTGCACTAATCACGGTGTCTAATCAGCATCTTGATATGGCACACCTGTGAGGTGGGATGGATTATCTCAGCAAAGGTCAGCAAAGTGCTCACTATCACAGATTTAGACTGGTTTGTGAACAATATTTGAGGGATATAGTGATATTGTGTATGTGGAAAAGGTTTTAGATCTTTGAGTTCACCGCGCGTTCTGGCTGGAAACGCGCGGTGACTAAAAAACGCGCGCTCGCGTAAAATACGGCTTGGAACTGCACGTTATTGTAAGGGCGAGTATTTGCCTAATCGGCTTGCCATAAGTTCCACTGCCGTATGCATGCGCATTTCGATAGATACAGACAGGAGAGGCAAAGTAGAAGCTCGCGCATGAACATGTCCAACCAACAACTCTGATTGATTGTTCACTCTGAATGTTGTTTCAAAATAGCAAACGTGGTTTCATTTCTTAGTTATGTCCTGGATTTTGTAGCGTTTGCGGACGCTACGTCGCTACTTGATCAAAAAAATAACGTCACTACAGGAAAGTTACTTGATTCATAAAGCAGCGACGCTACGGTCAAGCTACTGGAAAATGTAGTTTAACTAATAGCTTCGCTACATGTAGCGGCGCTACTGCCCATCACTGAGTCTAAGGCACACCTGTGGGGGGGGGGGGGTATGGGGACTTAGATAACCAGTCAGTATCTGGTGTGACCACCATTTGCCTAACGCAGTGCAACACATCTCCTTTACATAGACTTGATCAGGTTGCCAATTGTGACCTGTGGAATGTTGGTCCACTCCTCTTCAATGGCTGTGCGAAGTTGCTGGATATTGGCAGGAACTGGTGCACGCTGTCGTATACGCCAATCCAGAGCATCCCAAACATGCTCAAAGGGTGACATGTCCGGTGAGTATGCCGACCATGCAAGAACTGGGACGTTTTCAGCTTCCAAGACTTGAGTACAGATCTTTGCAACATGGGGCCGTGCATTATCCTGTTGCAACATGAGGTGATGTTCTTGGATGTATGACACAACAATGGGCCTCAGGTTCTCGTCACGGTATCTTTGTGCATTCAAAATTCCATCATAAATGCACCTGTGTTCTTCGTCCATAAAAGACGCCTGCCCATGCCATAAGCCCACTGCCACCATGGGCCACTCGATCCACAACATTGACATCAGAAAACCGCTCACCCACACAACGCCACACACGCTGTCTGCCATCTGCCCTGAACAGTGTAAACCGGGATTCATCCATGAAGAGAACACCTCTCCAACGTGCCAGATGCCAGCGAATGTGAGCATTCGTCCACTCAAGTCGGTTGCGACGACGAACTGGAGTCAGATGGAGACCCCGATGAGGACGACGAGCATGCAGATGAGCTTCCCTGAGACGGTTTCTGACAGTTTGTGCAGAAATTCTTTGGTTATGTAAACCGGTTGTTTCAGCAGCTGTGTGGCTGGTCTCAGAAGATCTTGGAGGTGAACATGCTGGATGTGGAGGTCCTGGGCTGGTGTGGTTACATGTGGTCTGCGGTCGTGAGGCTGGTTGGATGTACTGTCAAATTTTCTGAAATGTCTTTGGAGATGGCTTATGGTAGATAAATTAACATTCAATACACAAGCAACAGCTCTGGTTGACAGTCCTGCTGTCAGCATGCCAATCGCATGCTCCCTCAAATCTTGCGACATCTGTGGCATTGTGCTGTGTGATAAAACTGCACCTTTCAGAGTGGCCTTTTATTGTGGGCAGTCTAAGGCACATCTGTGCACTAATCACGGTGTCTAATCAGCATCTTGATATGGCACACCTGTGAGGTGGGATGGATTATCTCAGCAAAGGTCAGCAAAGTGCTCACTATCACAGATTTAGACTGGTTTGTGAACAATATTTGAGGGATATAGTGATATTGTGTATGTGGAAAAGGTTTTAGATCTTTGAGTTCATTTAATAAAAAATGGGAGCAAAACCAAAAGTGTTGCGTTTATATTTTTGTTGAGTTTATGTCTAAAGACCTTAGAACAACAGCCAAAACACCAATTCAGGAATTGTAGTGTCAAAAAAGAGTCTCTAGATCTCTATACAGAAATGGACTACGAGGATGCAGGCCAAGAAAAACTCCACTTTTAAAGAAAAGACACCTTTGAGCCACACTGACGTATGCTAAGGACACAATGGAAACAAGATTATGCATATTGGAGGGAAGTTCTTTGCTCAGATGAGACCAAACCAGAGCTTTTTGGCCAAAGAGACATTGCTTAGGGAGGAGTGTATAGGAGTGTAAGAACGCCATCCCCAAAGTAAAACATGTTGGTGGGCGCATCAGTTTGTCAAGGCAAAGCAAGGCAAGTTTATTTGCATAGCACATTTCAGTAACAAGACAATTCAAAGTGCTGTCAGGCACTGATAATCTCATTAAGCTTGAAGGAATCACGAAGAAAGAAGGATATGTGAATATTTAAGAAAGAAATTGTCTAGCAGTCATCAGCAAAACTTTGTCTGGGTCATTGCTTTGTCTTCCAACATGACAACAACTCAAAACATACGTCACACTTGGTGAAGCACTACCTCCAGATAACCAAAGTAAACGTTATTGACTGGCCAGCATAAAACCCTGACTTGAGTCCCATTGAAAATCCGTTGGGTGCACTGAAGACCTTGGTCCATGCAAGAAGACCATCAAACATAGATGAGCTTGACAGATTTGCGAAAGAAGAAAGGGCTGGAATTCCACTGGAGATGTGCCAGAGACTCTTCACAAACTACAACAAACAACTACAGGCATCAAAAAGCATACGCAGTTGACTATTATCAGGGGGGGACTGATAATTTAATGGTAGTTTGGTAGTTTTTGGTTTTTTTTGTGAAATAATTTTGGTCGTAGGTTCAAAGTAAAATAATGTTAGCATCCTAAATGAAACAGATGTTTGGAAAAGCTGTATAAAAACTTCATTTATCTGTTTAACTGGACTTGGGAAATAATACAAAAAACATTTCATAGGGGGGCAAAACATTTTAACATCAAATGTAGTTCTTAATTCTCTTCTCAAACAGACTTACAATGAGGTATGAATGAATTATTTGCATGGGCATTTTGAATCAATATTTACTACTACTGTTTTCAACAGTGTCTTTATGGTGCCTTGAGCAGGAGGTAATACTCTGAACTTTTCATGTTTTGTCATGCTACAACCTACAACTTCAATTGATCGTTCTGAGATTTTATGCGATAGACCAACAAAAAGTAGTGCAAATAATTTGGAGTGGAATTTAATACATACGTGTATTTCAAGATTTTCTTCCGAATTATAAATCTAAAAACTGTACTGCATGTCAGTTCAGCCACCCTGAGTTTTATGCAGATCCAAATTTAAAAGTAGTTTTTTGCCCAGTCTGTGTAAGATAACTGTAAAATAAAAGTGCCCAGTAAGATGGAATAGCAGTGGAGCAGCTATGAACATACATTTTCTGTTCTGGACGTTAACTTGCCATTTTAACACCCAAACATATTTTCCATCAAACATTGTGCTGCCTCTTTAAGGTTTTTTTCAACTATTGTGCTCTATCGATTTTACAAGCAACTCTTAATTTCTCTGTCCATACTAAAGAAAAGCATTGCAAAGTATGACCATGCCACCACCATGTTTCATCAAGGGAATGGAGTGTTAACATTTTGCATGTAGGTCAAAAAGTTCGGTTTCACTTCATTAGATCAGAGCACTCTCTACCAACTATTTGCTGTGTTCTGGCACATGGCTTGGGTTGTTCATTACCATTTTCTGAAGTATACTATTGCATTGGATCGTTATCTAGTTAGTATGCTTTGTAGTTTTAAACTATTGACAATGTTGGTTTTGTTTTATTTTTTTGCTATTTTTTTCATTCATTTTGGGGTCAAAAGTAAAAAAGAAATCGACATTATATAAAAATAACTCAAGAATAGAATAGTGATATTCATTACTTTAAACCTCATCTAGTGATAATTTGTGTCTGATTGTTCTAAAGATTTAAGGTACTAAACATTTGGTGTGCAAGTAAAAACATGTAAATGACATCTGAAAACCTACTAAGTGTCCTTGTATTATCAGACACTTTTTAGAATGACAGAAAATGAGAACACTAATCTCTGTTGACTAACTCTGTTTTGAAGCCGTTAAATAAATAACTCTTAGCCACTCGGGAGCAAACAAGGTAGCTGTGTTCAAGATTCATATGCTTGCTTTAGGCAACAATAAACCTTTAATAGCAATGTGCAGAGGTGGGTAGAGTAGCCAAAAATTGTACTCAAGTAAAAGTAGCAATACTTCAATATATTTTTACTCAAGTGGAAGTTAAAAGCCACAGTGCTTTTTGTTGTTGCCATTCTCTCTGGTGAACATCATGTTGTTGTCTACTGAGTTAACTTGTCTAGTGAAAGCTTCTTCTTCGTCATTCTTTTACACTTGTGTACTTCTCTACTTTTTGGATTTGCATTGTCCTGGATAACTTTGAATCTTCACCAGCTTAAAACAATCTATTTCATCATTCAGTGATGTAATTCGAGGTTGATGGAGTAGCCAAAAATAGTAACCAAGAAAGAGTAGCATTCCTTGGAAAAATCTTATTTAAGTAAAATATGGTGCAGCAAAACTACTCCTGGAAGTAATTTTTTCATCAACTACTCAAGAAAATGTAACAGAGTAAATGTAACTAATCAATACCTAGCTCTGACTCTGTGGTTTTAAATGTTGGTATACGGTTGGTATAATGTTGATGACTGTTGAAAATAGTGTTTGTTATAAATAACAATGTGTGTCTCCAGACGGAAGAGAACATTTTGGTCAGTTGTTTCTGTTCTCTCTGAATGTTAACCACAAGAGAGTGTGACCTGACCATTTTGGTGATTGCAACTACGATAGACTGTTGTGAAAATGTCTAATGCTACAGTGATAAAACTTATCTTTGCAAATTCTCAGTTATTCAGGTCATCGCAACAGCAAACAGGCTTTCGCTCAGTTTTTATGAAAATGTTTTGATGCCTATACACGAGTCTTTGTCAATTCTGGTGGCTCGTGCATCAGCTGGGGGGTAGGGGGGCGGAGGACGTAAGGCTTTTTGGTTTTCTGTACAGCCCTTCTTGATTAACCTGACCCTATGTATTTCGCTCCGCCTAGTTTCACTCACATCCATCTGGGACATCTCCCGTAGAGAGTGATTTCTCCAACCAATTTTATTGTCCAGCCAATCAGGACGCAGGGCTGGAGTTTCATATATGTGACGTAGTGGAGAAGCGACCGTGAGACTGTTTTGATTCAGACAATGGCGGCTCGCATCGAGGAAGCAAGCGTTAACATTGATGCTGCTATTTCTTCCGTGTTGTCCAATCTACCTAATATTGTTTCATTAAAAGAACATCAGAGAACGGCTCTGAAGGCTTTTGTTGGTGGAAACGATGTTTTCGCCCTTCTTCCGACCGGATTTGGCAAGTTTTGTTTTCTGGGGCGCGCCCATAGCGGACACGCCCTTGGCGGAGCGGTTAGTTCAAACCATGTCAGGAGGCCTTTAGTCCTCGACGCGGTCGGCCCGGGATCGACTCCGACCCGTGCCGTTTTGCTGCCTGTCTTCCCCCCTCTTTCACCCTCTTCCTGTCAGCTCACTGTCAACAA
Source organism: Fundulus diaphanus (assembly GCA_037039145.1). Classification (NCBI taxonomy): domain Eukaryota; kingdom Metazoa; phylum Chordata; class Actinopteri; order Cyprinodontiformes; family Fundulidae; genus Fundulus; species Fundulus diaphanus. Next base: position 35,429,850 of record CM073138.1, on the reverse strand, counting down.
AACGCGTGTCACTAGAGCCGCAAACACATTTAAAAAAAAAAAAAAAGTTTTGTTTTTTCCTGCGTCGCTCTCATCAGCGTCACGGGTTGGCTTCGGTGTGAGTGGTTGAAACAGCATGTCGATAAAGATGACAGACAAATGGCTTATCCAATCATATGCAAGGATTTTTGATAAGGCCCAGCCTTCTGAAACGCCATTCCTATGGATCTGTCCCAGATGGATGAGTGGAGCTAGGTGGAGCGAAATCTATCTGGCTAGGGTCAGGTTACTTCTTGATAGCTTTGTCTGTGAAAGGCGCTTAACAAATAAACCTTACTTACTTTACTCCTTCCTCTATTGCTTCTTAATTCTACCTCTCACCAGTCTAGTACACATATAGAGCAATAACTGACAGAGACTGAAAAGTGTTTAGCTGTTAATTCCAAATAATCAGGAGGTGCTCTGCCTTGTAAATTTTGATAAATTAAAATTTATTGATAAATGCCCTTCAGCATGTATTCATAATTTCATAGCCAAACCGAATTATTGTTGCACAACAATGGTATTTAACATATCTTGGTTGTAACAAAAGGTTATTTGAGCTACAGTTGTCTTTCTACAATCTTGATTCACTCATTTTATTCTGATCTCTGCCATTACTGTCCCACAAACGCCACTTCCTGGATATTTCCAGTTTTTTTGGACCACACGCGATAGAACAGTAGTTCCACATGGAAAAGCATTTGAAGGACTGAGCAGCATCTTCTGAAATCCTGAAAATTCTGCAAATAATGGAGGAGAGACTTAAATGAGCGACATAAGCCTACCTTCTGACAAAGTGGAGGGTTGCTCTTGAACAAACCAAGTGAACAAAGCAGTTCCCCCCAGTGGATGTGGACTTGTGTGGAGGTCATTTCACCACTTGAAAAAAATCCATAAACTCTTGTTGCATTGAAGGACTTTGGCCATGTAAGTGTTTGATTATGTCGACTTGTTTGAAGGCACTCAATCACACTTCCTTCCACACTAAAACACACCCGTGGTAAAATATCAAGTTGCGGGTTGAGTCTACGACTATGGAATTCAACTCGTTTTTCAGTGTAATAAATATTAATTTAGCATCTATCAGCCTTTAGGGATTAATCCCTGTGCAGTGAATAAAATACAGAACACAAAGCCTCACAATCGCCATGTTAAGTCCATTACATACTGTAAAGTATGTAAAGGTTCTGCCCACAGGAGACTAATGGCTTTTTATCAAAGATCCCTGGAGGGCTGCAGCCCTCCAACTCTAGCAGCACAGCTTCCATTAACGCAAGGCAGGTTCAGTTCAACAGCACATTTTCCAAAATGCACCTGTTTTAAAAGTAAAATGAGTGACATTAGTGAGACAAACAGCCCAGGTTTTTCCCTTTTATTTTCACAGAGGGCAACCTTCAAGATTGCCTTTCTAGCTGGAACAAAATGCTCCTCTCTGTTGTGATTTAACTCACATCATTGACAGTGTTACTTTTCATCCTATGATGGCAAACATGTTAAAGTCAGGGTAAAGCAGAAATAAGCATGGGCAATTAGTTTGTCACAGCGAACAAAAGGTTGATCATGCACAACATTACAGCCATAAGCGAATAAAACAATTCGTAAGTAGGCCTAAATGAAAAACAAACTTGTGCTAATGCTGCAGTTTACAAATGCTAAAATACATGTTTACATTGTAATCTGTAACATTATGGTCATTAATATGCTGCTACTGCATAAAAAATGCTGTGTAATGTTCACAGCTTTGCTGTGATTCTGCTTCTCTGCTGCTGACGTCACTCCCTGCTCTTCTTCTTCTTCCTCTTCTTCTTCTTTTGTTCAATGGCAGACTGCAACCTTGACTTTTAGGAGCATACCGCCACCCACTGTACCGTAGTATGTAGCATGAGCCATATCAATGAGATGATATATATATATATATATATATATATATATATATATATATATATATATATATATATATATATATATATATATATATATATATATATATATACACAGGCCAGCTGGCAGCTGTGCTAGGGCACGGGACAACACAGTGTTTTTTGGGCCCCCCCTCTACACCTTCCGACACCACACACACACACACACACACACACACACACACACACACACACACACACACACACACACACACACACACACACACACACACACCAAAAAAAGTCAACTTAACTGTACTGTATACTTCATGCCCTGGAAATCTCTGTATTTTATATTGGATATTTTCAACCCATCTATTGAATTTAGTGCACTAGTTGATCTTTTCTTCATAAGAGAACAGCAAGCACTGCAGCCAAAATATGGCCTTTTATGACCTGCTATATATTACCATATACCAGTCTCTAACAATTTTTTCCCTTCCATTGCAGGTAGAATATGTTGGATACTTTGGGAATTCTTTGCCCTCTGAATCTGCTGGCAGTTCATTTGCCATCTCTGAGAAAGACTTCCTTTTTGCCATTAAATGCACAACATTCATTGGATCAGAATCAGTAATTTTTGTTGGCCATAACGCCGGATCATTGAAATTAACGGTGTGATCCATCTCAGAGCGACTATGCTCAGACTATCCGATCGGGCAGTCAGCCTCTCCACCTGTCTCCTCCTCAAAGACACGATGCGTTCCCCCCCCCCCCTCCCCCCACCACCACCACCCCCTTAGCTCCCCGCCTCAGCTGGCTGCGGCGTGGAGCTGGGGGGTGGAGCCCTCTCTCTGCTTTCTGCTCTTTTGGCGCTAAGCTTAAGTATTTCTGTAAAAGAAAAGGTGTTTTTCCCCTTACACTAGCTAGCGGATGCTATACTTTAAAATCACATTGATAAACGCATTGCTTCTTACCTGGCTCTGGATGGGCATCATTCCGTTCCTAGACCTGTTCCTGACTCATCCTCAGTTTTTTTAAAATATTTACTAATAAAATCCCTCAAGCCTTTCATGTCATCTTCTCTTTTTCTCTTTTCTGTGCACCTGTGATTCTTAGTTTGCAGCAGAACAAACTTTCAAGGTTGCAGCCAGCCTTTGTCCTAATGGTCAAACCATTTTATGTTGGGGTGGGGGGAGTTCTAATGGCCCCTTATTTAAAGAAAACATATTACATATACCTAATGCAGAAATATATATATATATATATATATATTTACTCTAATATTAAATATTTTTCACACAAATATTTTCTGAAAAATTACTTCTGCCTGTATTTTAATGGTCAGAGTGTCAGTTTTGGGCCCCCCCTCTGTCCTGGGTCTGGGACAATTGACCCGTTTGTCCCCCCCTGTCAGCGGGCGTGTATATATATATATATATATATATATATATATATATATATATATATATATATATATATATATATATATATATATATATACACATCTACAAACTTTTAAATCTTATAGTATAATCCTAGATATTTACATCTTACAACATCAACAGCTTTCTGTATTTCCTTTATCCCCTCTCCTATTGTTCCTATAAATCCTTTCAAATTCCATTCCTTTCCTATATGTTTTGTCTTTGTTTTAATCTTTAACCTTTCTTCATCATATTTCCTACAATAAAATAAAATATGTTCTACATTTTCTATTACTTTAGATTCTTTACATTCATCTGTAGGCCGAACAGGTTATAATATATCATTTATAACCCAGTATGATCAAATCTTAGTCTTGTCAAAATAGTCTCCTCTCTTCGATTCTTTCTAATCACACCTTTGGCATTAACAGATTTCTGTACACTATAATAATTTCTTCCAGTTTTATCCATGTTCCATCTATCCTGCCATTTTTTCTTAATTTCTTTTTTGATTATTGTCTTAGCTTCTCCTTTCCCATACGGTATGTTTATAATATAATTTGTTCTAATGGATTTTTTAGCCATTTGGTCTGCTCTTTCATTTCCATTTATTCCTACATGGGCTGGAACCCAACAAAACTTTACATTTATATAAAGTTTTTGTATTCTGAATAAACTTTGATGAATTTCTAATAATAAATCTTCTCTTTCTGATTTCATATTTTGGATACTGTGAAGGACTGCCAAAGAATCAACATAACAAACTACTCTATTCAGTTTTACTTCCTCTATCCATTGTAGTCCTATAATTATCTGCTGTGTACACTTACATCTGATCAGGTAATCTCCTTCCAATGCTTACCTTCATTATTGGAATGTATATTCCTATACCTACTTTTTCTTTTTTGTCTTTAGAGCCATCTGTATATATATCTAAATAGCTATAATATTTGGTTCTTATATAATGATTTGCCATTTGACCTTTCCTGCTGTCTAACCACTCTTTTTTTTATTCCATTATATTAAAATCTCGGTATTTGGAAATAACCAATATAGGGATCATTCCCTGCTCTCTGTGCTGCTATAGCAATTATTCCCCGATTACCTGCACCTGTGACTGAAATAATTACTGCCGCTGCCACACCTGTGTGTAGCACTATTTATTCCTAGCTCCTGCAGTGTGCACATGCCAGGTTCTTGTAAACCACTGTGAGTAGACCTTCCAGCATTCCTTGACTGCCTTCGTGTGTGTTTCAGATTGTTCTGTGGGTTCCTGCTTGTTTTTTTTTAATCTATATTTCTGACTAATTGACTTTCTTTAGCACTGATTAATAGGAGTGTAAAAATATCTTGTGATATACTTGTGATAGATTTTACTTTAAAGAAGCTGTTTCTGAGTGCTGACTGTCTGGCTGTGTAACAGCAAACTGTTCTAAAAAAGCATTAAAACATCCACCACTCTTTAAATTTGTGTGGCAGTAAAACTAACAATTGACAACAGCATAAAAATATGAATTTGTGCCAATCCAACTATATCTATTTTTTTTGCAGCAACATGAGCCCCTTTTTACACCAGTTACAGTTGGCCAGGTTCACAGCTCCTGATCGAACCACTTTTGGCACCAGAACAGCTGCCCGCTCTGGTGCGGACTGCAGCTGTGTTCTAACATACACATACATACTCATCTGTTCGGCCTATCTCGTCATTAAAAATATCAATTTAGACTTACACAAAAAATACTGTCAAACCCAAAATGGAATAAATTCAAGTTAACAGATGTGAGAATGACTACTTTTTAATCAATGTTTACTGTCTAAATTTCTTCCTGCAATCAAAATTGCAGGAAAAAAAATCTCTTTTCTTCTACTTTTCTCTTCTACTTTTCAAAAGGGTTTCATCTTGCCGCCAGCAGCATTTTCTGACAAGTTTACCCATGCTTTCATGCCCTCCACTGTGTTTGTGTCACATACAAATCAGATTACGTTGCTTTTCAGGCCACCTTGCTATGACGACCCCACCCACATTGAGGTGGTACATTTAAAGTAAAGTAGACTCAACCTGAGTGGAGCCAAGTAAGACAAAATCTCTGGCTAGCTAATTACTAACTGCTTCCGACCCCAAGTTGGTATCTCCTTTTTATCTTCCTGTCCACACAAATCAGAAGGGTTATTTCAGAGTTTGTTGATTACTCTAGACAGTATTTGATCATCTCAAGTTCAAAATCTAAAATACTAATCAAAACTGATGAAACCTGGACAGGTTACCTGGGTGTTCACCTGAACAATAAACTGGACTAGAGTCACAACACTAAGGCTCTTAACAGCAAGGACCAGACCATATTCTACCTGCTAAGGAGACTAAGGGCTATTGAAGTGCAGGGGGGACCTTTTTTGACTTTGTGTTCACATCAGCCATCTTCTGTAGTGTAGTTTGTTGGAGCAGCAGCGTATCTACAGCTAAGAGGAAACAGTCAGATAAGCTCATAAGAAAGGCCTGCTCTGTCCTTGTTTGGACTAAACAGAAAGAAAACCTGGTATTCAAGCCAGGCCCTGTGTTGTGCTTAAAATAGATTTATTAATAACGCCAGAAAAACTTGTACAGGCCGGAAAACCCTCAGTAGAAGTGAGCAGAACCTGATGGTGCTGATTGCAGGATGCTCACAGCAGGAGATGACAGGCAAAAAGGGCTGAGTCTGGAGACAGGTCCATAAGGCAGTGTCACAATGAGGCAGACAGATCTGTTGGGGCTTGGCAAGTTCGTGGTCATGAAAGGTAGTTGTCCAGAAAACAGAAGCCGATGAGATGTTCGACAGGGGTAACTCGAGACAAGGGAATCCAGAAGAAGAGAACTCGATCATAAACTGGTAAGGCAGGCAAGGAATGCTAGACATCTACTCTCTCAAATGGCTTTCAAAAATCTGACATTAACTGACTAAAGTACTGAAATACATATGGGGAAGAGAACAGGTGAATGGAGTGAGCCTGATTGCGCTGCAGCTGAAGGAACGCTAATCTTGCCTGCAAGCTGAATTCTCACGGTATTTGTGCGTTCCCAAACACACGAGAATCCATCTTTTCCCGTTCCCGCCTCGACTGTTCAAGACCGACTCAAAATTGTTTCGACCAACCATGTTGTAGTATTGCGCTTTAAGGCAGGGCATACAGCTGTGATGAAAGCAAGAGGTGCCGAGCCCACAGCAGGACCAAAATAAACATTGCAGCACAGGTGGACACATGCATAACTGCTGCAATCACATGTGTTTTGTCAGAATCCACAACTGTCCACGAGTGTCACTATCTGAATAAGCGCGCCTTGACCAGCGTAAGTGTAGAGCATGTGCAGTGGATCGAACCTTTCTCTTGCTATTATAAAGTTATGAGTTACTTACTTCTTCACTAGACATGTTCCTCCAAAAGGTTAAGTTGTTTTGCTGTGTATTTATCCTTTGAAAACATGCGCATAAGGACAGGGGAAAGAGGGGCTAGATTGCGAGTGGACTGACTTGTCACATATCTTGTTTTGGCCTACAGATAGTGCTCAACACATCACCTAGTGGTGACATTTTGCTTATCGGTCCTTAAATTTCTTGAGTATGCTCTTTCTAATACCTTCTAATAAGGCATTTTTACAGCAAGTTTACCTTTGCTTCTCGTTCACCTGAATTTCCTGACTGTGAGACAATAAAGGATCCTCTGACCTCAATTTGAAACACTTCACTGAAGCTAAAAATGACTAACGATGAGTCTCCATGCCTGGGAAAACAGTCAGGGTTGTTAGCACATAGGCAAGGCTGTTCATGACTAATATCTTCCCATTCTGATCACCAGTTAATTCATCAGTACCTCTCTAATCAAAAACCTTGTTGTAATTATGCTATGGCTCCAGTGTAGTTGTTCTATAGAAATACACTAAAAAAGAGAGGGCACATATAATTAAGATGGCAGGCTCAACTGTTGTTAACTTCAGCTAAGCAAAAAATATTTACAGTTAAAAAAAGGTTGTTTTCAGACTGTCTGACTGATATAAAAATATTCAGTTTGTGTTGTTGCAGGGTTACCAAAGTCAACTAAAACAGATGGCGTATACCTTCTACTGCTCTGAGAATTTATTTATTTTCCAGCAAGATTACCGTGGTACATTTCCCCACTGCAGGTAGGGGATGTAACACTGATAACTCCGTCACAGAATCTCACTTCTTAAATACAAGGTCTTTAATGCCTATAGTAATTACTTTTAGTCAAACAAGCTATTGTTTTTGAACAAGTCTACACTCTGTCCTCTTTAAAAAAATATAACAGTATTATATTCACCCATAATCTTCACTATGAAATTCTTAACTAGGCCTTTTATTCGATTGAATATTTATCTGATTATCTGAGCTTGTAAGCAGAACTTCCATCTAGCTTTGCTCTTCCTACAATCGTTTTTCAACATCTAAGATGATCTGCAAACTTTTGCATGTGGTCATAATTTATTTTCATAAAATGTTTTACAGTCAGGTGGGTGGTTATCAACTCCACAGAAAGATGGCTCAAGACCAATGTACTGTGAAAGGCCTTTATATGACTCTACATTGTTCAAGGTGGGGTCGGACTAGATTCCACCTCCACTCCATCATGTAATTAGGACTTCAAAGCTGTTGATAAAAGTTATTTTAAAGTCTTAGTACAGGGCTTTACTGAGTATTTCAAAATCTTTAAATGAACTACTCTTCCACACATATAACAGCAGTCTACTCCGATCCCTGAGTTTACCAGACTTAAACATCACAAAGGTATATGTTTTGATATTTTTAAAAGGATTTGAATTTAAATATTAAAACACAAATTTGGCAGAGCTGAAAAGAATACGTGTGTCCCACAGCATGTGAGCACTATTTTCCAACTCACTGCCTTCAAACAAGGTTGTTCAATGTCCTTGTTAGAGCTGAAGGACAAACAAACTCAACATTAAACAACTTATTTCCAGTGAGTCCATTTACATTTCAATACCATTCATTAAGATCAGACACCATAATCCTTGCTGTTTTTAGCAGAAGCTGATCAGGACTAATTTTACCGCACACTGTTGCCAAAAGGTTTGGTGTTTGACCCTGAATGTTAAAGTTGAGAGAAAATTATATACAGCAGGAAAAAAAAGACTGATTCTCCGTGCTTTTCAGTTGTTAAAAGATTCAAACGAGTATTAGTCAGGTGATCATCCATTCAGCATCTTGGGGCGTTCAGTCAACATTGTTGTTTGCTTTATTTAGCTATAGGAGGGGGGGATCCCTCAAATGAGTTTTGGGAGTCTGGACGACCGCTAGGGTGCTCTGGTGACTCCTGATGGAATTCCAGAACTACTTTTCCTGAAATGAGAATGAGCTGGGGTGTTCATCTCAGTTGTAGCACTCCATCAACACTGGGGAGTTAGAGCCCATACGTCATTGTCACACAAAGGGAATTAGAAACCTTTTGGACAATTTATTAGTGGTTGTCCATTTCATCATTCAAATGAGAACATAATATACTATTGGTATATACTATTACAATTATTAAAGAACAGAAGGTTAAACTTTAAGATATGTAATGGCAAATATTGAATTCATTTTGTGATTACACCGACAGATTCATTAATTTCTTACTTTTATGGTGTGCCAAATCACCCTCGTAATGATGAGACATTTTGTGGACTAAACCCTGAGGATACGAATGTCTAGCTCTGCCCCTGCTTAGGCCTTCCTCTTCTTCTCATAAGCATGAATGCGGTTTGCTTCTTGCGATTCTCAGCCATGTTCAAATAATACGATGAGAGCAGCGGAGCTACAAAGAGCTAACATCGAAGCTAACTGCTAAGCTAACCAGATACATAAACACTAGAAGTGTGCATGCGCAGCCAGCAAGCGGAAACTAACAATCAATGTGCACGCACACTGTTGTTACTTGAGCGTGTCAGAATGATTGGCATGTAGGACAACCAATAGATATGGCGATACCGGCGGTGCTTCAGTGGCGCAGGGTTTAGCGCACATGACCCATGTACGGAGGCCTTAGTCCTATACGAGGCCGACCCGGGTTCGACTCCGACCTGTGGTCCTTTGCTGCATGTCTCTCCCCCTCTCTCATACCCCCTTTCCTGTCAGCCCACTGTACGAAAAACGAGCCACTAGTGCCGTAAAAACCTCAAAAAGAAAAAAGATATGGCGAAACTTGAGGGACAGAGGGGGACGAGAACAGGAAAAAAACTCTGAATAATTCTTGTGATTGGTTAGAGTTTTTACAGGCCTGCAGCTCCCACATAAATAAATTTTTTAACCTCCTTTTTCTGAATACATAATGTATTAACTACTTTCAGGATGGAAGGACGATTTCACCCAGTATAATAAAAACTGTTTCTGAACAGGATTACCTACTATAGCTTTAAGGATACAATACAGATGAAAGGCACTGATCACTTTTATTACAATATGTTGACAAATACTGATACTATAGAAAACTCTAGAGTACATCACAAATTTAACAATAATCTAATTACATTATATGTCAGTATTATCACTATTCATTTGGAAGCTTCTTCTACTTACATTTTCTGACTGATCTGAATGAATCATCTGAATCTTAGATATTTGTTTCCATCAGCAAACACCACATTTTTTGGTTCCTCTGCAGATGACAAAGTACTTCTGCAGGACCTCTGTTCTGATCTTTTCTCGTCATAAAGACAAAAAAGAAGTACATTATCTACAGTCCATCACATTAGAGATAAAACTGAAATGATTCATATTTTAAAAACGATTTGTCACTAAAGGTCATCGTTTAACTACAACCTTTTAAAATGCATAATAATTTTCTTTCATTTCTTTTTCTCAATTATGATAATGGGGGAAAAAAGTTATCCTTACCTACGACAGGGCTCTGAAATGCATAGGATCCAAGTCTAGGTGAAATGTCACTGTGTTTTGACTAACGGCAGTAAAATGGGATATAATTTCCCCATGTCCACCTGTTTCTTGCCACAGGTGATGATTGAGTTTTTATATGCACTCAGGGTCTATCTAATTTGCACATCTGCAATCAAGCCAAGTGGAAAGGTGCCCCAAAGGATACTGAATGAATGTAATTATTTTTCCTCACTAATTAGCAAAGCATTTAAATCAGAGCTAATTAAATAAACCTCTGTGTTACTGGGGTGATGCCAACTGGAGCGCATGTAAATCTGTATGTTAGATTTGCATCTAATGGTCACAGGATAGCAACACATACCCTGTCATTTTAAGCAAAGTTTTATCTTTAATGGGTGACATCTGCAGTTTTTAGAAAATGGTCATTCAGTAAAGTTCTAAGTTCCAAGTTATTCTTTGTACTTACTTTGGTGCTTAGATTTATCTGAGAATAATTTAAAGTCCTGCTCCAGGCTTTATTAAAATTTCTTGGAAAGTGTCTGTACATCACATTTATTTATTTAGATGCCTTTTCCACAAAAGTGTCTTATTTATGAATGAAATTACATTTTATTTCACTTGCCCTGTGAGGTGGGAAGCCATCTCTGAAGGGCTGCTGGTTTGGATGTCAAACACTTGTTTCGTGCCCTGACAGTGGCAGGTGGGGTGTTCACCTTGGGTGTGGTGTTGGGGGGGGGGGGGGGGGGGGGGGGGGGTTACATCTGTCAAAAGCTAATACGGGTGTCCTATGGCATGCTCTGGGAAAATAGAGCCAATTTCACCTTAATTTTCATTATGAATTTAGAACTTAGATTGTGAGACCCTCACAGTCCTCATGGCTTCTTGGATGAGCCTGTGCATTTAACCACAGGAATAGTTGTGGTTTTGGTAGTCAACCCAGGCATGGTGCATTAGGTAAACAGATCCATCATCCTGGAGAATGTATAGTAGAGATGATGGTCTTCTGCAGCATTAACAGAGATGACCAGGAAACCTCCTATGAGCTTCCTTTTGGAGGTGTTCCAGCAATACACCAGTGGGAGAAGACTATGTGCAGGTATGACCAGGTAATAAATTCTCAAATGATACCTGATAGTATAGAAAAAAAATACCTGTTATTGTGCCACAATGGGGAAATTTGGGTGTGGCAGTGGCAAAGACAAGTAGACAGAAGAAACTAGACCTAGACACAAGATTAATTATCATGAAAAATACAAAAAATTAAAGTTAAGTAGTACAGCAGAAAAGAAAAAAAACTTAGAAGGGGTAAGCACAGTGCAGTTATTAATAAATAATAAGGCATATTTAGATAAATATGAATTGTTCAAGTGAAAAAAGAAGAAAAACAGCAGTGGATTATAGAACAATGTAAAAAAAAAAAAAAAACTTTGCAATACATATGAATGTGCAAACACTTTCTCAGAAGTAAAAAGTGTCCAAACAGACATTAACAGCTATGAGACAAGAACCCGTGTAACCAGTATCATGCTTGTACACACTTTGAGTTTGTTGCGAACAGCAGAGATTATAAAGTCTCTCAGCAGCTGGGAGAAAGGATCTGTGGAAGCACTCCTTTGTGTCATGTTTATACTTTCCATGGTTGATCCAGAAGCAACAAATACGGAGACGTCAGTAAATGAAATATCTTATTTAAAGAAACGATTTATGATAAGTGGTCGGGAACTAGGACTGGGCACGAGGAGGACTCAGGACGGCGGCTGGAAAATATAGAAAAGGTAGTGAGGACCGACAACAAGCCAGGAGGTGATTGAGTGGAGCAGAGGCTGACTTAGCATTAGCAGGCAAGCGCCTCCGGTGTAATGAGTACTCAGTATGGTGGACAGATGAAAACTTGACAGGAGACAGCAGCAGTTCCACAGGAAGTTGTGGACAATTGTAATGGGTGACGCCGAGGAAGCAATGATGAACCAGGAGATCCAGGAACAGTTCTGGATCTGACTCTGGCCAGGTACGCTTGGGAGAGCTAATGCCCTGACGCCTTCCTTCTGGCTTCTGTCTCCTTAAATGTGCTGCTTTATTAGAGAAGATCAGGAGCCCCTGTGCCACCATCCACCAGTCGCAACCTGCTGGAGAGAAGGTAGTACTGCACCGCACCACTACCCAGCACAGAATGCAGCATTTTGTGCTGGAAATAGCTGTGCAGTTCTGTAACAGCTCCATGCATGGGGTGGGAGACATTGTCCATCAGTGATGTTACTTTTCCTACAGTTCCTCTGTTTTCCACCACCCGCACTGGGTCCAGGGGGCATCCCAGGACAGAGCTGGCCCTCCTAATGAGTTTATCCAGCTGCTTCCTCTTAGGTACAGATCAGCTGCTGCTCCAACAATCCACACTACTGAAGATGGCTGATGCCACCACAGAGTCAAAGAAGGTCTTGGACTCTCCAAAAGATCTGTTCAGTTTGTTGTTCAGATGAACACCTATGTACTTACAAGAGTCCACTGTCTCAACATCACTTCCCTGGATGTTAACCAGTGTAAATCTGATAAATTGCATTACACTACAATCAGCCATTCACCCAATCACCAACACTTTCACGTGCTGACAGTGGTAAGCTACACTGTAGCTTACGCTGTTATGGGGCAGACGGACGAAAGTGAGACTGCCATCCAACTGGCGCCACCAGGCCCTCTGACCACTGTCAGCAAAGCAGGTGAAGTGTCATGTCCAAGGACACAACGACTGCAACCATCAGGGAGGGGTGATGTAACCATACAGGAATTAAAATATTTAATAAAACAAAAACCTGGTGACAATCAGAACAGGATGCAGCTGGTAACTAAGGTCTGCTGGCTTTAAGCACTGAGACAGCAACAGGCAGGATGGCAGATGTCTGATCTGGCTCCTGGAGACAGGCTTGGGTTATACACAGTAAAGAAAAGACAAATCCAGGGGAGTAGGCAAGGCTCGGAGGTCATGGCCCAGTCATTAGAAGCTTGGTAGAAGTGCAACAAGGGCAAGGAATGGCAGGGAAACCCAAAGAACATGAAACCAGGTCTTGTCGAGGTAATCAGGCATGAAGCAATGCTCGACATCTTGTTTTTTTTTTCTTGTTTTTTTAAATGCTGGACATCTTCTAACAAAGGGCTTTCGATAGACTGGTGCTGCCTGGATGTCTGGGGAGAGTTTATAAAGAGTAGGAAACAGCTGTCCACAATCAGCTTTGGTTGCAGCCAAGCAGCATGTGGGATGGATGAGTTTGATTAGAGCAGAGCAGGGAGGTCTTGTAGGATGAAGACAGTAGACAGGCCAGATCATGGCAGATAACATTTAGTCTGATACCAGAGGTTGATTTTTAAAACACAGTGTCTACCATGATCTGATTATTTGTATTTGCAAATGAAAAGTAAAACCATTTACACTGCTACTGCTAACAAAATATCAAATATTACTTTCATTGATATGTTGATACTGATGAACAAATATGGAGAGTTAGAGAACTTGGATGTCTGTGTTGACAATTAGTTTAAAATCACACTTAGTGGTGTGGAGTCACGTACTCAGACATATCCACTTTTCAGCTGAAGATATTTAGAAAAAAGTTGGTGTCATGTAAAAGTTTGTTTTTAATAGATGAACACAGTGGTGGTAGACTAAAGAAAAATATGGAATTTTAAAAAAGATTTTAGTAAACATGCATATAGGATAGAGTCATGATGCAAATTATTCCTGGCTTATCTCTCCTTCCATACTGAAACTAATTCCTAAACTTGGCATCCTAAATTATTATGTTTCAATAGTTCCTAACTGCCAGCTCTGTAAATTTTGCTCGGCAAGTTTTCTGTCTCGATGTTCCTAGGATTAACGTGACATGAAACATTAATTGTAAGTCTGTGTGGAACTCAACTTTCTGTGAAACTGCAGTTAGTTTCAAATTACATTGTGACAGCCGATTCTGTCATAACCCCAAAGTAATGCACATGAATCTCTGTAGGTATGCATCAAATGAAATCCCCTATTCTGCCTAAACTTTCTGTGTTCTTCAGCTCAAACAGCCCTCAACAGAGAGACCAAAGGAAATTAAAGTTTTAGCCAATCTAAAGAGATTTGTGAACTGCTATTAGAATTTAGTTTTTTTTCACTTAACATTTGTTTTATAGATTTTTTTTGACTTTCTTTTTCCTTGTTTGCAATTATAGTTACTTATTTACAAGATTTACATTGAAAGCTTTCGGCAGTTCTTTGTCTCCTTCATTGTTTTTAGATTTTTCAGAGATATTAAAACACATAGTTATGCAAGTAAAATTAGCATTAATCTTAACAATATTAAAAAAGTATTTTAAAGTGTGCATTAAGAAAAAAATATAAAGAAAAAAATATTAAAAAATAAATCAAATAAATCAAAAAACAAAACATTTAATCACATCTCTCTTGGTTCATGTATTTCTGGACCACCGGAAACAAAAACAGAAACCAGCAAAGCAGTTTGTGGTAATGCACCTAAAGTTTGCTTGCCAGCTAAAAAGAAGACACGTGCATTGAGTACTGCAGCACTTTACTGTTTCACCTCAAAGGAAAAAGTACTGCTGAGTAGGGATAGCAGAACTAGTGTCAGCTAAAACAGTCTCGATTCAGTTATACGCAGTCAAATTAAATAAGTCTGTGGCTGATGTATAAGTTCATGTACAATTACATTTTCATTCATTGTCAAACAAAATGTATTTTTATGTAAAACTTGCGACTATGTCAAATATTGCTTTTCAATAGCATCCCACCACTAAGACGTTTAAACTTTACAACAAATTAGAATAAAACAATGGAAGTTCTGGTTAGGAATTAAAGAGGACACTACCTGATTTAGTCTGATGTGAATGATCCAACTAGAGAACCCAATAATTCAGCCGGTTTATTGGTTTATTGTCAATGAGGAGATGGTGACAGGCAGAACAGGTTGATGATTGCTGAACAGACAGGTGATGGCTGAACAGGCAGGGCTTGGCAAAATCCACAAACCGGAAGCAATCCAGGTCGTGATCAAAGTCATAAGCCGATGTTGGAGATTATGAAATTACAGAGACAGGAAAGCAAAATTGGTTGCCATGGAAATTGCAGATAAACGGACTCTGAAGGCAAAGTGTCTGACATACTCAGACTGCACAGAATGACTGTTTTGGGTGATATGTGTCAGCAAGGACGTATGCATTACTGCATGATCTTCTCCACCAATGTGATGAACAGAATGCTGATATCATACTGTGCACGCCCCTGAATGGGTGGACACATGCTTCCTATAAAATATCTGTCTCTTAGGAAAAATGGGGTTCTCAGGTACCGGTTGTGTTGTTATGAAAACCCAGTACTGAATCTGTAAACATTCCTCTGTCTATTAGATTAAATATGGTAAAATATAGTTCTGGTTTGAAGGGTATTTTTATTACTACATTAGTCTACCATAGAAACAACACATTACCAGATAAAAGAACCAGGGGAGGCCGTGAACAGGTCTATAGTTTAACACCGATGAGAACCAAGAGAGGGCAGAGTGGGCACAGGATCCAACAGGAACACAATGAGGCAGGTGGTGCACACAGGCAACAGAATGATAAGCCAGTGAGGGCAGGGCGAACACAGGATCAGCAGGTGGTGCACACAAGCACTGGGGGAGACTCATGCAAGGCAGCGAGACGATCTGGCGCTGAAAGGCTGTGAGAGGCAGGTATATGTAGGTGGAGTCCCATGTGTATCAACTTGATGATAATGAGTCGCAAATTTAAAGAAGGAAAACCTTTTAAAAAGGTTCCACTTGTCAGGAGTGAGGATACTGCAACTCTACTAAAGGTAAGAGCTGGTTATAACTTTTATTGTAGCTATTGTTTGCATCTGCTGGCAATGTGGCTATTGATCATATGTTGTTTGGGCATGTTTGATTAGCGCGTCTGATTTGTGGGGTCTGTTGTTAGGTCGCTCTACTATACATCATGTCACAGCCCTCCCTCGGTTTTCAGCGGCGCCCTCCTCTGTAATGAGCTGGCGCCGGGACTGCACTATAACCTACCATTATTAACTTTATAATTATCCGTGTGGGTATAATTACTGTTCGATTGTGTTTTTGAAGACTGCTGTTGTTAGTTTTACAGAAAGGCCTTTATTAGATTATTGCATGTGTTGAGGGGATTAGATGAATAGCTGATAAAGATCCAAAGGTATTGTAAGGCAGGTGTTACATTTTCTGTGACATATCAGATTCTGTGACTCTATTCAATTCAATTCAATTCAATTTTATTTATATAGCGCCAATTCATGAAACATGTCATCTCGAGGCACTTTACAAAGACAAGTTCAATCATATTATACAGATTGGGTCAGATTATACAGATTGGTCAAAAATGTTCCTATATAAGAAAACCAGTTGATTGCATCAAAGTCCCAACAAGCAGCATTCACTCCTGGGGAAGCGTAGAGCTACAGGGAGAGTTGTCTGCATTGTCCATGGCTTTGCTGCAATCCCTCATACTGAGCAAGCATGAAGCGACAGTGGGAAGAAAAACTCCCCATTAACGGGAAGGAAAACCTCCGGCAGAACCGGGCTCAGTATGAACGGTCATCTGCCTCGACCGACTGGGGGTTACAGATGACAGAGCAGAGACACAACAAGAGAGACAAACAAGCACAAAAGCACACATTAATCCAGTAATCTTTTCTACGTTAGATGGTAATAGCGGGTGAGCCGTCTTCACTGGATGATGTCACAGTTAACAGAATGCCAGACCAGGTGTACCTACTATGAAGAAAAAAGAGAGAGAACAGAAAGTTAAAGCAGAAATGACAATACGTAATGCATAATTGAAGAACAGTAGAACTCTATAGAGTGAGAAAATTAGATCCTGATGTCCTCCAGTAGCCTAAGCCTATAGCAGTAAAACTATAAAGGTAGCTCAGAGTAACATGAGCCACTCTAGTTATAAGCTTTGTCAAAAAGGAAGGTTTTAAGATTAGTCTTAAAAGTAGACAGGGTGTCTACTTTTACAGACCTGCAGTCTGAGAGCGAAGTGTTCTGTTAGGAACATACGGGGTAATCAGAGCTCTGATATATGATGGAGCTTGATTATTAAGGGCTTTATACGTTAGAAGAAGAATTTTAAATTCTATTCTTGATTTAACAGGAAGCCAATGAAGGGAAGCTAAAATAGGAGAAATATGATCTCTCTTGTTGATTTTCATCAGAACTCTTTTGCAGCATTTTGGATCAGCTGAAGACTTTGAACTGTATTTTGTGGACTTCCTGATAGTAAAGAATTACAATAGTCCAGCCTTGAAGTAACAAATGCATGGACTAGTTTTTCAGCATCACTCCTGGACAGAATGTTTCTAATTCTGGCGATATTCCGGAGGTGAAAAAAGGAAACTCTGGAAACCTGTTTAATATGGGATTTAAATGACATGTCTTGGTCAAAAATAACACCAAGATTTTTACTTTATTACCAGAGGCCAAGTTAATGCCACCCAGATTAAGTGATTGGTTAAGAAGTTTATTTTTTGAGGACTCTGGCCCAAAGATTACAACTTCGGTCTTGTCAGAATTTAGATGCAGGAAAGATGATGGTGTTGTTTCGCTAGCTCCTCCAGTACAAACATAGTGCCCATCAAGTGCACAGACTCAATCCGGAAGCTCACAGACCCAAAAAGAAAAACTATAAAAATCCATAAGGGCCAAGGATTTAACAACTTTTAAGGGAAAGAAGGTTATTTGATGTATTTTATCATGAATATGTAATTTCGTTTTAGATTGTATGCCTAAAGTTTTTAAATGCAAACAATATTTGTATTAATCACTAATGCCACAATTAAAATCTGATATGAGGTGAACATTGTTTGCAAAGACTGTTATCTGAAAAATATTTATGCCTCTACCGCTTTTCTTTAAGGGGTTATGGAGGGGTCTGCAAAACACCGTCCTCTAGAGTCACAGAATCTGATAGGTCACGGAAAATGGTGGAACCCCTGTTTACCATATAAGTAGCTCCAAAGATGTATTATAATAGTGGTAGTATTTCATTCCTTGTGTATGATGTGCTTCAATTCCTCATAAGCCTCCATCAAAAGATGTTCCTCATTTGGTTTGAAGTATAGCACCCACACAACTTATCCATTGTAGCATCTGTGAATCTGTAATTGACCTCATGGTCTCTTGAAGAAAGCTGCGGAGGTGCATTTACCTCACTTACTTAAACCTGGCTTGACATAGTAGTACCTCCTGAGCTTGGTTTGGGCTTTGCGAAACAGATAAAGCCCCCTATATGAGACAATATGGGATGTACAGTATAACTATTCAAAAGACCACAATGGCCGTTTTCACATTTCCCAAGAAAGCATCTTGATGATGCCCAAGGTTTTTAGAAACATATTTGAAGCACTGGAGAAACAAAAGTGTAACTTTTTGGCTCCTTTTACAATTGACTTAAAACTAACACAGCCTTTCAGCAAAAGAGAATCATACAAACAGTCAAGCATGTTGGTTGTAGTGCAGTGGCCTGGGGATGTTTTGCTGCTTCAGGATCTCAACAACTTGCTGCGATTGATGAACCATGAATTCTGATCCGTACCAAGAAAAAAAAACAGTAGGAGAAAGTCTGACATAGCAGTTTACATAGCAGAAGGATAATTGAATGCACACTAAGAAGTCCACCTCTGAATGGCTGAACAAAATCCCCAAAGATTTTGAATTAGTCTGTAAAGTCCAGACTGAAACCGGTTTGAGATGTTCTGACATGGCCTCAAACTGACCATTCATACTTAAGAAACCCATTATTTGACTGATTTAATACAAATGCACTAAGAAGAGTGGGCCAAAATCCTTGCACATCGATGTAAAAGACTCATTACCAGTAGCTGAAAATGCTTGATGGAAGTTGTTGCCACAACTCAGAAGGCTTCTTTTTCTATTAAAAAATAAAATAATTATGTGAAAAATGTATGTACACCAGTGATTTTGTCTGATTTGTTTGATTATATGAAACATAAGTGTGACAAAAAGCAAAAACAGAATAAATCTACAGGGGGCAAAATACCTATTTCAGCACTGCATGTTGCTAAATCACTTATGATTTCTATGTTGTATGAGCTATAATACAAAATATTATCAGGGAATGTTTTTGGTGTTGGTAAAAGTACTCAAGAAACAGAGCAATTCAAAATATTCTGAAAATCATTTCTTGCATCGGAATGTAAAGGGTTACAGATTGAACCATCACTTTCATGATGAAAGTAGTTTCAAACTATTGTTGCCTTCGCTTAAAAAATGTGATTGAGAAGCTTGTGGGTTTCCAAACATTTAAGAATGTAAGAATGACAGGCAGCCCTGGTTTGGCCCAAAAGTCTAGGAAGCACATTGTAGCCCTCACAGTTGATTGAATCCCAGCTCAGCCTCATTAGTGAGTTTGGAGAGGGAAGTTTGTGTGCAGGTGGAGAGGGGAGGGAGTCTCATAGAGCATGAAGGCCAAAAGCACTGCATCTCACGACAACACCAAGGACGCTGTTCTGACGACTGCCTAACCGTAGCAGAGCCCTTGGCTCATATAAAATGCTGTTTCACATAATGGGAGTGAGCTGAAAAGTAATAAACCAACCTGATAATGAGGCTTTCCCTCAATTTCTGTGACGTTTTTCCAATAAGAGTCATCTGTGCATTTAATAGACAACAAACATCTGTGCTTCTCAAGTCTAATTTGTTTGGTAATTGCTCAGGGAGGGCAGAGTAAGTGAATCAGGAATTTTTGTCAATAGCCATTAAAGTTTTTAGGGAGGTAATAAGATAGTTATTCATTACAGTATGCATTACTCTCATAATTCAACTGCTGATATTAAAGGGCATTTGCAGTACTCAGGAATGGGTGTCTACACAGCATAAATGCTTAGTTTCTTCACTGTAAACCAGGTGCTGTAGTTTTATTGTGGGGTGTATATATGCAAAATGAGTTTCTTTTCTCGGAAAATCCATCTTAAAGATAATTTAACTTATCCAAAAACTTTTGCAGAGCGCTGGTTACAGGTGCGAAAAAGTTAGAACACCCCATTAAATATTAGTTTGTTTGATTTTTTCAAAATAAATGTACACATATCAATGTATCACTGTTAGGTCATTTAACAAAACAATGTGTCAGCTAGCTGAGCAAACTGTCAGGACATCGTAACCCCTGGTAGCTAATCTTACTCCCTCTAACTCACTGTTTACTTTCAGCTGGGATATACAGTATGTCAGGGTTTGGTCTTGGAACGCTCCCATAGGGGCTATTTTTTGCTCAGTGTCTTCTGTATTGTTGAGCTTTAAATACTGAACTTAAAGGAGCAATAAGTGAAATTTCATTATTTTAGATACAAATAACTAAAAAAAATTTTTTTGCAGGACTAAATGTATCTTTTTAGATGGACTATGGTATGACGTCACACACCATCTCTCTGTGTTATTCTCCAGTCTCTTGTTTGCAAAGCTGGGCTGGCCGTGCATGCATGTACGTGCTGGGTTACAGAGGGAGGTAGAGAGAGGTGTGTCTTGATTCACTTATTGTTTTGGTCTACAGACAGTGCTCAAGCTCCACCTAGTGGTGAAAATTGCTTATTGCTCTTTTAACTGAAGCAGGTAAGGCCTGCAGTGCTTTAGAGTTTCTTCTTTGGCCTCCTAGATGAGTCACCAGTGTCTTGGTGAGTTTTCCAGGGCGCCCACTCCTGGTAATATTCACCATTGTACAATGTTTTCTCCCTTTGTGCTGGTGTCCCAAAGTTTTTTAAATGGCTCTGTAAGTCTTTCCAGTCTGATAGATGTTTCTCATCTGTTGTGAAATTTCTTTCAATCAAGTTATGATGTGTTACCTTTTGAGGCCTGATTACTGGCTTGGCTAGGATTAATGAAACTTCTATAAATCTCAGTCTGGGTGGGTTAGAGTTTCTCTATTTCTCTTAATAAATGAAATCAGGTAAAACTATGTAGCACTTTGTATTATCGTTTTTTTAAAAGGACTCACTACGTTTAAAAAGGTAGAGATCTCGCAAATACAACAAGCTATCAATTTGGTGTTAAGGGTTTAAAGGTCAAAGCTCTAACTTTTTCAGAACAAAAAAGTTTACAGAACATCTGTCACGTTCTGTTCTGGTTTATGTTTTTTGGTTAAGTAGCTCTTTTCGCCTTTGGGTTTATTTCTGTTTTTGGATTCTAGTTTAGCCCCTTTATTGAGTTAGTTATCTGGTCCCTGTTTTAGTTCTGTGCTTTGTTTAGTTTCATTATTATCCCCGGTCTTAGGTTTATTTTCCAGTTCATGTCAGATCTGTAATTGCTCCCACCTGCCTAAGATTAATTAGTTTGACTCCGCTCACCTGTTTGTCCGTTTATTTAAACCTCACTCAGTCCTCAGCTACCTGTCGGTTCTTCGCCCCTAATCTCTCATGCGTCCACGAGAGCATTCCCTCATTTGGCAAGAGTTTCCCAGCACCTTGATTCCGTTTTTAGTAATCTGTTCTGTTCTGTTCTGTTCTGCTCGTTTCCCTGTTCAAGTGTTGCCTGGATGTCTGCCTTTCCCGTCATTGGATTTTTGCTCTGTTACCTGCCTGTCTCATCAGCTCCTTCAATAAATTTTGAGCATCATATTTTTATGTTTGGTTGAATACCGGGTTCATCTCATCAGTAACTCATTACAACATCTAGAGTGGTGCAGAATAATAGTATTAATTTTACAGAAAAATAGATAAATAGTATATAAATAATTATTTTATAAATTTTAACAGGTCCAAAATATATAAATATTTACCACGGGTTTCAATACCAGCATCAACACAAAAGGATTCTGCACCAGTAGGAATAGTAGTTTGAAGTCACGTGAGATGGAGCTCAGTTGTTGATCGTAGTAGCTCTGTGACCGCACCGAGAAAGGGCTTCTTCTCCGCGTTACATAGCTCTCAACTCTCACGCATTGACCGTGTGACACGCATTTCACTAACTTCACACGCTCACACGCAAACATGGCATTTCTCACGCATAAAAATCACAAAGCCCATCTGGGCTGCGGACCACAAAACTCCGCCTTCTGCTGAGCTGTTTCTGC
This sequence comes from Fundulus diaphanus, assembly GCA_037039145.1. Taxonomy (NCBI): domain Eukaryota; kingdom Metazoa; phylum Chordata; class Actinopteri; order Cyprinodontiformes; family Fundulidae; genus Fundulus; species Fundulus diaphanus. The sequence goes on along the minus strand of CM073138.1, from coordinate 35,407,569 downwards.
TTCTTTCACAACTTGTGGCCATCAGTAATTCCTGCTGCAGTTCGTGTTAACAGAGCAGCAGGAAGAATAATTATGAATAATTTTAGTCTCAACCAGTGGTGAAAGTGAGCCGGTGTTATGCTCAAAAGTGCATGCCTGCCGATATGCATCCCCTGTCGCGGGAGCGCGCCTCGCTCTGTACAAATGAATATCGACGGAAAACGTTTTAAAATACGACCAACGGAGCGACTTGTTCTTATATTAATTATATAAAAACGTTTAAATGTACTTCTAGTGTGAAAAAAACTGTGTGTATTTGGCAGATTCTTTTACAAAAGTACGGGTGTTATGACCAACATTAAATCCAAAGTTTTTATCCGAGGTACGGCTGATTTATTTGTTGTGGTCTCTTGTCATTCACACACAACAATAAACCGTGAGAGCCGACGTGAGTTTTGAAACTGAAAAGCTTTTTCTTAAGCGGAAGATCAAACGTGCAGACACAGCGTTCATAGACCAGTGTGATGCATTCGTGAGCGTCAGAAAGCTATGGTGCATTCAGGAGCATGGGACATTTCAAACTTACAAGGAAAGAGGCATAAAACGGAATAGAACTTAACTCATACAATAATCTATTTATCCAGAAACAGTGTGGGCTTTCTTACAATACTGAATGCTCTATAATTGTATTTCTGTTATGTTTTGATTCTGCACATCTGCTAGCTTTTTATTCTGAAAAATCTATAATATTACAGCAGCAAATTATCAAAGTTTTTCAAAAGCCTGTTTAAAAGCTCCAAATGGGGCTGCAGATCATAGAGCGACAATTGCGCTGTCATTGTTTTACAGGGCAGAATTTGCATTTGCTGACCCTTGTCCTTTAATTACAGATGGATATACAGGAATACAGTCATACAAGTGTCAACTCCTCTGAGATAGCAGGGGATGGGTTTTTTGGCAATGGGGCTGCCAAAAAACGCATCCCCCTATGTTTTTAATCTAAAAATTGTCCCACACACCTGAAATTCACACTAGTAGTTCAGAACACATGTGTAAACACGTAGAAAATGTTACATAAACTACAAGTGTATATTTCTATGAAACAGCAGGGGATGCGTTTTTTGGCAACGGGCTGGTTATACACTGTAACAGTCTAGAAGTGCATTGAGCTGAAAAGAGGGACAAATCAGCAGCTGGATCGTGCATAAAGACGCAGCGTGAACCTCTGTGTGCTTTAGTGTTGCTGCTGAGGGGAAAATGTTGACCATAAAGACTTGATGAAACTCAGCCTGATTCACCAATCAGGTTAGATCTACAATGATAAACAAACCCATAGATTAATGTGTAACAGTGTAATAATTCGGTGAATAACTTAAAACTACTTAATTTTATTCAGTATTATTTGAACAATTGTGTGTTTTTTATGTTTTAATCCATTAACTGAACAATAAGGTATTAATACGTCTCTTTCTCTTTTTAACAAAAGTAATACATGTCTACTTCAATGTCTGGTGGGATAAAAATGAGATGGAGTTGAGACTCCACCGGCTCTTCCATGGTCCAGTTAGCCCCGCCCCAAACAAGCCCCGCCCCCAAAATTAGCATAATCTCACTCTTAACTTTTGATAAAAGTTGAGAGGTCTGGCGTTATATTTCTCACATTCAAGCAGACCAAAAAAGAAGCAAAACAAGGGTGAACATCGGTCAAGCTGTTGAGCGACGGTGCCGTCTTAAGGAAGTAAAGGGGCTCAGAAGACACACAGAGGTTGCTGCTCTCTTTCTTGACAGGTAAATTAAATGTTTGCTAATGCTAACCAAAAGACCTGGTGAATGAGAGTGGGCGAGCTCAAGTCCACCACCTACTGAGTTGGAGGACTTGACTTACTAGACTTGTAGCTATCTCCTATAACTTTAAGTGTTGTATGAAGCCCCAAAAATAATTCCTTAATAAATGGGGGAAGGATCTGCATTTCCTCCTTTCTTACCTTTTAATTACTGCTTACTTTAATGATAAAATGAGACTATAACTCAATAAGCATCTTAATTCAGATTTTGAACAGTCAGGGTGGGTTTAATTGAACTTATTACAGGGCTGACCCCTCTTTTTAAGGCATCATTTCTTATTCTTCTCCAACACATGATGAACAAAGCTTCCTGTCTGAATGTATGCAGCTCTCTGAAGGAAGCCCAGAGCTTTATGGTGTCTGTAACACATGGCTGACACTTGGATTCCAGCGCTTCACTATCCTGCCCATAAACACAGCACCATTACGTCCAATAAACCAAACACTTTATGATCCATCATCTCCCCCCCCCCTCCAAAACCTGTTCTGCCAGCTATCTCGGAGCATCATTCCAATAAAACCGGGAAAGTGAATCAGCAAGCAGAACTGCAGTTAATGTTTCTGTTTAATGTATCGAAGGGTCACAGAGGTCTCGGAAATGTCGAGGTGTTCATAGCAGTGCGGGGGAGAGAGAGGTGAAAGAGTCTCTGGCACTTCATATCAGAGGAATAATTTATATTCTCAGGAAAAAAAAAACACTGCCTGTGACATTTGCTTCTCAGTGATTTCTGTAGATATTTTCACCGGGGCCCCTTCCAGTGAGCAAACTGGTGTGCCTATGAAAACATGTCATGGAGACATTAAGAATAAGAGCTTGTGATTGATATTCCGAGTGTGCTGGTGCTGACTGCCAAAATTGCAAGTCTAAACAAAATGTGGTCTATTGAAATGCCAACTCCAGCTTGCCCTAGTTTTTCCTCATATACATTTATATTGTTTGGGGCGGGGCTCAGGAATGGAGGGACTTATCGTAAAACGATATTATCTTATAAACAAGTGTGTCTAAGGCAAGTACCTTTCTTTGTTGTGTGGGACTGGGATATCTATAGATGCTAAAAGAGACAGGCAATCGAGATAATTCTGCTCCATAATCAGCATTTTGTTTCCACTGCTGACAACTGCATCACCGATGACAAAGTTCCACAACATATCAAAGATAGCATGATACATTTTCTCCGAGAGCCCGTGATAGGGAGATCTGTGTGATCACGCAGAGAAAATGACACTGCAGGTAATCCTTTGTGCTGCATTCACTTTTTTTTTTTTTTGGGGGGGGGGGGGGTGCCATTGTGATGAAGGAAATAGAAGCCCTCTCCGTGCTGTGTTGACTGGTTTTGTTGCATATCCGAGCACTTTTAATTTTAGTGATGTGATTTTGCAAACAATGCCAAAATTAATTGCGGTGCTCAGCAGGCAGTGCTGCATAACAGGCTTATGACCTGAGATTGAATGCAACTCATCATGAGAAGGGAATACGTGATCTAGATCATATACTGAGAAATTATAGACTTATTTCTTTTTTTGGAAGAAAAAAGTGTAAACAATGTCTAGCTAAAGCTTTCATACCCAAACTATACAGGTTTTTTTTAGCCACCAATCTCAGTGTGTCTCTATAGACATATAGGTAATTTTGCCATTTTTCTGTTGACTTACTCAACATAAATCAAGCTCATGGAGGCTGGATGGGAAGCATCAGTGAACATCAATTTTCCAGTCTTGCCAGTGTGCAAATGAGGCAGTATTAGTTTTCTACTACAGTGTTCTGTATTATGTGCCAAAAAGTTCTGCTTTGTTTTCACATGACCAGAGCGCCCTAGTACAAGTCATGAATGATGTCTACAGCACATCTTACATGGCTTGCCTTCCACTTGGCATTCTTCCTTAAGAAGATTGCCATGGATTGCCCTATATTAAACTCTATCAATCTTCATCTCAACTGTGACCAGCTCGCCAGCAAAAGAATCCCTACAGTATGATGTTGCCAACATCATTTTTCAACACTTAGCACAGCCAAAGTCAGCCACAGACTTCAGTGAATCACTTTCCATATATTTACTGTGTGTCAGGTTTGTTGAGGGTAGACCGGTATGCAGACAAGAGCTCGGGAGTCGCATGTTGAAGATTATGATCATTTAATGAGGAATGCAGGTTACAGAATAACAGGAACCAGGATAACGATGGAGATAAGACCAGAGCAGGATAGCATGATGAATGAAGATGGAGGACCTAGGGCTGGACGATATAGAAAAAAAGTATATTGATAAAATTGAAATCTAATTGATCGACATCGATAATTATCAACAAGTTGAAAACGTATATTTTAAGTGCAGCCCTAGCTGTTTTATGCTGTTGCTTAGCAACCTATTTTAAAAAACCAACCAAGTTTTTAAAAAAGAAAAAAGAACACGTGCGCTGTGAACTCTTTGAAGGGGGCGGAGCTTAATTCCTGGGTCCACGTTTGGGGTTGGTTGGGAGGATGTAATGACTGTAACCTACATGGCTAGAATGCAAAAGGAATGAAAACTTTATTCTATTGAACTTTTTATTGACCCTTTTTTTCTATCATCGATATACATCTATCGATCAATATATATTGTTATTGAACGCAGTTCAACGCAATTTAGCGGTCATTATTTGAAATCTTTGAAAATCAGGCCCTATGTGTTAGTCTAGGACAAAAAGATCTTCAGGGTGTGTGATTCCTTTTACAAGTCACTGTGCTGCATATCATATTCTTATTTTCTTTGTTTATAGGTTTTTATTTTACATCAGTCATACCATTAACTTTAAATGAATGTTAAACCAGGCATTTTTAAACCATATGTGGAAATACAGTGAAAGCCAGTCATCTGCATTGCTCTTTCCTAAAGGCAATGGTATACTCCAAATAAATTTGAGCCTGCACAAAATTAAACTGCTGGTGAATTGGTTTCCAACACAGTGCTTCGAGCAAATATCTGGTGTACTCTCTGCGACTTGACGTCTGCTCATTTAGTGACACTCCATGAATCATACCAGATGGAGCTGCTTGGAAACTGCAGCTACGTGACAGAGAGAAAGGCACGAGTAACACTGGTGATGCTGGTCTACACCCACTAAAGTAAAAAGGTTAGGTTAAAAGGATTAGACAGGATAATTATATATAATAAGTTTAATTAGAACAATTCTTGCAGTAACAACAATTTTTAACAAATATTATTGTATTAATAATAAAAAAGAAGAAATCAGAAAAAAATTAAGTTATGGGTAAAACATTGGAAAAAACACAGGAACTAAGTATTGAACACACTTACAGAAATGTATGAAATACCTTGGAGGAAATAATTTCTTGGAGATGACAACTTTACGACGTTTCCTGTATAGAGAAACTGGTCACACACATTGCTCAGGTGTGATTTTGACCCATTCTTCCACAAACACAAAGTCTGCCGACCTTAAAGGTTCTGGTGTTTCTTTTCGATGTTCTCTGATCTTTAGGTTTTTCCATAGATGGCGATTGACTCGGGCGACATTTGAGATGTTTTACTTACTTTATCGTCGGTCCTTTCTTCTAGCAGCTATTAGACTCAGTAATCGTCACTGTTCCAAACAAACAATACTTTGTTTGTAGCCCTGCTATTATTTGCATACCCTTCTAAATATTATGTTTGTGCACAAATGTACAAAAGCACATGTACAGATTTTAAATTATCATATACTCTTGTACATTTCTTAGAATTTGCATATACTATTTTTCACAACTATATTGTTCTTAAGTATGTTTTTTTGGTTATGAACAGTTAACATTATTGCACAGCCCTTGCCTACACTTATTCCTGTTGTTCTTGCTTTTGCTTATCTTTAAGAGTGTCTGTGTTTGCTTGTCACTTTGCTGCTGATACACCTGAATATAAAGGATAATTTTGCTCTATTCTACCACGTCTCTCTGAAACCAATTACGAGTTTCCTTGGCTATGTGTTTGGGACTATTGTTTTGTTGGGAAGTCTATACTAGTTTCAACCTCAGATTCTCATTGAGAATATCCTGGTACATTTTTCTATTCATCCTTCCCTCAATTGTATGAAATATGCCAGTACCATATCCTGGAAGACAGCCCGCACTGATGTTCCCATCTGCAAACTTCACTTGGCATATTGTTTTTGTGGTGGTGTGCACAATCATTCTTCCTCCAAAATATGGCGATTTCTTTGACATCCAAGGAGTTCAGATTTGGCCTCATCTTTAAAGACTATACTCTCCATGTATTTACCTGGCTTCTCCTGCAGCAAACTTTGAACAACTTTCGCCATGCTTTTTCAGTCTTGCACATTGAGTGTGCATAGAGGCCATTGCAGTTGAGTGCATTACCTATTGTTTGTACTATTATTATTGGAAAAAAGGTGCCTGCTATTTAGTGTTCTTTCTAAAGTTCTCCGTGAGTGCTTCTTGGCTCTTTTGAGTATTCTTTGGACTTCTCTGTCAGATATTGTATGAGCGGCACCTACCCAAGGCTGGTTTATGGGGAAAGGTTCTTTAAACTTTCGGATTATGGCTGCAATGGCACTCACAGGAAAATTGGGAGTTTAGAAATGCAACTGTAACCTTTGCTATTAGTGTGTTTTGCACTCTGTGAAATAATTTGTAATGATAAACTTTTTTAAAGGCAGTTAATGTTAAACCAGCAGATAGGGAATTATAGGGCTTTTTGCACATTTATTTTCATGTGTTAGATTCTTGATCCCTTGATGAATCATTACACATAAGTTAATTGATTGACAAATTTCCCATTATGTTGTTTCTATGTGTGTACTACTACTACTACTACTACTACTACTACTACTACTACTACTACTACTACTACTACTACTACTACTACTAATAATAATAATAATTGTATTTCTAGGCTCCTATCTTGACACTCAAGGTTCACTGTAACAATAAATACAAAATAAAACAGTGTAGTTGCAATCACAGCGCATAGGCTACTATAACAGAAGACTTTGGATTTGAAATGCGTTAATGAATCTGTGTTACGGAGGTCAGGTGGGAGTGAGTTCAAGTAACAGTAACAAGCTCGGCAGGGGGGACAATGAGATCAATAGAAGAGGTGGATCTGAGGGTATGGCCAGGTGTAGCAATGTGGAGGAGGTCCGAAAGATAATGGAGGGGCAATGTGGTGGACAACTTTGAAGGTAAGGAGAAGTATTTTGTAGTTGGGATGGGAAACCAATGAAGCTGTTGTAGAACAGGTGTGATAGGATGGATTGAGGGGTTCCATGTGATGATGCAGGCAGCTGAGTTTTGAACCAGTTGTAATTTATGAAGGGTTTTCTGTGGTAGGCCAACGAGAAGAGAATTACAGTAATCTAAACGAGAGGTGACCAAACTGTGGACCAGAACAGCAGTGGTGTGAGGAGTAAGAGAAGGACGTAGACGATTAATATTTCGAAGATGGAAGTAGGCTGACCCTGTGATATTATTGACATGGGAAGCAAAGGAGAGGGTGCTGTCGAGGATGACACCCAGACTCTTGACTCGAGGGGAGGGAAAGATGGAGAAGTTATCAACTAAAATGGAGAAGTTATGATGTTTAGTTAGTACTGATTTAGTGCCAATTTAATTTAGCTTTATTACAATTTAAGTTAAGAAAGTTTAAGGTGAACCAGTGTTTTATTTCAAGGAGACAATCAGTGAGGGATAAAGGTGGAAGTGTAGCATTAGGTGTGGTGGTGAGACAGAGCTGGGTGTCATCCGCATACCAGTTAAAATTAATATCATGCTTGTGAAAGATATAACCAGGGGTGAGAAGGTAAATGGTGAACAACAAGGGTCCCAGGACAGAGCCCTGAGGAACACCTGAGGAACACCTGAGGTGACGGGAACTGAATGAGATGTGAATGATTTTAACTGAACAAACTGAGTGCAGCCTGAAAGATATGAATGGAACCAGTTGAGGGGTGTGTTTACAATACCAAGAAAGGAAAGTCTGTAAAGAAGGATGTTGTGTGAAATTGTATCAAAGACCACAATCAGATCAAGCAGAAGGAGTATGGATAATCAACCAGAATCAGCAGCAAGGAGAAGGTCATTAGTGATTTTAAGAAGCGCTGTTTGCGTGCTGTGGAGCAGACGGAAACCACATTGAAATTGTTCATATAAATTATTGCAAGACTGATGAGCATGAAGTTGGTAACCGACTATTTTTTATTGTTATTTACATAACACTTCAATTCTCTAAAACAGTGACCAGAAATACCATGAGTTGAGTAAACACTCCATATGAGCAAATTAAGAAAAGTAAAAATTAAAAGCATTTCCCATCAAACAGACGTCTATTACCATCCAGTGTCTAATGTTGAAATACACAATTTAATATGTTTTTATTGCAGAGGGCAGACTGCATAGACATTTTACACTTGGCATGGTAAAGATTTCTACAACCTTTTATGTTACCAGCTCTTCAGGGCCTGCATGCATCCTAAGGGGTTATAAATGATACCTGATGTAGGGTTCATAAAATCAAGGAAAGATGATGTTTTAACAATATTTTGGGGAAAACTAAGAATTTATATTTCGTTTTTGTTTTCCACAAAATAATAGCCTATATGCTTCACAAACTGGGTTGTAAAGCATCTGTAATCACTGCAGAATATCGCTCCAGGCGTGACTGGTCCATATCTCGACATTTTAACATTTTCTTTTACTCCAAGATGACCTTAATGATGAAATCATTGAAACTTTTGCGTCTTGTGTTTTTAGTAATGGAATAAAGTAGGGGTGGAGCGAGATGTCTTGGCAAGTGATCTAGCGATTGAAAACAGCAAAACAACAATAAAAATGACATTTCCTGTCAAATTAAATGTATCTATTTAAGGAAGTGCTGTTAAATTATTTTGGTCATGTGACTTCATCTACAGAATCAAGATTGTACTATTATTATGAGCTCCAGTTATGATGGAGAGAGCTTGGCATCTTGTAACAAACAATGTAGTTTTGGAGATGCCCTGCTGTGTTGGCAAAGTTCATTGGGAGGCTGATAAGATTCGGTTTTAGAAACCAGTGAAGAAGCCTCTCCCACATTTTAGTTTTTTGTGTGGCACCATTTCAAGTATTTTTTTGTAGAATTGTGCTTCAGAGGTAATCTGCACATTACAAAAAGCTGTCTATAGGTAAAATGTCAGAATGTGACTTGTTGGAAGTGAGAATAGGTTACATCTGATTGTGCTCTCTCTACAGAAACAATACTAATGCAGCCAACTTATTTATCAAATTAAAATTGTTCTGCTAAAGTAAAATGCTAAACTTAAATGTAGAAATGAAAAGGATGTTTTGAGTTTCTTGAGGTGAGGTTCTGTGAAGTTATTATTGGTAACAGTAGAAAGATGGCATGCTGTCATGACTTTATCGAAGAAGGGGCGAAATCCTCAGGGCCATAGAAAGCTAGCAGCAAGTAAGATTAATACCCATTTTGCCTAAATTTAGCCAATCAAAACAATTTTTTAATCAAAAATGATTCTCTGCAAAATTACATTTTTCAAGTCTAGTTAAGCAAACTATTATTGGAAAATACACAGCACAGATCTTTCCCTGAAAGAATCCAAACTTTCCCTTTTCACTAGAAAACATGAAAAAATTACATAAAACAAATTCTAGAAAAATATCTTCCAACACCTGCCATGTTCATGCCTCACTGGTAATTTATTCAGTCTGACAGGCCTGTATAGATACAGCATGTTCCTGCTGTAACCAGTGCATATCTCTGTATATTTCTTTATAGTCAGTTATGTGTGTAATTATCTTGGTCTTGATTGAGATCTAACTAAGGAATTGGTACTTATGAACAATCCTATCGCCCCTGCCTCGTCCCATTAATACACTATGAACATGTGTGCCACAAGCAGTAAATGAAACTGAAAAGAGCAAATTAAATTAGACTCAGCAGACATCAAGGTCATAAAAACAGTTCAACCCTTTGACAGTTATCCTTCAGTTTTTTTATGAGTTTCTCTAAGAGCAATCAATCAAAGCCTGACCGTAACTTAGGCTGTCACATAAAAATATTCACTCCACATGACATTTTCATTTCACCAAATTACATGGAACTAATGGCATTTTCACTTCAAAAGGCAAAGAAGTTTGGCACATTCGTCAGTCAAGCATTGCTTTTCTAGAAAATAAAAAATAAAATACGGACTACCAAACTAGTGAACAGGGGGCAGTAAAAATGCCGTCAGTGCATGCTGATGCACCTTGACTGTATTATGAGAGGTTGCCATGTAGGAACGGTCCTCCAAAGCCTGCAGATGCATTTATAAAAAATAAAAACAAAGACAACATCACTATGCTTCTCAAATGTCTTTCCTTTCAATTACTTGCTTTTGAATGTATTAATATTGTCTTCTAATGTACTTAATGAGAAAGTTTAATCACAACAATATCATTTTTATGTAAGAATTGCGGGTGTTAGAGTACATAAATTCACAAGATGAAATAGTACTAGTTGTAGAGTTGAAGTAAATGAATCAAGACTTTACAAATGTTTTAGAAAACCAAAAACCAAATTTTTTTGTAAATGTGAGTGGTGTAAATATGGTGAATAGAGAGAAGCAAAATTGCTAACAGCGCATAGGACGCTTGACTACAGCAAAGTGAAATTTAGCTGGACTTCAACATTCTGAACTTTTCTGCCAATTCGCATTGTGTTAAGAGTCTTGTTGTCCATTTATATAAGCACAAAAATGGTTTTATATGTTACATATTTAGACATAACAATTAGGCTATATTTCTTTTGAGCACTGATTGATTTACTGACCAAAGACTAATGGACAGGTGCTCTGCAGCAGGGATAGAGCGTCTGTGGTTTGTGTCCTGGAGGGATCTGCTGTCCCCCCGACAGCAGGTCCTCATACTGGGTGCTGGAAAGACTTAAGTACCGCTGGAAGCGTTATCCAGACACAGCTCCTGGAGCAGGTAGTGTTAGTCGCGAACCGCTTGCATCTCTGGAGGATGTGGTGGACCCAGGGACTCCTACGATGGAGCTGTTGTTCGGCTTTTCGCATTGGATACAGTACCGTGACTCGCACAGTAAAATTGAGGTTTTCCAAGATGAGAGGAACCAGCAAGCAAATAGATGCGCCTCCTATTTGATGATGCAATGAAGCAAGCTGGGCAAAATTTTGCCGAATTGTCTGCGTAAATTGTTTGTGAGAAAGGGGCGAAATATCAAGTGACCAATGGCAGGCAATCAGTGTGAAAACTGTATCTTGTTGGTGTTCGGTGTGAATTTATCTTAATATTTTCACAAATAAACTGTCTTCTGTTTGGCACAGGGACCAAGAGGTCCTCCGCTCTGCTATGAGTTTAGTTGTGAAATGGTATATGATCTGTATGACTGCTGGGCTAGCATAGTCAGGGCAATAAAGAAAAAAAAGTAGAATGCAGTGTTTATAATTGATGAACATTAAAAACAAATATAAATAGATTCATTCCTGATAAAATTCTGAAGATGATTATCATTTGCATTGTCACTTGTCTCAACATCTCATTAGCATCCTTCCTGGATCTGAAGCCAGGAACGGTTGATATTCTTGCTTACTTCCTGTTTGGTTAGGGCAGTGCTTCTCAATTATTTATTGTGATCCCCCCCCCCCCCCCCCAGGAAGAAGAAAACATTTCACGCCACCCCCCCCCCCAAAAAACAAAAACAAATAACAGTCCACCCTTCACTGTCCGCCACGACTGTAAATAATATAATTTGTCCATAAATTTCTTTAAGAAAAGACGTGTAAAAATTGTTGGGTGCACTTGTAATGCAAGTAGGCTGCACCTCTGCATAACATTGTATCCTTATTACCATTAAAGAAAACAAAATAAATATTGATATTCTTACAACCAAGAATAACTTTATCTATATTGTTTTTTAGTATATAAAAGAAAAAATCTAAATAATTCTCCAAGTGCTTGCAATTTGCAAAATAAAAAATAAACATTTCTCTGTGACTTAATAGTTGTAAATATGTTCATAGTAACATATTTACAAAAAAGTAGATTCTCACACAGGGAGTTTGTCATATTACAACATGCATAAGCAATAAAGTCTTTGTTGCTGTAGGTCGCTTCATCGAATTGTAAGGCAAAACGTTTGTCTTTGAGTTTCTTGAAGATCGTTAGCAATGTCATTTATATAGCAGGCGACAGTATCATTGGACAGAGGAATAGTTTTTATTTTTGCGCCACTAGCGTCGTCCAGCGTGATTTCCATGTCTAATGCTGCAGTCAGTATGAACTCCTCTGCTAGTATGTTGTTGTTTTTGTTTTTTTTTGCCCGGAGCAATTTGGTACCCCATCTTATATGATGCCAACAGCTTGCTGGTTTACTGTAGTAGTATTCACAAAGTAGGATGAATGTTGGCTATATTCTGCACATTTTGCTGAAAAACTCAAGTGGCTTATCAGCGTTAGTTGGGTGTAAATGTCTTTAAGTGACCCCTTAATTTGTTCAGCTTCAAGCTGTCCGCTACATTTTTAGACACACTAAACATACCACACTTTCCGCCTTTCCCACTGCAGTCACTGTGAAGTCAAGCACTACATACACTCTGTCATATTTCCTCGTCGTAAGTTTAGGGGGCTTTCATTTTCTCATTATCCCCGTTTTTCTCCGCCTTTCTTTTCATCCCTGTTACATATGCTTCCATGGTAACTCTTGAACGTTTTTTCACCGCACTTCATATCTACTGCTCTGTGCTGTGTCTATGCAAATTAAAACCTACACTAACACCATCTGACAATGAGAGCGCTACAATGCCACCCACTGTAGTGGATGTGCAATTACATTTTATCTTAGTATGGCAAAAATCCCTGGCATGTTTCCTTTTTATTCAACCCGATTACCCATTGTTGGAATCTATTGCAAAATTAGTATTTCCTATTCTAGAAATGCATTTTTTTATTTGAACTGCTTACTGAATGAACTTTGGAAATGTATTAGTTATACATGATACAACCTACTTGTTGCACTTTTACATAATTTAGCTACAAAAAAGGACACACAGGAAAACTGCTTTGATTGGTACCCGTGTGCTAGCTTTACTGTTATAGGATAAATATGGATGACTTGTGGAAGGAGAAATTCAATGGTTCTATGGGTGAGTAATGGACTGACTTAGCTTGATAAAGCTGTATCTCACCAATCTCAGCTCTGCTGGGGCTGAGCAGCTGTCTGAGAGGAGCAAAGACAACAACTGACTGGTGCATTGAAGCAAATAAGTGAATCAACAATTTGAGAGAAGTTGGCCTTTTTACAGGAACTGCAAAAAGAAATCCCTATCACACTTAACATATCATCTTCATCTAAGGGTTTAAATGTAATATCTCAAATTACAACTTTAAATCAGCCACCTGTCTATTTTAAAGAGCTACCGTTAAAGCCTACTTTTGAAACTAGATTTTAAATCGCTCATCACATTTTTATAACCGTTTCCAGAACTGAGAAGCGCATGCAACATTTAACATTTTGCATAAAAGTTGCAGTCATGTTCTGGCTTTTATGAGAGCACAGAAACTATTTGTGGCCTAATAACAGCTGATTACCTCAGCTATGTTCAAATCCCACTCTGAAGAAATTATGGGGTAGAACAGTGTATTTGACTGTTAAATCTAAATAAAACCATGCACATATTTTCTTTAACTTTAAGACTGGTATCACTGGATTAGCTCAACAGATTACCTAAGAGAAATAACTAGAAGTTTTAATCTCAGAGAAATTTAATTCTTGACTATTATCTCAATAAATTTACAAATAAATAAACAACAACATTGTAAAATAACAAAGGTTTTATTGACAAAAGAGATTCTTAGTTACTTAATCCATCATTACAATTCAACACCATGTTGTGAAATCAGCCAACAGGAAAGTAAAGTAATATCAGTGTCATGAACTGAGACAGAGGACCCAGTATTCAGCCAGACAAGCAGAGGTTCAGAATAAAAGACTATTTACAGATAGTAAACAGGCAGAAACCAAAAATGGAGTCAAGGTAAAACGGGACGACAGTGTCCAAAACAGTCCTGAGCTGACGGTCAGCAAATTAAATAAACTAGGCAGGGGTCAGGCTAACTACAAAATCAAAGGACAGATCCGGTCAGGCAACAAGCTGGAAGTCAGAACAGGTCAGGCTAACTCAGTAAAATACATTTGCAAAACTCAGTAAGTCCGGTAACAGATCCAGATCAGGCAATGAAGGCAGGCAGTGTACAAGCAAAACGGGCAGGCAAACAGGTCAAACAGATACATCAGAGGTCAGGCTGGCTCAGAAATCCGGAGGCTAATCAGGTCAGGTCGACAGGCAAACAAGGAACCGAGAATGCTGGACTAGACGTACCGACTGACACATAATGATCTGGCACTGAAGGCTGGTTAAATACTGACAGATGCAGGTGGATCAGATGATGAGTGATGAGGAAATGGGCGGAGCTGAACAGGTGTGTGAGATGAGTGATCAGACCAGGCATCAGTGCCGAGATCCTGACAGAACTAAAACTAAAACTCAGACAGAAACTAAGACTATGACAGCAACTAGACTCACAACGGAACCAACAGCAAGACAGAACCAAAACAAAAACAGAGCTTAACTAAAACATAACTCAAACTATGACAATCAGACTCTAAGGCTCATCTAAAGCCACAATAAATGTAAGGGACTGTTGCAGTCCCCCCCCTCCAAGTGACTGTTCTCACTGCAGTCAACTAACCGTGTAAGCTTCATCCGAGGCTAGGGTGACCACCCGTCCCGCGTAGCGCGTGCAGCGTTTGAAGCCCAATTCATGCGTCCCGCAAATTGAGACCGTGTCACGCATAATCAATGCTTTCTCAAAAAAAAGTTGGTCGCTCTATCCACCTTATTTTCGAACGACGAAGTAACTATGGCCACAGCTTCAAACTATTCATGACTGAGAAGATGACATGAAGAAGTGCCTCATATAACGTACGAGGACATTTTAACCTGTTTTGTGTCGTCACTTGGTGCGGGCGGCTCTGCAGTGCGACTTTACCGAGGCGAACCTCCGCAGTGAAAAAGTTGAATCGGTGTTAATAAATATCAACAAGGATAACCTGGTATTCATGGAGGCTGATGGCCGTTCAAGCCAAAACTAGTCCGACGTTCACGCTGCTGGATCCTGACTGCATCAACAGACTCTACCGAGACGGCCGAAGCGCTCTGATGCTACGGCTCCAGGGGAAGCCTTCAGTCATGCAGCGGCGACCTTATGGAAGGTAGGCTAATGAATGGTCTGATTCAGAAACATCCTGGCTGTTGGCTCGTTGTGATTAGATTGCTGGTCAGTTAATTTTGTAATGTTTTGGATTAAACTGATGTTATAAGTGGACATCTAAACATTCTGCCCACTTCATGTTTTGGCTTGAAAAGGTTTGAGTCCTAAAGGTGACCCCAAAGTCCTAAAGGTGTCCCCAGAATGTTGAACAGTTTTTTTTTCCTGCGCCTGCCTTTACCAACATCCAAGTTCACCATCCTTCCTCCCCCTTTTCGTTCTGTGAACCTCTGGAGTCGTGAGTTAAGACTTTTTTACAGTTCCTGTGGTGTAGAGCAACTACAATTCCTGTTAATCCTTTAATTTTAAATTATAATTTATTTAAAGTGAATAAATTGTAATGAAAAATAAATAAAATTAAATAGCTAAAGTAAATCGGAATTGGAAGTCTGTTCATTGAATGTTCAACGTATTATGAATCTTTATTTAGAAAGAAATACACATTGGTCGGCCTATTCATGAGCATACATCAGCAATTACACATGTTTATGGGAATAGGGCATTATTAATATACCATGTATACCATGTATGTGCTAGAAATGTGTAAACCACTATCAGTGAGTCTGCCCGTGAGGTGGGGGCACCGCCGCGCCAAGCAGTGTCCCACTTTGTCCCTCAGAAACATACCCCTTGTTCCCCCTTGGGCTTATTAGCAGGTGGTCACCCTATCCGAGGCCAGGTTTCACAGGGAGTGAGAGCCACTTATTCGCTGCTCAGACAACCAGCCTTCACATTGGGCCAACTTCTTCCACCTGGATGCCCAAAGTCAACCAAACTGACACTGAGGCACAGACAGGTTTGGCATAGTTAGGCAGGGACAATCAAATGGTTTATTTAAAATGATTTTCATTGTTTTGTTTTAAGCTTTGTGCAAAGTAAGAGATCCTAGAGCTTATAGGCTAGCTTCCGCTAGCATTCTGGAAACCAAGCTTTGCTGATGTGTTTGAGTGTGGTTTTACAGTTACCAACAAATTTTATTTCCATAAGGATTTTATACACCAATGGGATATTAATATTTGTGTTGTCTGGTCCACTCATGACGATTTAGTACTTAAAATCTTAAATTAGCACTAAATGTCCACTAGCATCGCGCTATAAGCTTCCCGGGTAACATTAGTGCTACGGCCGTAGTAAGCGCAACTACGATTCATTTTTAAACGTAATGCTTGTTTTCGTTTCACTTTGCCATCACTCGATAGTGCTATGAGTGTTAGTACATCATTAAAAGGGACGATTAATGTCGATTGAAAGGTGTTTTGTATAACCTTACGACTACCCCTCAAGCTAATGACCGATCGCAACAGCGACCCCTAGCTTC
The DNA here is from genome assembly GCA_037039145.1 of Fundulus diaphanus. Lineage (NCBI taxonomy): Eukaryota > Metazoa > Chordata > Actinopteri > Cyprinodontiformes > Fundulidae > Fundulus > Fundulus diaphanus. Next base: position 35,391,116 of record CM073138.1, on the reverse strand, counting down.
CCAGGGGAATAATTGCATTAATAACATCAAGGGTCCTAAAGACATTGATTTTTACTGAGCAAATCATTCAACTGTTATTTTCTCAAATTTTTCTCCAATAATGTTTTGTTTAACTCAGGATTTGCATTGTGATTGGGTTGATATACATAAGTGTTCTAAATTAGTCAAGCTAATTTGATTTCATTCCAAGTTCTTTAAGATTAACTTTAGTTCTCTAACTTGGATCTGCAGTGAACCAGGATTCACTGAATCACTCTGATGATCATTTCAAATATTTTAGTTTGTGTCATGATTCTGTCTTGGATGAGCCCGGACAGAGCACGCACACACAGAGCTGGTTTAAGAGAGTTTATTGCAAGCGGTGGATGATGACGATGAGATAAACCAGAGTCAGTTACCGGACGGAGATGTAGGATGCAGGAGCTGGCTGGCAGGAGCAGAGTGGAGAGACTGACCAGGAAACGGGAAAGCTGCGCTGCTACAGAACCGGGAGTGAAGCCAGAGTCCATGAAGACGGGAACGGAGGTGCAGAGTCCAGCAGCGCAGCAAACAGGAACACAACAGGACCAACGGAAACCAAGGCGGGAGGACATGAGCAGACAGGCACGGTGTTGGAGTAGCTGAACTTTGTAGCAGGTTCCACAGCACGGCAGAGAGGGAACCAGAGCTCGGCTGTAGAATCCACAGTACGGCAGAGAGGGAACCAGAGCTCGGCAGTAGAATCCACAGTACGGCAGAGAGGGAACCAGAGTTCGGCAGTAGAATCCACAGTACGGCAGAGAGAGAACTAGTGATGTTACGTGATGTGCCGAGGCTTCGAGGCGTGTGTCGAGTAATGGAGGGGGCGTTTTCGTAATGCGCGTATCGAAGCTTGCTTCATTTAGGGGAGGAGCCGAAAACGATGACGTCCGAAGCCTCGCTGCCCAGCTGTACCACGTGACTGCTTCACGAATTGTATCAGATTTTGGCGCGGGGTATGACAGCTTTAGAAACCCCACAGGCTCCATTCAAAATGTGGGTTGTTGTAGGCGAGTTGCGGTCAGTTGAGAGAGTGGATAGAGTTTTGATAGTTTGGATAGCAGAGTTTGGATAGTGGTTATTTAGTTTGAGACAGTTAGTGTGGTGTTTGGAGAGTTTAGGAGAGAGATAGATAGATAGGAGATTTAGGAGTGCGAGGACAGGATAGGAGTAAGATGGAGCCGGCGAGAAAGAGGAGGATTTCCCCTATGTGGGAAGTTTCGATTTGATAAGCCCTAACAAGGTAAGGTGAACTCAACCTTTGCAGATGCATTAGGTTTGCTTATGAGGAACTGTATTTTTCACTGTTTCTTATTTTCTGTAAAGGTGAGGTGTTTATTGTGCTCCAAGGAGTTGGGGTACAATAATAACACCTCATCCATGCTAAGGCACTACCGTGCCTTGCATGAGAATAGGGAGGAGACTGGCTTTTCTCATCATTCAAAACGTGAATCACTACGTTTAATGTCCTCACATCCGTAGCAAAGTGTGCCAGTTAAAGTCAATAGGAGAGTTAGTAGCTTTGTTTCATGCTCTTTTGTTTTTAACAACATAGAATCAGTGGCGCTTTGGTGGGCATGCTGCCTTGCGCTTTAGTTCAGGTGCGCAAAATTATGTTACATGTAATTTTGGTGCGCACTTTTAAGGGTAATTTTAAAGAACTTGTAACATCAGGGGCTTGATCTCAGACCCGTCAGTCCCCCTGTTTCCTGTAAAGGAGCCCTTTACAGTCTTTATTTATGCATTTTCCCCACTGCTTATCCCTCGCACGCAGCGCACCAACGGGGGTAAAATCCGCCCACCTCACCGCCCAGAGCGCACTGACGAGACAAATACAGATTTGTCTGTCAGCGCGCGACGAGATGAGAAACCTGTCGCTGTGAAAGGTGATGATAATGGTTATAAACTGTAACAGTCTAGAAGTGCATTGAGCTGAAAAAAGGGAGACATCAGCAGCTGGGTCGTGTGTAAAGACGCAGCGGGAATCTCTGTGTACTTCAGTGTTGCTGCTGAGGGGAAACTGTCGGATATGCCATATGCCGTACAGGCTTGATGAAACAGCCTGATTCACCAATCAAGTTATAGATCTACAATGAAACAAACCCATAGATGAATCTGTAACTGTGGAATAATTCGGTCAATAACTTAAAACTACTTTATTTTATTCAGTATTATTTGAACAATTGTGTGTTTTTTATGTTTTAATCCACTAACTGAACAATAAAGTATTAACACGTCTTTTTCTCTTTTTAACAAAAGTAATACATGTCTACTTCAATGTCTGGTGGGATAAAAATGAGATGGAGTTGACTCCACCGGCTCTTCCAGGGTCCAGTTAGCCCCACCCCCAAACAAGCCCTGCCCCCAAAATTAGCATAATCTCACTCTTAACTTTTGATAAAAGTTGAGAGGTCTGTAATATGGTGGCATGCGTGAGAGAGCTGAAGCTTCGCCACCACATTTGTGTTGCTCACACCCTCAATCTTGTTGTGAAGAGAGCGCCCTGTGCTCTCTGGCCTCCGGGCCAAAGCAAGGAAGCTGGTTGGCTACTTTAGAAGCAGCACCACTGCTAAGGTATGCTCTTTTCTTTTATTCCAATATATAATGTTAATAGTTTGTCTGTACTCCTACTGCAGTGACTTAATGGCCTACTCTTCTGTATCTTTAAAGGAGAAGCTTACACAAGTGCAGCTTCAGCTGGGCATGCAAGCAACCAAGCTGATGCAGGAGGTGGAAACAAGATGGAACAGCACCTACTTGATGCTGCAACGTCTGGTGGAGTTGAGGGAGCCAGTAGGAGCGGCATTGGCTGGATTACACACTGACATTCCCTTTTTCACTGCCAGTGAGTTTGCCATTATTGTAGCGTGCCTTTCTTTACTCTCTCCTTTCTATGACGCCACCACGGGGCTCTCTGCAGAAGAACACGTGTCGTTCTTCTGCAGAGATGATAGAGAAAAGCCCTTCAGGAGGAAGACACCAAGTCGGCACCTGCAGTAGCAGTGGAAATAGGAGAGCAGCTCATCACACAGCTCAGGGAGAAGCTGCACATGCTCCAGTAAATGAGCATCTTGTCGCTGACTACACTCCTGGACCCACGATTTAAACTTATAGCATTTTTCAGCAACACAAAAGCTGCTGAAGCAGTGAAGCGCTTGACTTCAGAGTGTGCCACCGTCATCCGACGGAACACAGAAGAGAACACTGACGAGATTCCCCAGGCTTCCACCTCAAGAATTCACTGGAGGTAATCTTTTATATTACATTTTGAGATTACTTATTCCTATTACAACACTTACTAACATGACCTGTGGTTTCCATTTAGGTAGCAGACTTTGGCAAAGATTGGACACTAGTGTCATGGAGGCAAAGAGGACTCAAAATGTGTCAGCAGATGCCACCGTAGAGGTCCAGCGCTACCTGTCAGAGGCAAACATAAGCAGGCTGGAGAACCTCTTGGAGTACTGGGCTAATCATCAGTCACTGTACCCCAATCTGTACAAACTTGCACTTATTTATGCACCCCGGCATCATCTGTGCCATGTGAGCGTGTCTTTTCAAAGGCTGGAGAAGTAGTGTCAAAAAAGAGAAATCGTTTGAAACCAAAAACTGTGGAGAAATTGTTGTTTCTTAATAAAAATGCATGAAATCATCAAAGTTACACAAGCATTAGCCTAGTCACTACCCCCTCCCTAGTTCCACAAGCACTTTCACTGTCCTCTGCCTGATTAAGCCCTTGCCATTTTTCTAGAGTCACAGAAAAACATTATTACACAACATGCCATATCACATGACACTACTGTTTTGGGAATAATTACACAGAGAATACATTCAAACAATATTTTATTATACACATATGTGTATAAATAATTTATGTAGACAAATGATTTCGTCCTACACCTTTTGTGAAGTCATTCCCAAGAGCCATAATAGACAAAAAATAAATGAATAAAAAAAACCAGTTGGCTCAAGTGGTTCAATGCCTCATGAGGCTTCATCTCACCATCACTAGAGAGAACCATGCTGGTCAGAGTCACACCAGGATAAAATAACTTGGTAAGGTAAATACTTGCAGATAGAGTCTTGACAGGATAGTTGCACCAATGAGACTGGAATAATCCATGGCAAACTGAGGTAAAAGAGAAGCAGAGGTGGCAGGGTTCCAGCAGCAAGCAGAGAACACTCAGGTAGACAGGCCAGGAGAAGGTGTTGCATGATGACGAACCGGCAGAGGAGTGACAACAGAGGGATGCTTAAGTAGGGAGGCTGGCAGGTGAAATGAGTCTGACTGAATAATGACTAACAGGTGTGACTGACTGCAGAGGGAGTGAAGGGAAAGCTAAGTGAGGGGAAGGAGGAGCTGAAAACTAACAGAAAATAAAGTCAAATCATAACCCTAACAAGGAGGAAAAACTGAAAACTAATAGTAAACAAAAGCCGAGTCAAAACTAAACCCTGACAGTTTGTCTTTTTGTTTCTTTTGTGTGTACATAGTTCCTTAGCTTCTTTTTGTCTTAATTGTGCTTAGTAGTTTAGTTAAGCTTCACTAGCCAAGTAGAGAGGATTTGTTGATTAAAATATAGTATTAATTCAGATAAACAACATTCTATAGTGGTGTTCTGTGGATATTTATTTTATTTCTGTTCATAAGTTATTGTACTTGTCAAAGTTGTCAAAATAAAATGTCCTTCCGTCCACCCACCCATCGATCCATTCATCCATGTTATTTATGAAAGGTTGCGGCAAGGCTGGTGTCTACTAAAGTGAGTTATTTGAAAAACATTATGTGATATACAGTTAAGCCTAAAATTATTCATGGTCCTGGCAGATTTTACTGTTGATTGTCAATGGAGATGCCCTTTGAACTCTATCAGTTTTTGTTGCATATTACACCCATAGACCTCAGGGTATTCCATTGGGTTTTTATGTGGCAGACAAACACAAACTAGTGTAGAACAAGAAACTGAAGAAAAAGATAATTTTTAAAACATTTTACAAACAAAAATCTGAAAAGTGTGGCATGCATTTTTATTAATCCCCTTTGAGTCCAAACATTTTATTTATTTATTTATTTTCTCCTCCCAGTGTCCTGTTTAGCAATGTGGCAATAAGAATTGATGTCTTAATGCCAAATAGAGCTCGACAGATTTTGCTTTCACAAGTAGAGCAATCATCTTTCTCATAGTGCTCCGCTTGATTTATGCATGTACATAGTTTTATTGTGATTCCTGCGGGGAGAATTTCAAATTCTCCCCGCCAGCTACACTGAAGCGGTCCCGGCCATGGGCCCCGAGGCCCCAGGGGCGCCCCGCCCCCGCGGCGGGGGCCCCGGAGGGCCAGGCCCCGCGAAGCAGCCACCGGGAATGGGCCGGCCCCCACCCGGCAGCCCGCCCCAAACCCGAGGGCCGCCAATGCGCCAGCGGGCCAAGGCACCAGCCAGCGGAGGGGGGCAGGATGTGGGGGGATGGGCTCCGCCCCTAGCGGAGACTTGAGATGTTCTGATGAAAATCAACAAGAGGGATAATATTTCTCCAATTTTAGCTTCCCTTCATTGGCTTCCTGTTAAATCAAGAATAGAATTTAAAATTCTCCTTCTAACGTATAAAGCCCTTAATAATCAAGCTCCATCATATATCAGAGCTCTGATTACCCCGTATATTCCTAACAGAGCACTTCGCTCTCAGACTGCAGGTCTGCTGGTGGTTCCTAGAGTCTCTAAAAGTAGAATGGGAGGCAGATCCTTTAGCTATCAGGCTCCTCTCCTGTGGAACCAACTCCCAGTTTTGGTCCGTGAGGCAGACACCCTGTCTACTTTTAAGACTAATCTTAAAACGTTCCTTTTTGACTAAGCTTATAGTTAGAGTGGCTCATGTTACCCTGAGCTACCTCTATAGTTGTGCTGTGATAGGCTTAGGCTACTGGAGGATATCAGGGCCTATTTTTCTCACTCTACTGATTTCTACTGTTCTCCAGTTTTGCATTGTATTACATATAAATGACTGTCGTCATTTCAGCTTTTAACTTTTTGTTCTCTCTTTTTCTTCATAGTAGGCACACCTGGTCTGACGTTCTGTTAACTGTGACATCATCCAAGGAAGACCAATCACCCGCTATTACCATCTAATGTAGAACAGATTACTAGATCAATGTGTGCTTCTGTGCTTTTTTGTCTGTCTTGTTGTGTCTCTCCTCTGTCTTCTGTAACCCCCAGTCGGTCGAGGCAGATGACCGTTCATACTGAGCCCGGTTCTGCCGGAGGTTTTCCTTCCCGTTAATGGGGAGTTTTTCTTCCCACTGTCGCTTCATGCTTGCTCAGTATGAGGGATTGCAGCAAAGCCCTGGACAATGCAGACAACTCTCCCTGTAGCTCTACGCTTCTTCAGGAGTGAATGCTGCTTGTCGGACTTTGAAGCAATCAACAGGTTCCCTTATATAGGAAATCTTTGACCAATCTGTATAATCTGACTGATTTTTACTTTGTAAAGTGGCTCGAGATGACATGTTTAATGAATTGGCGCTATATAAATAAAATTGAATTGAATTGAATTGAATTGGGAGAAGGAGCGGACCGGGCCCGAACCTGGTAAAAAAAAACAAAAACAAAACTCATTCATACCATCCCACCCTAGTGCCCCACTCATCACACACATACTTAAAAAAAAAAAAAAAAACGACACTGTACACACATTACCACATAACACTCATATCCAACAATCCCAAGTGGGGGGGGCACCACAATCTGACTATCCGCCTGCCCATGCCCGGCCCCCAATCCCGCCCCCGGACCAGACGCCCCCCGGACCAGGCCCCCCAGGGAGGGGGCCAACATGACCCGTACGGGCCACCCAACCAGAACCCCCCCTCACCCCCTAAATACCTAAAAAACCCACTCCCTCCCTCACCTTACCCTAGCCACTCCTCCCCCCCAGCCCTTTCTGGGGAGAGCGGAGGCGTCAGCCCCAGTCCCGGCAAGCCGCTCGCGGTGGCCCGCTCCTCCTCCAGGCCCCAGACTCCGTGCCGCAATCGGAGAACGGGTGTGTGGAAAAGACCCCGATCCTCCCTACGCCTGCTCAGATGTTGTGTTTTTGCATGTTGTTCTCAAGTGTGTTTAAAACTGGGAGCGCCGAAGGGGGTGCCCAGCACAGTCCACCCCCCCTCCAGAAGGTAGCTGGTGCCGGCACACCCCCTCCAAGCAACTGCCCAGAACCCTCAATGTCTAAATGCGAGAGGGGGTGGAGGGAGCCATCTGAGGCTCTAAAATTGGGATGAGGGACGTCATCAGAAAGTGGCAACCTCCAGTAACGTCTCCCCTCCCCAAGGTCCTACATGTGTGGCAGCGTGATGGAGCAGGCAGAGGGAGGAGTCCGGGGATGGGGAGAAAAGGACTGGGGAGCCTACAGCAGTCCCAGGGACTCCAATAGGCACCCCCGCTCCCCGAAAGCCCACCCAGAGAAGGGAGCCCCGCCAGTGGCACCACCATAGCCCGGGGGCCAGGAAGAGGCGGCAGGGCCCGTGAGCCAACCACCCACCAGGACCAACACCTCAACCCCCCCCCCCCCCCCCAGCCCACCCACCAAGCCTACTGGCTCCCCCCCCCAAAAAAATAAAATAAAATAAATAAATAATAATAATAAAAAAAAAAAAAAAGAGGGGGGACCCTGGCTAGCCAGCCCACACGAGCCATCTCAAAACCCACCCCCCAGGCGAAACCTGCACCGAGAGACGGCACGGACCAGGACCGAGACAGGGGGCCGGACACAAGCCCACCAAAATGTCCACATCCACACCCCCCCCCAACCCATATATGTAATCCCTTCCCAACACTAACATTCAAACAACTCACCATACATACAACAATAGACGTCCAGGCTGGGTTAGTCCCTACTCCCCCTCCCTCCACTCCCCCCACTAGCAGAGTGCCAACCCAAAGAAAGGAAGGGCATCTGCCCTGAGATGTTAATGTCCATGCCCCCCTACCAGTGGTGTGCTGGGGCACCGAGGTCCCCCAGCACACCAGAGGCCCGGGTGCGCGCCGGCCCAGACCCCAAGCGGGGCCCCCGCCCGAGGGCGGCACACCCCAGGGACCCCAGGCCCCCAGACCCACCCAGCGGCAGCACAGCTACCAGGTCAGTAACCCACGTCTGTCACCGCGGAACTCCCCAAGAGCGCCGCACGCGGCCGCTGTAGGCCACCCGTAGGCCTCCCAAGCCCCTCCCAGATGGGGGCAACAGACCCCGGGGTCAGACCCACCAGGCGCCCCACTCCGAGTGTCCCCCAGAGCCCCAGGGACCCCCCCATCCAGCCACTGCGCCCTGCAGGAAGCAACCCACCGCCCCCTATTCCACTAAGTGATGGTGCTGATCAAAGGAGCCCAAAGAGATCGATCAGATGTGGATGCAGATGCTGTCTCAAGATTGATATGATCCAACAAAAGATCTCTATACTGATTGATACTGAGGTTTTCCTTACTTTTCCAATTCATGAGGATACTTTTCTTTGCGATACATAATGCAGTGAAAACCATGTAAACTATTTTTTTTCCCAGAGGGCTTTCCTCAAAGTAAAGGCCCATTCATACCCTACGTTTGGCCTACACGTCCGTATTTCTGTCCGTACTTTCTATCCGTTGACTCCTTCATACCTCCGTCCGTTGAGGTGCGCAATAACCAATATTTCCTCTAGGTGGCAGAAATGGGTGCAAATAATTCGTCAAACATGGCGACGGTCCAAGACGTGATTTTGTTGTATTTGCTCTGTAAGTAAACTTTTTGTTTGTCCCTGTGCCCCGGACACGACACATCATATATGTGTGGGTAGTTGCGGACAAGCTCTGCAAATCGTTCCTCGAATCCCGCCATTGTTTAAAGCCCAGAATTATAACCTTCTTCGTGATTTTGTTGACATTTTGTACTACAAACTAAATAGCGCCCCCACCTTTTCCGGTAGTATTGCTCCGTATTGATCCGTTTCGTCCGTAATCGTAAGCTCCCAATTTCCGTGTCAAAATACGGACGAAATCAACGGTTAGAACGTATGAAACACTCCACACGTATCCGTATCCGTCTTTTACGTGAGGTATGAATGGGCCTTTACCCAGCAAGCAAACTGATGGGGAAGGTGAAATTTTACAACTCAGGCACTTTGATAAGTCCTTACATATCTGTGCCCAGAACCTCTGGACTGGTGTGCATAACCATAACGCATGCATATAATTATCAGGATGATTGCCTATGCAGTGTGGACAAATATTAGATTGTGCAAGACCCATCTTGAATAATCTTTGTCCTGTGTAGTGTACTCTATGAAGGATTTTGTATTGTATTAGTTGTACGTTGGTGTTTCTAGTCAATTTGAAAGTTCTTAGACATATCTGAGCCCAGAAGTTTCGTTCAAAGCTGACTGATAAATCCTCTTCCCATTTCATAATAGGAAGAGATATTGAATCATCTATTTTAGTCAGTGTCCTGTATGATTTAGACAGTAGTTTGGGGGGGTTTAAATCTAGGAACTCTAATATATTAGTTGGGATTTGTAAACCACCTTTAATATGCTTAAATTGATTTCTAATTATAGATTTAAGTTGTTCATATTCCAAGAATTTATTTTTACTAATGCCATATTGCATATTTAGTTTGGCAAAAGTGATGAACTCGGTTCCGTCAATTAAATGTTCCAGGTATTCAATACTTTTATTCTTCCAGTATGTAAAGTTTATCATATTATTATTTTGTAGGATGTCAGGGTTATTTCAGATGGGTGTACGACTGCATGGGATAAGTGATGACTTCGTCATTTTAAGAAACTCCCACCATGTTGTCATAGTGGAGCTAATGTTAATATTTTTAAAGCATGTATGCCGTTTTATATTTGAGCTAATAAACGGCAAATCTGAAATCGTGATATTATTGCAGATTTTCTGTTCTATATTCAATTCAATTCAATTCAATTTTATTTATATAGCGCCAATTCATGAAACATGTCATCTCGAGGCAGTTTACAAAGTCAAGTTCAATCATATTATACAGATTGGGTCAGATTATACAGAATGGTCAAAAATGTTCCAATATAAGAAAACCAGTTGATTGCATCAAAGTCCCGAGAAGCAGCATTCACTCCTGGGGAAGCGTAGAGCTACAGGGAGAGTCGTCTGCATTGTCCAGGGCTTTGCTGCAATCCCTCATACTGAGCAAGCATGAAGCGACAGTGGGAAAAAAAACTCCCCATTAACGGGAAGGAAAACCTCCGGCAGAACCGGGCTCAGTATGAACGGTCATCTGCCTCGACCGACTGGGGGTTACAGAAGACAGAGCAGAGACACAACAAGAGAGACAAACAAGCACAAAAGCACACATTGATCCAGTAATCTGTTCTACATTAGATGGTAATAGCGGGTGAGCCGTCTTCACTGGATGATGTCACAGTCAACAGAATGCCAGACCAGGTGTACCTACTATGAAGATAAAAGAGAGAGAACAGAAAGTTAAAGCAGAAATGACAACACGTAATGCATAATTGAAGAACAGTAGAACTCTATAGAGTGAGAAAATTAGATCCTGATGTCCTCCAGTAGCCTAAGCCTATAGCAGTAAAACTATAAAGGTAGCTCAGAGTAACATGAGCCACTCTAGTTATAAGCTTTGTCAAAAAGGAAGGTTTTAAGATTAGTCTTAAAAGTAGACAGGGTGTCTGCCTCACGGACCAAAACTGGGAGTTGGTTCCACAGGAGAGGAGCCTGATAACTAAAGGATCTGCCTCCCATTCTACTTTTAGAGACTCTAGGAACCACCAGCAGACCTGCAGTCTGAGAGCGAAGTGCTCTGTTAGGAATATACGGGGTAATCAGAGCTCTGATATATGATGGAGCTTGATTATTAAGGGCTTTATACGTTAGAAGGAGAATTTTAAATTCTATTCTTGATTTAACAGGAAGCCAATGAAGGGAAGCTAAAATAGGAGAAATATGATCCCTCTTGTTGATTTTCATCAGAACTCTTGCTGCAGCATTTTGGATCAGCTGAAGACTGAACTGTATTTTGTGGACTTCCTGATAGTAAAGAATTACAATAGTCCAGCCTTGAAGTAACAAATGCATGGACTAGTTTTTCAGCATCACTCCTGGACAGAATGTTTCTAATTTTGGCGATATTCCGGAGGTGAAAAAAGGAAACTCTGGAAACCTGTTTAATATGGGATTTAAATGACATGTCTTGGTCAAAAATAACACCAAGACTTTTTACTTTATTACCAGAGGCCAAGTTAATGCCACCCAGATTAAGTGATTGGTTAAGAAGTTTATTTTTTGAGGACTCTGGCCCAAAGATTACAACTTCGGTCTTGTCAGAATTTAGATGCAGGAAATTTAAAGTCATCCAGCTTTTGATGTCATCAAGACATGACTGCAGTCGAAGTAATTGATTGGATTCATCAGGATTTATGGATAAATATAGCTGAGTCATCAGCATAACAGTGGAAATCAATCCCATGCTGTCTGATAATTTTGCCGATCGGAAGCATATATATAGTAAAGAGAATTGGTCCAAGGACTGAACCCTGTGGTACTCCACAGGTGACCCTAGAATTTGAGGAAGATTTATTATTAACAAGAACAAACTGGAATCTGTCCGACAGATAAGATTTAAACCAGCCTAATGCTTTCTCCTTAATCCCTACAGTATGTTCAAGTCTTTGTAGGAGAATATTGTGATCAACTGTATCAAATGCAGCACTGAGATCTAACAGGACAAGTACAGACACAAGTCCATTATCTGAGGCCATGAGAATATCATTAGTGCTCTCACCAGAGCTGTTTCAGTGCTATGATGAGCTCTGAAGCCTGACTGAAACTCCTCAAGAAGGTCATTGCTTTGTAAATGTTCACAAAGTTGATTAGCAACTACTTTCTCAAGAATTTTAGATAAGAAAAGAAGATTAGATATAGGTCTGTAGTTTACTAGCTTATCTTGATCAAGAGAAGGTTTCTTAAGTAAAGGTTTAATAACAGCTACTTTAAAAACCTGTGGTACATATCCATTTACTAAGGATAGATTAATCATGTCTACAATAGGACCACTGATCAAAGGGAATAGCTCCTTAAACAACTTGGTTGGGATTGAGTCTAACATACAGGTAGAAGGTTTAGATGAAGCTAAGATTTTAGATAGCTCAGAAAGCTCTACTGCTTCTAAACAGTTCAAACACTGTGCAGGTTCTAAAGATTCCTCCAATGCTGCCTTACTTACTGGGGATGAGGTAATCATGTTTGGGAAGATGCCAATTATTTTATTTTTAATGGCATCAATTTTATTTATGAAGAATCCCATAAAATCATTACTACTAAGAGCTAAGGGAATGGATGGATCAACAGAGCTGCAGCTTTGAGTAAGTTTGGCAACTGTACTAAAGAGAAATCTAGGATTATTTTTATTCTCTTCAATTAATGATGAAAAATATGCTACTCTAACTCTGTGAAGGGTCTTGTTATACAACAATAGACTGTCCCTCCAGATTAAGAAGGATTCCTCTTGGTGTGTAGAGCGCCATTTTCTCTCCAATTTCCTAACATTGTGCTTCAAGGAACGCAGCTCTGAATTAAACCAGGGAGCCAGCTTCCTGTGAATTATCACCTTCTTTTTCAAGGGAGCTACATTGTCTAATGCAGAACGCAATGAGGAAGTCACACTGTTAGCAAAGGCATCGATTTGTGAATGGGAAGAAACAGCATTGCTGCCATCTACAGGGCATTTCTGCAATACTGAGGATATTAAAAGATATATTATCTATCCAGGGCTCGTCTAAAGGATTATGTTTTATCCATTTAGAGATGTATTGTAGTCTATTTGCTAAGTAGTAGTTATGGAAATTAGGCAGATCTAGTCCCCCTCTATCTTTAGTTTTCTGTAGTGTCTTTAAGCTGATACGGGGAGGTTTATCTTTCCAAAGAAATTTAGAGATTGAAGAGTCTAGAGATTTAAACCAGTCAGATGATTGTTTATTGGGGATCATTGAAAATAAGTAATTAATTCTAGATAAGACCATCATTTTAATTGAAGCTACCCTACCCATAAGTGACATTTGAAGCGATTTCCATCTTTCAAGGTCCTCTTCTATCTTTTTTAAAAGGGGGATGTGGTTAAATTTTACTAAATCCGCTAGTTTAGACGACACAGTAATACCCAAATATTTAATATTTCCTGATTGCAAATGTAAATCTAGGGGGTTCTGAAAAGAGCAATTAATTGGCCGTACCGTAGATTTAGACGAGTTTATAGAGTAATCTGAAACCTTTGAGAAAAATTCTAGTAATCTAATTACTTGAGAGAGGGAAGAGTTTTAGTGCTGAAGATAGAGTAATACATCATCAGCATAAAGACTAATCTTATGCTCTATATTCATCCATTTTATACCTTTGACAACATTTGTTTGTCTAATTGTTGCTGCTAGAGGTTCGATAAAAATGGCAAAAAGTGAGGGGGAATGGGGGCATCCTTGCCTAGTGCCCCTCTGGAGACAAAAGCTGGAAGATGTTTGATTATTTGTCCTTACACAGGCTGTAGGAAAGCTGTATAAAGTTTTTAACCAATTTATAAAAAAATTGCCAAAACCAAATTTATGTAGAGTAGGGAATAAAAAATCCAATTTACTCTATCAAATGCTTTTTCTGCATCTAAAGACATTATATTAGTTTTAATATTTGTACTGTAGGAATAATCTATTAAATTAAGTAATCTGCGTGTGTTTGTGGATGACTGTCTTCCTCTGATAAAACCAGTTTGATCAGGGTGGATTATGAAAGGAGTGACTTTATCTAATCGTTTTGCAAAAACTTTGCAGATTATTTTAATATCCACGTTGATTAAGGATATGGGACGATAGCTGGTGGGAAACATAGGATGTTTGCCTGGCTTAAGCAGAAGACTGATGGTGGCAGAGTTCATATTAGCTGGAAATCTGCCATTTTCCTGAATTTCCTGCAACATTCTGTGGAACGTTGGTGCCAGAATATTCCAGAACTCTTTATAAAACTCAGTAGGGAAACTGGACCTGGAGCCTTTTTATTGGGCATGCTTGTTAAAGCTTCCTGAACTTCAACTGTTGTCAGCGGTGAGTCCAGTGTCGTTCTTTGGCGATCTGATAGTTTAGGAAGTGTAATTTTATCTAGAAATTGCTTGATGTCATTATCTGATGGATTTATCTGTGATGTGTATAAAGATTTGTAGAAATCTCGGAAGGTGTTGTTTATACATTCCGGATCATGTAATGTATTACCAGTTGAGTCTGTAACTGCAAATATAGTCGTTTTCTCTTTATTTCTTTTTTTTAAGCTTCCTGACTTATTGCCATGTTCAAAATTTTCTATTCGAAGTTTTTGTATTATAAATTTATTTTGCTTTTCAATATAATGGTTTAATTCTAATTTTATTTTACGGATTTTACCCAACTTTCCCTCTTCTTGAGAAGTTTCTAGTAACTTAAGTTTTTCTTCTAATTCCTGAATCTTCTTGTTTTCTATCTTCTTTTTATGAGATGAGAATGAAATTATTTTACCTCTCATCACTGCTTTCCCTGCTTCCCATAGTATAGATGCTGATGTGCCTGGCAGATCATTGTATTCTAAGTATGAGGCCCACTCTTCTTTGAAAAATTTAATAAATTCTTCATCTTTAAGCAGCGATGTATTAAATCTCCAGCTCTTGTTTTGTGGGGTTATTTTTTTATTTGTTAGGGTTAAAGTAACAGGAGCATTATCACTAACAGCAATAGGATGAATTACAGCCTCTGAAACGTCCGACAGCAGCGAGCTGCTGATTAAGAAATAGTCCAAACGAGAATAAGAGTGGTGGACATTCTCGTTGGAGTCCAAACATTTTAGAAGCCCCTTATGTCTTTTAGACCATCTTTGAGACTGAAAATTCTGCCCATGGTTTGAATGGTTTCTTAAACTATTGTTTTTTGCATGTATTTACATGCCCTCTTCTACATACCGTATTTGCCAAATCTTTTGTGGCAAACTATAGGGGTTTTTCAATCAAACATTCAAGTATCTTACTCCTCCTCCTTAATGGCCAGATCTGTAAAGTATGCCACTAACAGTTGTCCTCTCAGTGCATTCTTCCACCTGAGCTGCGGATCGCTGCAGTTCCTCTAGACTTACCATCAACTTCTTTTCTGCTTTTTTGAATAATGCTTCCCTTGCCATTTTTTGTAGGTTTGCAGTTGTGTCATATTCTTTGCATTTGCAATTGTCGGACTGAGGTTCAGAACTTTGGGCATTATTTGATCAATTAGGGGTGGTCTAGTGGTTATAGAGAAAGACGCTTGTGTCCTGGAGAGGCTGCAAGATTCCTGGTTTGACTCCCACAGACTGCCACTCTGGGTCCCTGAGACTCCTGGCCCCAGAATGTTCCCTGGGTGCCGTACGGTGGCAGCCCACTGCTTCCTAAGGGATGAGTTAAATGCAGAAGACACATTTCATTGGAATGTATGTTGCAATGACAGTAAAGATTATTATTATTGTTAAAACCTAAATTTGGTTCTTAAATTTTACATAGCTTTTCCCCTAACCACTCTACTGTATTCCTTGGTCTTCATGATGCTGTATTTTCACAACTGGCCTCTAACAAACCGCTAAGGACTTTACAGTACAGTTTAATTTATAGTGAGACTGAATTATACAAATATGGACTTTATGTAGTGCATAGCTGACATATCAAGGCAATGTATTGCCTTTAGACATGATATAACTTAAGGATTGTAAAATAAGGCTAAACACATTTTTCTTTACTTACACTTTGTAATTAAGAACTATGTTGAAGTTTTTGGATGTTTTGTGAAGAAATTGTAAATACTTCAATGGATATGAACAGTTTTGCAAGGCACTGTACATAATGCAAAGCAGAGCTATGATTTCACACCCTTGTTGCACGAGAAAGAGAAAATGTTGATAAGCATGCTCCCCATGCTTATCAACATTTTCTCTTGTGATTATTTGCACTCTGAGCTCCTTTTGAAGTCAACTGCTCATGGCATGATCAATTCTGACAGCTTGGCAGGACCTAAGAAACAGACAGAGTTGTGTTTGGTCACAGAATGTGAGTTGATAATTACTGCAGACACCTAGAACACATGCTCTAGAATTCATAAATCAGTTTTGTTTTCAATGAAAATGTTTCTTTCTAGGCTTAAAATGAGACACATTCTAAGTTATGTGTCTTAAATAGAGAGTAAGGTTCCCTGGTTCTCTCTTCGAGGCTTGAGTGAAACGTCACCCAAATGAAGAATGGCAGTGATATCCAGCTAGAGGACAGCTTCTTCACTCTCCCGTTTTCTGAGCTCTATAAATCAACTCAAGGTTCCTCAGTGATCCTCTCTGTGTCATACGTAGAGGTGATGGTGGTGGAGGTGGGATTTATCATTCTCAGATAAAGGCCCAGTCCATGGCGGCGCTCACTTTCACACTCGCTGGAGAATTTATGAGAACTTGGGTCATTGTGTGACCAGTTTCCTAACAGACCCAGGACACAATACAATGCATTGAAGATACTACAGCTATTCATTTCTGTTTAGCAGATGTCATTCAGATAGCATTTAAAATCTGAATGTTATGCAGACTTATATCATTTGGGAAAAAAGAGAACATTAAAAGTACATCATTAGCTTCAGATCATTTGAACATGTAGAATTATCTTAAATAACCAATTTAAAATGTTTTTTTGCCTATATTAGTGTCAAAAATGCACAATTCAATGAAGTAAAATGTGCTTTCTGTGAAACTCATTTGCCGTCGCATCAATGGAGTGACAAAGGGGGGAATTCTTGTCCTCTGCAGAGTGGTGGACCTAACTGGCATCGTCTGCAGTCTCACTTCTGCTAGATGCCGGAGTGAAAGAATCCCTATGCCGAACCAAGTTTGTCTTGCTTCCTCAGCTGTTGCAGGAAACGGACTCCAGACGGAGCCGGAGCAGCCAGCACAGAACCCATTTTCCCAAGCTGAGAGTAAAATCTGGACTGAGATCGCCTGTGTGCCGGGGACTCGACTACGACCCACAGCCTGCTCCGACCGCGTTTCGGCTAGCTCAGATCCCCATGCCCTCTACTGAAAAAAACAATGTTTCTTTGGAGAACTGTATCCCCTTGGATGCCCGAAGTGAACCAAACTCACACAGAGGCGCCGACGGGTTTGGCAGAGAAATAAATAGGAAAAGTTAAATGGGTTATTTAGAAGTTTACTTAATGCTTATTGCCGCATTAATGTGGAATATTAATGTCGATTTAAAGGTGTTTTGTATGACTTTTGTCAAGGTTCAGTTTTTGCCTGCCTCACCCTGGTCATTTTCCGGCACCCTCCTCCTCCCATACATCCCGATTCCACTCACCTCCGATTATCTTCACCTGCTGTCACTAATCAAAGAGAACTCTCCCCACCTGTCAATCAACATACTTAAGAGTTTACGAATCATTCCTTTTAAGTTAACAACACGAAGATACATAAGAGACATTTTTCCTTTGGCTGTGTTTAATGATTAGTGATTCCAGTTGCACTTACAAATTAAGGTTATTAACATTTACTGGTTGCTGATCTGACTCGGCTTCACAACTGTTTAAACATCCATATTTCATGGTACACAAGGTTAATAATTGTTAATTAATAAATCCAGCTGGTAGTTATAATCATTAAAGGTTGGTAGCCCTTAATCACAATCATTTGGAAACATTTTTCGTTGTTGCTTACCTTTGACTAGAATTTCAACCTGAAGAGACTTACACAGACAAAAGAGGCAATTGGCGAGATTTATTGACATAAATCAGAAAAGTTCTTTGGACCCCGGCAGAAGACATGAAAGCTGTGAATGTCTATGAGCTTGGATGTTCATTTTAGGATTAGGATTGGTGAAGTCTTGTCCCCGGGGTCCAGACACTGGTGGTGGAGGCCAGAGGAGAAGAGCCAGGTGGAGCCTGTGACCATGAAGGAGGAGATGGGGTGGAGGAGGGTCGAAGCCCAGCTCAAGAGCAGCAGAATTCGTGGATGGAGCGTCTTATAAGCAAAGTCTTGAGGCATGATAGGATGAAGACTTGACGCAGATTGGTTGGGGCAAGGGCACATGACGAGCCAATCAGTAGTTGCATGTGCAGTCGGGTGAGTCTTCAAGTATGAATTTACATCTTAACTTCATAACATATTAATTATAATATCCTATTATAATTATTACTGATATTCATAATCAAATTGGTTAAATTGCACAACAGATGTTCAGCATGCAAACTCCATACAGAAAGACCCTAGGTAAGGATTTAAACCCAATACCTTCTTGCTGTAAGCCAGGTGTGCACTTGGTTGCCTTTTTGGCAATAAAAACAGTTTTTTTTTTTTTTTTAGAAAAAACATTGTCTTATATTTGTTTGGGGGGTCCCTGTATAATTTCCAAACCAAAACAAACATCTTAGTTGAATTATAGTACCTTTAAATCTAAATCTTCCAGAGCCCTGAATAATTTGGGCCTAACTTTCTAATTTGTGAGAAAGTCATAGTCAGTTTCTTTGCAAATAACCACGTGTAGCACCAAGCCAAACAAGTGGGCTGGGAATCCCACTTGTTCTCTACAGACCCCTATAATTCTAGAATGCAGTTTTTCAATGATAAAATCCAGAGTATCCACCACAATGTCTTCTAACATGTCACCTATCCTTCCAGCTGTAGGCCCCTGCAGTCACATTTAGGTAGCTGTAATGCTGTTGACTTCCTTTGCATCATATGTTTGCAAAGTTGATGTGAATCATGCATGTCTCATAAACTCTGTGCTAAAGCTGGAGCTAAACAATCCCAAAATATAAAAAGAATAAAAAAGATATAAAAGTTAAGGTTCATTATAGTTGCTGGTTACTATTCATGGCTCTCAGGGTCAACATATTCTTTCTCCCGGTTTGTGTGTCCCTTTCTGACAAGAATTGTTCTTGCTGTTTCAAAGGTCGTCTCAAACTTCCTCTCAGACTTATATCCTTCTCTCTTATCAGTCTGTTCTTCTCTGGTTCTGTTTCATTTTGTTCAATATTCACATTTTCTGGTTTCAAATCTGCCCAGAAACATGGCCAATAACCGAACGTATTTTGTGCTTTTAGAGGAGATATCTGGGATTTGAAGATTTGCAGTCCCTGGTCTCAACAGTTTGCTATCTGCACTAAAGCCTCCACAATATGAACTGATATATTCTTTCAAGATTGTTTTTTTCTCTGCCCATGAAACAAATTTGTTAAGGACAACATAAACATGAAAAGTCACACAATTCTATAACAGGATGGATAGACAACTCTTTGGGATAATGGGATTAATTAATGATAACTCAGTTTTCTTCCCAAACTAAAACAAAAAATAAAAATAAGAGGCATGTGGTAGTATATTTATAACTTTAAGTACACTGCAAGGCTTCTGATTGGTTCTCTGGGAAACAAACCAGATTTTAAAGGTGTTGGCTTGATTTATGCCTTTGACTTTCCTGAGGTTGCTTCTGCCTAACATCAAAGAAAAAGAATGGTTCTTATATCCACATGTGTAAAGGTTTGTCAGTATTTTCCAGTTTTTTGCTACATATATAAAAGTGATGATGGTTCAATAAATTCATAAAGGGGCATTCACATAAATCATTATGATGATGTTTGTGATTTTTTTAAATTCTATGCAGATAGAAGTCCACTTTAGTCTTAGCCTGTCTCAGATTAGCCATTAGCATCAGCCTTCATAACCACCCAATCCGGATTTATAGTAATTCAAGAGAATTTATTACTTATTCACATCAGAAATCATAAATTATCCCTTTAAATGCATTAGAACTGTGGTAAACATTAGTTTGGTGTTTTTAATTAATCTCTTTGCAGGAATGCACAATTTGACATGTGGTATGATCCTCCTTTAAAAAGAATACATTTTTCATCTTGTTATTTTCCTTTCTTACAGTAAAAGATCATTTGCCGCAGACCATCACCCACTTCTATGGCCTCATCTCTGTCAAACGTGCTCTTGGATTCTTGAAAAGAGACGTTCCGTGCTCATTAGCTGATATCCTGAGGCACATCTGTCTATTTTTGCTTGTGCAGCGTTTGTAGTTGACCCCCGGGTGCTTCAGCTACCCCTCACTTTTCACTGGCTTCCCATTCTTCTTCTGCATCTCCCATACTCAGGTTATCCCTTGATTTCCCATTGTTGCCTTTGGGCAAACAGCAAATTTCTGTCTGACTTTCCACAAATGTCTGTTTATGGTGTTGTGTGTTGAATTGTTGAAGCTGTGTCTTTATTAGGTAAAGCTTGTAAGGATATGAGGGTGGATCCAGCAGGTTTTTGTTGCCTTGCAATAACTTTGTGTTTACCTTCCAGATTTGATCTGATTTGCTCCCATGTAACTCAATATTTGTTCTATATAAGGCAAAGTGGGAAATAAGCTCCATGTCCTGGGAGTAAAGAGCTTTTGATTCAGGTCACATGACAGGAGCCGTCGTCTTCTTCTCCACGTTTGGTCAGCAAAAATTAATAATCTACTATCCTACTCATATTGTTTTGACAGCTGGGCTTTTGTTTTCAGATGACTCAGCTTAATCTTTGCCTCATCAGCTTAGTCACTGAAGCGTTGGAGGACTTCGAATCATTTCTACTGATCAAAGGGTTTTGACCATCAGCAAAACAGGAACTTTGCCAAACTCCAGCGGGCGGATGATATCCAGAGAGATAAGGAGTCTCTAAACTTCTGCAGACACTTCAGTGAGTTAGGATACAGAAATATATGTATAAGCATACATTCTGCACTCTCATTTTTTGTCACATCTCTCAGTCACAGCTCTGAATTTTTAAACGTTTTGGCAGAACTATGACATAAGTATACGTTTCATAAGGGAGAAGACTGAATTAAGTTTCAGATCACGTCTGATGTGAATTCTCAAGCAATGGAAAAAAAAAACATCTGCTTGCACAAAATGTACAGCAGTCGACCTAAAAGTTCCAACAGATCCGTATTAGGACATGACCTGGGTTATTTTCTTACCCAAAACAAGGCACTGTGGCACTACCCTTCTTCTGCATTTGCTTTTAACAGTGCTGCAAAAATATTCATACCTGTTGAGGTATTCCAGTTTGTCACATTCCAACCGCAAACCTCATTGTATTAGTAATTCCCGTGACTGCAATGTAAAACCAAATCTTGAAGGGGAAGCAAATTCCTGGATTTTCTAAACTTCCATGAATAAAAAATCTGAAAAGTGTGTACCAGAATGTATTCAGGCCCCCGTACTCTGAAACTCTAAAAAAAAAAAACATCTAGTTTAACCAATTGTATTCAGAGGTGTAGTAGAGTGTCTCTGTGTGTAATTTAATCTCAGTCTAAATAAATCAGACAACATTGTAGAGAAGCAAGATTAGGTTATAAAACAGAATTCTCAGCCTTTAGGATATCTCACATTGATTCACTGTCCATAATTCTAATTTTCCAAGACATGGCAGTCCGACATAAATGACATTCTTAGCAGGGTGAACATTATTCAGAGAAGCAAACAAGAGGCTGATGGTTCACTCTGGAGGAGCAGCAGAGATCTACAGTTCAGGTTGGAGAATCATTTGAGAAAATATCTATTAGTTGAGCACTCCACAAATCTGGCCTTTAAGGGAGAATGACAAAAACAAACACAAAAAAAGGTCTAAGTGTGTGAATACTTTTGATAAAAACTAGAAATGTTTGAGAAGGTAGCATTGTGAATAATGAGATTTAAGAATTTCCAGTACCCGATACCTGGTAAAGAGCACTGAACAAGCTTTCATTTCCATCAACATGTTAAATCTGAACAAAGCTGGAGGAGTTCAGCAGCTTCTACATCAAAACTAAAGGATACCCCCGGTTTAATTTCTCCGCAGATGTTATGGAGCTGCTCAGAGGCATTTCTTGCTCATGGCTTTTCAAAATAGTGGCCTGACATCTTAATTCAGCAAAGTTATGAAATATGAACACAAACCAGGAGAACGTTTGCATTATTTAAATGATTTAAGCTTTGAGGAACTCGTTTTTACACATTTTTGTAATTATTCTGTAATACTGTATCACACAAAGAGGTTGCACTGCATTGTTAAAAGGAGAAAATGTATTTATTTTATGCATTGTGCATAGGGAAATGCCCTTAATTTCGCTATTGAACATTGTCATCTGTTCTGCTTTTTTTGTTCATAGTTTTATTATAAATTTACTAAAAGTTGAAGCAATTACAAATTACGGTAGTTGAACTTATTTTCCAACCCTATTTCTTCCACAAAGATGTTAGTTCCCCACTGTCATTCCAGTTCTTAGGAATTATTTGGACAGTTGTTAACCTGATTTCAGCTGTGCCACCAGTCTCCTTACATCTTTCTCTGCTTGTTGCATGATAATGATTTGACCCTTCTAAATCAGGTTTTAAAACATATTTTCAAGAAAAACAAAATTTGTTTTCTGACATGGTTGTTAAAGAGACGAGAAGCTCCTTACTGCATCATTTAAATAAAACATACTTCCCTATGCAGTGTTTATCCAATCCGAGACTCGTCTCTATTTGCTGTTAAATGCAGATGGTGACTTTTTTTTTAAGACAGCTGGCGAATGTATGTAGAAACTATACACAAAGCAATACTCATGTTTGTAGTAAACATTCCTTTTATTATATGCCTGCTTTTGATTTGTCGGTTGCGCATTCCTCCTACAAATCATCCACTCTGCCACATTTTTCTACAGTATAGCATAAAAATCTAGTAACAGGCAAGACCACTGATAATCATCTGAACCTGCAGTCATGTTTGCAAAAAGAGGATATTCTGGTGAGATAATACACCTAAATGTAATGTTTCAGTCTGAATGCAAAATGCCACAGTGCTGAGAAAAATAATCCCCCGCCCCCTTACTGACCTTTCCTGTTTTTACTCTTTCTCGTATTTAAATGTTTTTGATCATTAAACAGATTTCAGTATCAGACAGAGATGATTTGAATGAATCCCAAACAGAGTTTGACTTTGAGAACCGGTCGACGACGGTAAAGATGGTGGTCATCCCCTGGGAAGGTGGGAGACCAGTGACGTAGTCCAGAGCTATGTGGGACCAGGGGCGCTTAGGTACAGGAAGCGGACATAGAAGACCCGTGGGAGGCTGATTGGAGCACTTGTTCTGTGCACAGACGGGACAGGCGCGAACATACTCCCGGATGTCTTTGCTCATGGACGGCCACCAAAAACGCTGGGAGATGTACATGAGAGTTCAAGAGATACCGGGATGGGCGGTGAGCTTGGTAGAATGACCCCAGTCAATGACGTGAGAGCGAGCAGTGTGGGGAACGTAGATCCGGTTTGGGGGTCCATTGCCAGGATCAGGCTCGTCACGCAGAGCGCGGGTGATGAGGTCCTAAATCTCCCAATGCAGGGCGCCGAAACTGCAGGTGGGTGGCAGGATGGGAGCAGGTTCCTTGTCCGAGTCTTGGGGAGCGTAGAGGCGGGACAGGGCGTCTGGTTTCTGATTCTTCGAACCAGGGCGATAGGAGATGGTTAGGTTGAAGCGGGAGAAGAAAAGGGACCAGCGGGCTTGTTGAGGGTTGAGACGTTTGGCGGACTGAAGGTAGGCTAGATTCTTATGGTCTGTCCAAAAGATAATGGGCTGCTCGGACCCTTTGGGGTTTGTGGATGGCTGAAGGTACCAGGAGGTGATCTGGTGGAGTCTTCAGCCTGACCTGGTAACACCAGGGGAGCCTCGGAACGGGATCCAAGCTGAGAGAGAGGCGGCTGAACCTGAGCATGAGGGAGTGTCTGGAGCGTGATCCAGGTCGATGAGAGCCAGGAAGCTTGACTTGGGTTTTTCTTAGAGCACGAGGAAGCGCTTGGAGTGGGATCCAAGCATGAGGCAACCTGAGACACAAGAGACACGGGATTAATGCTGGGAACACAAGAGCTGTCAGGAGACAGTGGCCAACTGAGGTGTACCACACAAGGTTAACACTCTGGTGTCCTCCAGCTGTCATCCCACTGCTAAATACTCCCAGACCTCTGCGCTGAACGAGCCGCAGGTGTGCGCCACGCCCACCTGCCAACTACAATCACCTGTGGAGAAAGGAGAGAGGAAAAAAGGGCAGGCCGGCAGAATGCTGCTCGGCGCTGCCCGACACCTGGTGTTTTTTTTTTTCTGAATCATTGTCTGACTACATAATGAGAACTTACTTACTTGAGTTTTAAGTTATTAAACAAATGGCCGGACATTCTCCTTTAGGAATTCTTGCAAGAGAGCACAATTCATGTTTCCAGTATTTACAAAAATCATTCAGGTAAATCATTCACACTCTTAAGCCTCCCTGGTAAGGTCTATTCAGGGGTTCTGGAAAGGAGGGTCCGTCGGACAGTTTAATCTCGGATTCAGGAAGAGCAGTGTGGTTTTCGTCCTGGCCGTGGAACACTGGACCAGCTCTATACCGTCAGCAGGATTCTGGAGGGGGCAAGGGAGTTTGCCCAACCAGTCTACATGTGCTTTGTGGATCTGGAGAAGGCATTCGACCGTGTCCCCCGAGGGATCCTGTTGGGGGTACTCTGGGAGTATGGAGTACCGGACCCTTTAATAAGGGCTGTCAGGTCTCTGTACGACCGGTGTCAGAGTCTGGTCCGCATTGCCGGCAGTAAGTCGGACTCGTTTCCAGTGAGAGTTGGACTCCGCCAAGGTTGCCCTTTGTCACGGATTCCGTTCATAACTTTTATGGACAGAATTTCTAGGCGCAGCCAAGGTGTTGAGGGGATCCGTTTTGGTGGCCTTAAGATTGCGTCTCTGCTATTCGCGGATGACATGGTCCTATTGGCTTCATCAGGGCGTGATCTACAGCTCTTACTGGAGCGGTTCGAAGCCGAGTGCGAAGCGGCCGGGATGAAAATCAGTGCCTCCAAATCCGAGACCATGGTCTTGAACCGGAAAAGGGTAGAGTGCCTTCTCCGGGTTGGGGAGGATGTGCTGGCCCTAGTGGAGGAGTTCAAGTATCTTGGGGTCTTGGGGTTCACGAATGAGGGGAAGATGGAGCGGGAGATCGACAGGCGGATTGGTGCAGCGTCTGCTGTGAAGCGGGCGCTGTACCGATCCGTTGTGGTGAAGAGAGAGCTGAGCCAAAAGGCGAAGCTCTCGATTTACCGGTCGATCTACGTTCCTACCCTCATCTATGGTCACGAGCTTTGGGTCGTGACCGAAAGAACGAGATCCCGGATACAAGCGGCTGAAATTAGTTTTCTCCGTAGTGTGTCTGGGCTCTCCCTTAGAGATAGGGTGGGGAGCTCAGTCATCCGGGGAGGACTCAGAGTAGAGCCGCTGCTCCTCCATGTCGAGAGGAACCAGTTGAGGTGGCTCGGGCATCTGGTCAGGATGCCTCCTGGACGCCTCCCTGGTGAGGTGTTCCGGGCACGTCCCACCGAGAGGAGGCCCAGGGGAAGACCCAGGACACGCTGGAGGGACTATGTCTCCCAGCTGGCCTGGGAACGCCTTGGGATTCCTCCGGAGAAGCTGGCCCAAGTGGCCGGGGAGAGGGACGTCTGGGCCTCCCTACTGAAGCTGGTACCCCCGCGACCCGACCCTGGATAAGCGGAAGAAGACGGACGGACAGATTCAGGTAAATCAGGCGAAGACTCATCATACTACCACAAACGTGCTTGATTTTCAGGATGATTTTATTTTTCTGAAATCCTGTGTTAGTTCACACCAGTGGTGATGGAATACACACGTTCAAAGTTTTTCCTCTTTTGTCTAACCAGTTCACACAATATTTTTCCAAAGGTTTTTGGGATCCTCTAGTTGCTAGTTTGCTGGAGTCCAAAAGCCTATTAGATGCTCATTTTTTCTGGTATATCTGTTTTTGAGTTGTCTTAGATTAAGACTTGATGTGTCACTTTCGGAGGTGTTTTAACCTGCTTCTTGTCGTCGTACAAGTTACTTGATGTTTTGCAGTCTGGCAGTGATCAGGCTTGGGTATTGCTAGTGAAGCTGACCTCATGATATCTCACAATTTATGATTTAATTAGGGGGTGATTCATATTTTCATATAGGACCAGGTGGCTTTGGAAAGCCTTTCTTCCTTAATAAATGAAATTGTCATTTGAAAATGCTAGGGCTTGGCAAGTTAACGCGTTAATTTCGCGTTAATTCATTAGACTATTAACGGCGATATTTACTTTATCGCGCATTAACGCATGTTGCTCACGTGCTTTTATTTTGTGAAGGTCTATTGCTACGGTGTAGGGGTTTGAATCAGAACAGTAGGTGGCGATAATGCGGCAATAACCTCGCTGTCAGCCCAGCCTCGGATTCAAAGAGGAAGAAAGGTGCTGGCTGGAAAAAGGAGTTAAACTTACCTCAGAAATTGCCTGTTTTTGGTAGAGTTTTTCCCCATAAAGAGAATTTCCTGTGTTGAGAATTAAAAATATATCTTAGTTGGGGTTACTGAGGAAAGCAGAGTTGGGTCTGTCCTTTCCTGCTCCAGCGTAAGATAAACATGGAGTTTTATTGCCCCGAGGGGGTGGTCAGCAGGAGAGGGGGTCAGTCATCCTCCCTCTGAGCTTGCAGGAGGAGTTTTAAAGTTGATAAAAGGAATGTCTTGGTAAAACTTACTTCAGACAGACAGATTTATCCACCGCGGTGAGAACAACATCTTGTAATGGTATGTACTCTGTCTCCATATTTAATTTCTAAGAATTAAATATGTATTTGAACCGTTCTACCTCTGATCAATGCTTCCCCATTTATAGCCAAATCCGGAACTGGGAAAGATGGGTTTTTAATAGACATGTAACAGCAAGCCGGTAAAACCCCATCTTATCACCTGTCAGTGGCAATCAGCTTTAATTTATTGTTATTGCTATTTTTTGTTTTACATGTTTAAGTTGAGCTTTACACTAAATATGTGTTACTGATAAGCGCTACAAATGTTACAACACTTTTGTTCATATGGCAGCAGAAAATTAAAATAATAGTGCTCTTTACACTACTTTTGAATTCATTCTCGGAATTTGCGCATACAATGCGATTAATCATGATTAATCAGGCAAATTATGCGATTAATCGCGATTAAAGATTTTAATCGTTGCCCAGCCCTAGAAAATGCATATTCCATTTCCTCTGCTTTTTGTTTGATGTAAAAACTTGTTTGATGATCTGAAACATTTAGATGTGATCAAACAGCAAAATCAGAAGAAATCTGCAAGGCAAGTAATTTTTTTAAAGCACTGTTTGTATGGCCAAAAACCAACATAGGGGTGTCAGAATCACGAAGTGGAGATGTTCTGGAAGCTGGTCAGAGTTGAATAGTTATTAATATTAACAGCTGTAGCAGTTAGGAGCAGTAAAAGATGCTTGACTAGTGTAGAGGATCATTTTCCTGTAGGACAATACATCTAAGCATATCGTCAGCTCCACAATGAAATTATTTAAAGCTCATCTATGTGTTAGAATGGCATACTCAAGGTCCGGACCTAAATCCAAAGCAAAAGATGAATATTTATGTTCATAGAACCTCAGCACAATTTAAATGACACTGATCAGTTTTTGCAAGGAAGAATGTGGTGAATGTGATTTGTGGTGTTGATATTAAACTTTTTTTCTTTCACCACATTCAGGTTTAGTTAACTTATAATTTTAAATCAACTATAGCATGAGAGCAAGTGTGCATCGTTTTCTTGATGTTTTGCTTGGGTTAGGGCAGTGGTTCTCATATGTTTTCTGTTGCAACCCCTTTGAAGAATGACAAAACATCAGATGGTACTGTTGTCTCATTTAGTGAGATTTATCAATAATGTCCCCCCCGACCTCTTTAACTGTAACACCTGTGCCATATTTTCTGGACAGAATAAAGGCAAGGCTGTACTTGCGTATAGCCATAGTGACTAATATTAGTGACAAACCACTTCTGGACCAGATGGATGTAACATCAACATGCAATTCACAAGTGTAAACATGTTTTGAATGTAAAATAAATCTTGTTGTTATGTGAACACCAATGGTGGAATAATAGAGGGTTACATGGTGTAATGGTAAGCACTCTGGACTTTGAGTCCAGTGACTTAAGAGGTTTGACATTACATTACACAATGTCAAGGTGCAACTCATAAGAGTAAACATATGAAAAATCTATAAAAATCTTGTTATTTACTTTGAAGTTTGCAGACGACACAATGGTGGTGGGCCTCATCGGAGACAACGACCGGGACAACAGAGCGGAGGTGGAGCAGCTGGTGGGCTGGTGCAGAGACAACAGCCTGATCCTGACTGTGAAGAAGACAAAGGAGATCATCGTCGACTTCAGGAAGAACTGGCCTCGCCATGCTCCACTGCTCATCAACAGCTCAGCTGTGGAGGTGGTCAGCAGCACCAAATTCCTGGGGGTGCACGTCACAGACAACCTCACCTGGTCTGTGAGCACCACGTCACTGGTCAAGAGGGCACAGAAGCGCTTGTACTTCCTGCGGAGGATGAGGAGAGCCCACCTGCCCTCGCCCATCCTCAAGACCTTCTACAGAAGAACCATAGAGACCATTCTGACCAGCTATCTCTCTGTGTGGTGTGGAGGCTGCAGCGCCTCTGACTTGAAGAACGTGAGGAGAGTGGTGAGGACAGCAGAGAGGATCATCGGGGCTCCTCTTTCCTCCATTAAGGACATTTCATATCAGCATTGTGTGTCTCGAGCCCGTAACATCATCAGTGACCCCTCACACCCCCGCCTAGGACTGTTCTCCCTGCTGCCCTCTGGGAAGAGGCTTTGCAGCATCCGCTGCAGGTCCACCAGGTTCTGCAACAGCTTTTTCCCCGTTGCCATCAGACTGTTGAACTCTAAACTGGACTCTGCATCACACATGCACAGAACTGAACTTTATGGCCATTTCGTATCATTATTTAGCACTGCCAACATTGCTGAACTTTTATAATCAATTTAAATTTAAAAGTACACAACTGCACGTTTACTGCATTTTTGCACCATTATTATTTTTCATTGCCAACATTGAACTTTTCAAATTAATTACTTTTTGCACCATTATCTTTGCACTATAAACATAGTTGAACATTCTTCTGCACACTTTTTAAAAAAAAAACTAAAAAAAACTGCTTTTCTCCTGCACTGTACGTTCTTATCAATTGCAATTTCACTACATTGTTGTAAGCTGTATGCAACAAAACTTTATTTTGTATGCATACAAATTCAATTCAATTCAATTTTATTTATATAGGGCCAATTCATGAAACATGTCATCTCAAGGCACTTTACAAAGTTAAGTTCAATCATATTATACAGATTGGGTCAGATTATACAGATTGGTCAAAAATGTTCCTATATAAGAAAACCAGTTGATTGCATCAAATGCATACAAAATGACAATAAAGTTTATTTAAGTCTCTAAGTTGAAGTAACATGTAGGTTTAATGGTGTAAGGATGAGCAGTCTGTACTTTGAATCCAGCGATTTGAGTTTAAAGCTAGGTGGAACCTTGTCCTATAGTGTTAGCAGGCCTAAAGAATACTTTTAAACATATATAGCCACATAATATGCTTATAACAAAGGCCAAAAACCATTTGACCATGATGAAATAAGGTTATATAGACCAAGCCTCCATCTTGATAGTGTTTTGACAGTCTTTGTTAAGCCAAAGAATAATGCACTCTGGCGTGATTAACAAATAGAACCAGACGTGGCGACATCTAGCGGCAGTATCGCAGAACTATTATAGTGCCAGTTTGCTTAATTTATAAGCCAATTGTTAATAATGCTGCACCGAGCCTTACCCTCTGCAATGACTCGCAATAAAACGGCAGCTTGGTGTGATCGAAGACCAAACGTTATTAATTAAATAAACCAATCTAAAAAACTTTAACAGCCTCATTTCAGAACATTTACTCACGTCAATCAACTCTGCGGTCACATCTGAGCCTCAGCAGGTTTAGTGTCTGCTTCAGTGAACACCAACAGTGGAATAATATTTTATTATAATTCCACCATTGGAATCGCATTCGGTGTGAACACATCATAAGTCATACTACTGACTGCAGGTAAAGACCAAACAGATGATGGTACTGTTGTCCCATTTAGCAAGATTTTTCTATAATGACCCCATGGATCTTTTTAACTGCAACACTTGCACTGTAGTTTCTGGACAAAAGAGAGGAAAGGTTGTTCTTGCGGCCCCCCTGTCATGCCTTTAATGACTTAGGATAAAAGTTAGGGGGTTAGATATATTCAAACAGACTTATGATGCTAACTATATCTGACAATCCCGAGGTGTATAAATAAACTGATTTGAACTGATATGGTTTCCCCTCAGACATCTGTGGATAAAATACTGTAGGTACTTAAGCTATTGGTGAGGGAATCGAGGAATTGGTTGTTTTCTCTTTTTCTGCGCAGATTTGAATGAAGAAAACTTTGGGAAGCCAGCTGAATGTCCTCACCTCCAGGCTCATTCTGACCCCTTTAAATGACCCAGTGGTATTTATAGTGGTGGTCCCACGCACCAACGGCCACAGCAAATGGGAATATATTGGCCTTCAGATGATAAGGGCGTACAAAGGGGACAGTGAGTTAGGACTCAGAGCATAGGACAGTGTGAGGGGGCAGACCTGACTCAGCTGAATGCACCACCATCGACACAGATTCCAGGTTCGGGTTAAGAAGCTACAGCTTCACCTGTGCCTCGGTAACACTGAGCCTTTTAATGTGCCCTCGGAACGAAAAACAAAAAAACACCTCACGGCTTGCAAATTATTACAACATGCAAATTGGAATTAAGTAATTATGACAGGCTATGGAGGTTTTGCCTTAAGTACCTACATTAGCTAGTGCAGCATTTCCCCCAAGCACAAGATAATGATAAATAATTCTCCCCCTGGTAGAGTCAGAAATACTTCTCCTCCGGCAATTCTAAAACAGGTAACACACTCAGCTGTTAATCCTTTAAATGTGAGGAGACGCTAATACATATTCATGCATAATAAATCACTGCTGAACTCCAAGCAGACGGGAGAGCTTATTAAATTTTGGTTCTTTAAAACGACTGTGACATTCAGGAGTCTAAATCCTGTCCTAACCTTGTTAGCTTGTGTAAATAACAACAGTGCTGGGGAAGTGTAACCTCAGTAGAATGAAACAAATGAAGATGTGTTTTGGCATTTTCACCTGGGGAAAGTCAGTCAAAACATAACAGGGAGGGTTTGCTTGCGTGCATGAAAATCAGTGAATACTAACAATGAGAGCATCTCTCGGTAGAACAGGAAATTATCAAACTGGTGATTAAACAATGATACAAAAATATTTTGGTTTTGGGAAATGTAAGCAAAACAATGAAAAGAAAAAAAACAGAAGCATACCAAAAAAATACAATGCTATGCAAAAGTATTTTTCATATCTTGTCAATTTGTTGCAACCCCAAACTCCAATGTATTTTTTGGGCTAGACAATGTTTAAGAGTTTTATAGGAATTAAAAAAAACTGTGACAGGCACTTATGTTTGTCCTTACTGAGTCAAAGATTTTTAGATTCACTTTAAACAGGGTCTTGCGATATTTTTGTCCATTCTTGTTTACAAAATAGCTCTACTCAGACAAACCGGAGAATTGGTGAACAGACATTTTCCAGTGTCACCACAAATTTTCTGTTGAAATTAGGCCTAGACTTTATTATAGAAATGTTTTGATTTAAACCATTCCATTTTAGCTCTGGCGGTATGTTGTGATGCCAGAAGCTGAACCTCTGCCACAGTCTCAGGCCTTCTTCAATTAAATATTTAGCCTTTTGTGTATTCCCCTTTCCCACAGCAGGTAAAAAGAATATTATTAAACACATCAAAGTTTTTTTCAGTAAATGCTATATTTCTAATATTCCAATTGACAAAAAATTCACAACATATACTGGAAACCACGCAAGTAGTTCACACATACAAAGAAAATTTGTCCATTTTGTAATTTTGTGTAAAAGAAAAATTGAATGACATAGAATACATTTTACTAAAATGTGTGACATCCCACTCCCCAATTTTATCATGCATTTTAGACATTTTCACAACGCACATTCATGTAGGCCATGGTATGGGGGGGTGTGGGGGAAGACGTCCGGGGTTGGGGGGGGCTTATGTTGTGTGAGCCTCGCCACGGACGGCTCCCTTCACCTCCTCTCGCACTTAGACATTGAGGGTTCTGGGCAGTTGCTTGGAGGGGGTGCGCTGGCACCAGCTTCCTTCCGGAGGGGGGGTGGGCTGTGCAGTGCACCCTCTTCGGCGCTCCCAGTTTTTAAACACACTTGAGAACAACATGCAACAACACAACATCTGAGCGGGCGTAGGGAGGATCGGGGTCTTTTGCACACCCCCGTTCCCCAATGACGGCAAAGAGTCTGGGGCCTGGAGGAGGTGCGGGCCACTGGGTCCGGGGTCTTGGTGGGGGGCTGCTGTGGGTAGTCAGCGGCTTGCCAGGTCTGGGGCTGACGCCTCTGCTCCCCCCTGGAGGGGTGGGGGGCAGGGGTGGCTAGGGTAAGGTGGGGGAGGGAGGGGGTTTATTAGGTACTTAGGGGGTGAGGGGGGTTCTGGCTGGGTGGCCCGTACGGGTCGTGTTGGCTCCCCCTCTTTGGGGGGCCTGGTCCGGGGGGCGTCTGGTCCGGGGGGCGTCTGGTCCGGGAGCGGGGCAGGGGATCGGGCTGAGGCAGTCGTACAGTCGAATTGTGGTGACCCCCCCTCTTGTGAGTGTTGGATGCGAGTGTTATGTGAGAATGTGTGTACAGCGTCCTTTTTTTTCTGTCTGTGTGTGGTGAGTGGGGCACTAGGGAGGGATGGTGTGAAAGAGTTTTTTTTTTTTTTCTTCCAGGTATGGGTCCGGTCCACTCCCTCTCCCAAGAACATCTCAAGTCTCCGCTAGGTGCGGAGCCCATCCCCCCACATCCTGTCCTCCTCCGCTGCGCTGGCAGGCGCCTTGGCCCTCTGGCACGCTGGTGGGCCTCGGGTTTGGGGCGGGTTCCCGGGTGGGTGCCGGCCCAGTCCCGGTGGCTGCTTCACGGGGCCTGGCCCCCCGGGGGGCGGCCGGGGGGGCGGGGCGCCCTCAGGGCCCATGGCCGGGACCACTTCAGCGGATCCCACGGGCTCGTCCCCGCGGCTCTTAGGGGCGTCGGCGTTGCGGTGGCTGGGGGATTTCCTCGGGGTCGTCTCTCCTCTTTCCTTGGGGGGGGTTGCAGATATCCTGTGTCGGCCCCTCCTGGGCGCCCTGCTTTGGGGGCCCCTTTGGGAGTCCGGGGTTATGGGTCCACTGACCCCTGCCTCTGTGCTCGGGGAAGGCAGGCCTTTGGTTCTCCACAACCACTATCGAGCTATTTCCTTCTGGATAATTTTCACCTAAACTAGTGCACTCTCACAAACTCCCACAGGTGCAGGGTTCCAGGTATTAAGTGTTCACTTATATACAGAAAGCCTGTAATTTATTTATTTATTTATGTTCTTTCACTTTCTTTCTTCAGGTTTCACTTTACACATGTCATCTTAAATCTGACATGTGTAAAGTGAAACATCTCTTCTTTCTTTCACCTCTTCTCTTTCTTTTTTTTCTCTTCTTGTTCATCCTTTACTCTCCCATTGTAGTGTCCATATAATTTGAAATTCTCCCTGCAGGAATCATAATATTCAATTTTTCAATTCAATTTTATTTATATAGCGCCAATGGGGTACCGCGCACGTGACGTCACCGCCTCAAGAGCAACGCCCCTTTTGCCGCTTAGGTAGGGCAGACAGGTACAGAACGCCCGTAGCAGCCAGTTATTACACGCGCAACAGAACCAGCGATATGACCGACTTTGCAGCCATTAAACTTTCCCAAAACGATGTCCCAGGCGCACGGTTTACTGGTCGCACTGTCTAAGAACACACCAAACTTCAGCTCAAACGATGGCTTGAGTGTCGAGGGCTTAAAAAGACCGGAAAACGGGCCGAGTCGATCGAACGGTAAACTTTGTTGTTTTTTTTCCTGCGCGGCGGTCATGCCGTCGTCGGCCGTTTTTCTTTGTTTGTAATCACCGTCCAGGGATCGGTATATGTTTGATGTTTGTCTCATTTGAAATGTTTTTGAGTAGGCTATCCTGGTGGCAGGGTATCATGTTAGCGCCTGCTACCATGATAGCCTATATGCTATCATGGTAGCAGGCGCTTCATTATTAACATGTCGGCCACCAAAATAATCTTACCTGTTCACTACTTGATGTCGCTGGAATTGGGTCAGGATGTTCTTCAGTTGTGCCCTTTCCTCCGACAAAATGCTTGCAACATATGTAGGCCGACCGCACCGGTGTACCAAGCGCACACATTTCTCCTTGGCACTCTTGAATTTCGGGAAAGTAATGAAGAAAACATCCTTCATATGCGGCCGATCACCGTACCTCGAGTCGCTGTTGCACGTTCCATAGCAACAATGTTTATAAATCATGGTCTTAGATTTTGGAAAAAGCAGTCTTTTAAACGAGTACAACCTAGGCTAACGCACGTCTCTACCACAGCAAAACAGCGGCGGGTTTGGGAGTTTGTCCTACTGCGTACCACGTGATGTGACGTCATCGTGACGTTACGTTTCTAAAAATAGCTTGCTCGTGGTACCCCATTCATGAAACATGTCATCTCCAGGCACTTTACAAAGTTAAGTTCAATCATATTATACAGATTGGGTCAGATTATACAGATTAGTTAAAAATGTTCCTATATAAGGAAACCAGTTGATTGCATCAAAGTCCCGACAAGCAGCATTCACTCCTGGAGAAGCGTAGAGCCACAGGGAGAGTCGTCTGCATTGTACATGGCTTTGCTGCAATCCCTCATACTGAGCAAAAAAGCACAAAAGCACACATTGATCAAGTAATCTGTTCTACATTAGATGGTAATAGCGGGTGAGCCGTCTTCTTTGGATGATGTCACATTTATCAGAACGCCAGACCAGGTGTACCTACTATGAAGATAAAAGAGAGAGAACAGAAAGTTAAAGCAGAAATGACAACATGTAATGCATAATTGAAGAACAGTAGAACTCTATAGAGTGAGAAAATTAGATCCTGATGTCCTCCAGTAGCCTAAGCCTATAGCAGTAAAACTATAAAGGTAGCTCAGAGTAACATGAGCCACTCTAGTTATAAGCTTTGTCAAAAAGGAAGGTTTTAAGATTAGTCTTAAAAGTGCTTCACGGACCAAAACTGGGAGCCGGTTCCACAGGAGAGGAGCCTGATAGCTAAAGGATCTGCCTCCCATTCTACTTTTAGAGACTCTAGGAACCACCAGCAGACCTGCAGTCTGAGAGCGAAGTGCTCTGTTAGGAACATACGGGGTAATCAGAGCTCTGATATATGATGGAGCTTGATTATTAAGGGCTCTATACGTTAGAAGAAGAATTTTAAATTCTATTCTTGATTTAACAGGAAGCCAATGAAGGGAAGCTAAAATTTGAGAAATATGATCCCACTTGTTGATTTTGATCAGAACTCTTGCTGCAGCATTTTGGATCAGCTGAAGGCTTTGAACTGCATTTTGTGGACTTCCTGATAGTAAAGAATTACAATAGTCCAGCCTTGAAGTAACAAATGCATGGACTAGTTTTTCAGCATCACTCCTGGACATAATGTTTCTAATTTTGGCGATATTCCGGAGGTGAAAAAAGGAAACTCTGGAAACCTGTTTAATATGGGATTTAAATGACATGTCTTGGTCAAAAATAACACCAAGGTTTTTTACTTTATTACCAGAGGCCAAGTTAATGCCACCCAGATTAAGTGATTGGTTAAGAAGTTTATTGTTTGAGGACTCTGGCCCAAAGATTACAACTTCGGTCTTGTCAGAATTTAGATGCAGGAAATTTAAAGTCATCAAGCTTTTGGTGTCATCAAGACATGACTGCAGTCGAAGTAATTGATTGGATTCATCAGGATTTATGGATAAATATAGCTGAGTGTCATCCGCATAACAGTGGAAATTAATCCCATGCTGTCTGATAAATTTGCCGATCGGAAGCATATATATAGTAAAGAGAATTGGTCCAAGGACTGAACCCTGTGGTACTCCACAGGTGACCCTAGAGTTTGAGGAAGATTTATTATTAACATGAACAAACTGGAATCTGTCCGACAGATAAGATTTAAACCAGCCTAATGCTTTCCCCTTAATCCCTACAGTATGTTCAAGTCTTTGTAGGAGAATATTGTGATCAACTGTATCAAATGCAGCACTGAGATCTAACAGGACAAGTACAGAAACAAGTCCATTATATGAGGCCATGAGAATATCATTAGTGACCTTCACCAGAGCTGTTTCAGTGCTATGATGAGCTCTGAAGCCTGACTGAAACTCCTCAAGTAGGTCATTGCTTTGTAAATGTTCACAAAGTTGATTAGCAACTACTTTCTCAAGAATTTTAGATAAGAAAAGAAGATTAGATATAGGTCTGTAGTTTACTAGCTCATTTCTGTCCCTGACTCTCCTCGAGATCGGTCGTGTTTTTCAGCTCTCCGCAGAGCTCCTTATCTGCTTGCCCTGCCCCCACATCTCTCCTGCTATTTGCTTCGTCCTGTGTCTTTGGGCAATTTCTTCACAGCAACCAAAAAGCTCGGAAAACAGAAGCTAAGAATTATGGATCTCGTCAGCTGTTCTCTAAATGCAATTGATCACATTTTTTCAACTGGAAAGCAAAGGAACGGGGAGCATTCCTGTCCCGATGGAACTTTTTTTGCGGGATACTCCGTGGATCGGTGGAATAGGTGGTCCACGGTGTGCCTCTCAATGATTTCCGTGGAGGACGCCGAAGACGTATATATATTTGGATTTATGATTCTAGGATTTCTTCTGATTGGATGTGGGGGATTTCTGATGTATCAACAACTTCAACGACTGCTGGTGGCGAATTCGGCTTTTATCAGACTACCAGCGGGATTTGACGCAATCACAAAAGCGATGAATGAACAGAACATCAGGCTGGAGAAGCTAACGGCGGTGGTCGGGAGAGGTGAGATGGGATAACTGTCTCCCCCCTGGAACATGACCGGATAACGTGACCGGATAACATCTGAATGTGAAGATGCGAAAAAGAGCCCTCTAATTTGGAAAATTGGACCCCGGAGCCCGTGATGAAAAGACTTTTAAAGCTGAAGTAAAAGTGTCTCAGCTTGTTATCATAACAAATTTTGTATTAAATCAGACTCCCTTTAACCTAAATTCTCCCCTGCGTTGTTATGGCGAAATCGCACAGAACTATTCCCCCCCCCCCCCCCCCCCCGCTACCCCCCCTCCCCCGCAAGACACCTGTGGGGACGTACAGCTGGCTGCGAAGTGAGAGACTTTCCATCAAGGACACTTGCCTGCCGGAGGAACGGCCTTCATGGACATACAGATTCCCACACAACATGCATACACCACTGACTACATTCACCCATGGACTACACACGATTAATCTCAAATGTTCTCCTTCTGCTTATGTGTTGTATTCGTTATATTTGTGCTTATGCAATGAGGTTTTTTTTTTACGTAGGGTTTCTCATACTGTAACGTTTTTTACATTATGATAAATTCTTGCCTTTTTTTCTCCCTCCACTATCCCCATGTTTTAATGTTACTTCGACAGATTTCAAGGCAGCGCCTGTAAACTCCGTTTAGGCGGGGTCTGGGCAGTTTGGAGGAATGTGGCCTTGACAGCTGCGCTTTTTAGCAGCGGCTGGCTGGCTGCGTTCCTTGGCAACGCAAGGCCTCAGTCAATCGTTCCCCCCAAATGTTTGTTTGTTAAGTGTATGTGATGGACGGTTGTACTGGAACTGACTTTTCGATTGCAATGCAAATTGTAATTGACAAATAAAATTTGATTGATTGATTGATTGATTGATTGATCAAGAGAAGGTTTCTTAAGTAAAGGTTTAATAACAGCTACTTTAAAAACCTGTGGTACATATCCATTTACTAAGGATAAATTAATCATGTCTAAAATAGGACCACTGATCAAAGGGAATACCTCCTTAAACAACTTGGTTGGGATTGGGTCTAACATACAGGTAGAAGGTTTAGATGAAGCTAAAATTTTAGATAGCTCAGTAAGCTCTACTGCTTCTAAACAGTTTAAACACTGTGCAGGTTCTAAAGATTCCTCCAATGCTGCCTTACTTACTGGGGATGAGGTAATCATGTTTGGGAGGATGTCAATTATTTTATTTTTGATGGCATCAATTTTATTTATCAAGAATCCCATAAAATCATTACTGCTAAGAGCTAAGGGAATGGATGGATCAACGGAGCTGTGACTCTGAGTAAGTTTGGCAACTGTACTGAAGAGAAATCTAGGATTATTTTTATTCTCTTCAATTAATGATGAAAAATATGCTGTTCTAACTCTGTGAAGGGTCTTGTTATACAACAATAGACTGTCCCTCCAGATTAAGTAGGATTCCTCTTGGTGTGTAGAGCGCCATTTTCTCTCCAATTTCCTAACATTGTAAAGCTATTAACATGCATAAATCAAGCGGAGCACTATGGCGAAAGCTGTTCGCTCCACTTGTGAAAGCAAAATCTGTCGAGCTCTATCTGGCATTGAGACATCAATTCCTATTGCCACATTTCTAGACAGGACACTGGGAAAAAATAAATAAATAAAATAAAATGTGTGACATTCTTTGTTGAAAAGCCTTTTGTTGTAATGACAATTTCAAGACATCACCTGTAGGGAGAAACTAGTCAAATGCATCGATCAGGTGAAATTTCGACCTATTTTTCCACACAGACAAACATTAAAGGTTCTAGGGCGTCTTTGCTATACTCTCTGATCTTCAGAACTTTCCATAGATTTTCAGTTGGATACAGGAAGGTGACAGACTGGGCTATTATAGCATTTTTACTGTCTTTCGCTCATGCCAATAAAGAGTTTCATTGGCTCCGTGTTTACTGTCGTGCTCGGAAATCGACACTTATTTCATCTCTAGATTTTTATCAAGAGTGCCAGGGACATTTCTCTATTCCTTCCTTCTGAAAAATTTCTGCCACAATTTGCTGTAAGACAGCCCGCATAATGATGTTCCCACCTGCTAACTTCATGTTTGGTATGGTGTTTTTGTGGTTATGTGGAGAATCATTTTTCCTATAAGCAGGCTGTGACATACAAAGAGTTCAGCATCTGACCAGACTATATCTCAGAGTATTTTAATAGCTTGTCCTAAATCTTACACAAGCTTTAGCCTACTCTCAGCCATGGAGTGTGCATAAAGGTCATAACAGTTTAGTGCATTAATTATTGTTTTCATGGTAAAACCTGTACCTGCTGTTTCTGAAGCTCTCTTTGAGAGATCCTGGGTTTTTGGACTATTTATTTGATTATTCTTTGAACTCTATCAAAAATCTAGCAAGGGACACTATCATGTTTTTGTTAATGATGAAATGGTGTTCTGCTTCTGAATTATGGATCTCTTACCTCCCGCTGGAGCATTGAGAAATTTAGATATTCAGCTGTAACTAATGCCATCAGTATTTTTAGCAACAGGAAGACTCTTTTGTGAGGCTGTCTTTGCTTTTACCAATCATAGCACTCTGTACAATACTTAAGTAATGTAAAACCTTTTTATAGGCCATCAAGTTTATATTCAATTTCCGGACAATTATTTACAATAGCAGAAAGGATGCTTCTATGCGTTTTTGCACAACATTTTCTTAATTTATTCAATATTTATTCCCTGTAACATTCCATTTCATGAGGCTTAATTTATTGACTAAATTACTTTGATTTTTTAGCATGTGTGGATTACTTTGGTTCTTAACATTATCTGGTGTAAATGTAATGTTTAAAGAAATATTAGAAACATATTTTCTTAGAAAAAACTTGGCGTAATATAAAACTAGTTAAGCCGCTGTATCCAAAGCTTGAGATATTGTTTTATGGTGTAACCTTGTTTTAAACCCATCTACAACATAATCCTTAACCTGTCTGCTGTGTTCCTTTGTCTTTATGATGATCTGTTGAGTGAGGTTCTCTAACAAACACCTGATCTCTTCTTACCGATGAGACAAAATGCTAAAAGGGAGAAAAGGTGAACGAGAAAGAGGAAAGGAAAGGGAGAGAGCAAGATACCATCCTCTGAGTCTGCTTCTTCACCTGCAAAGAGAGATATAGAGAGAAAAGCAAAATCAGCAGATAAGGTATTACAGGCACTAACAACCAACGCTTTGATACCACCACTGAAGAATATACAGTATGATTTAATACAAAATATATAAAGTGATAGCTAAAGATAATAATAGGGGTATTCTGCATAGATGTGAATCTGTAAATACCGGAATCCAAACACCTGTAGGTGTTTGTGAGAGTGTGCTTGTGTATGTAAGGTTTTTCCATAAGAAAAATGCCTCAATAGAGGCAGACGCCAGGGGAACCAGAACCCATATGCCCGAAGGGAACCCAGAGAAAAGGTGCCCAAGAGAGGCCAACACAGGGAAAGCTGCCTCTGCCATCCGAGGGAAGAGCAGAGATGAATCCCAAGAAACACCCCCACAGCCACAACGCCGAAGCCCCGGGAGACGCAGGGACGAGCCGGCGAGCATGGAAGGATCCGGCGGAGCCAAGGCCCAGGACAGAGTCACTGGGGCCCAAACCCCACAAAGCAGTCGCCAGGAGCGAGCTGGCACCCTCCCGAGGCCCCGGACACCGAGGACTACCAGTGCAACAGCAGGCTAAACGCCAGCCAACAAAGGAGAGCAGGACAGGGCTGGGCTTCACTCCACACCCAGTCCCTGATTGGTTGCCGTGACGGGATTTGACAGAAAAGTTCAAATTTTTGAACTCCAGCAAAAGTCACAGCTCCGTTCTAATTGCACGGACACACCCGACCATTTTACCGCTCCTGAACGCGCAATTTGCTTAGGGATGAAATGTAAATCCACTATCCATGCTGCAAACACAGTGGTCGGTCCAAATGCACCATTAGAACAACTGCATTTATACTGAGCTTAAATTATCCACAAGTGGACTTCAATTATTAATAAGATGAATTCTGGAGAAAATTGGTGGCGCTGGATTTTATACCAGCATCAGAGTAAAGGGGAAAGAAGAAAAATGCACGTCACGCTTTTCAATAATTTATTTGCATTAAAATTTCAAAAACCTTGTAATATTTCCTTTAACTTCACAAGTGTGCAGTATTTTGTATTGGTGTATCACATGAAATCCTAATAAAATATATGCAAGATTGTGGTGTAAACTGATGTAATGTGGGAAAGTTCACAGAAACAATTGCAAGGCACTATAAAGAGGATGAAAAGTTGAGTTTACAAGATCAGTGTCTGAACAACAAAGGAAGACTGGATTTTAAAAGATCCTCATCCCTTTGCTTAATAAGAATGAAAGGCCTGATCTCCTGATATGTCCCATCACTTTGTTTTCTGTAAGATGTGACATCACGCAGCACAAAGACTAATACTGCTCAGAAAAACTACAATAACATGCTTTGAAATGACAAGGAATTTCCTTAAGGCATTTCATATATTATGCAAATCTGCAGGAAAATAAAGCAGCAAAGCTTAACAGAGATAGTGTGAGGTCAATAGCGAGAAGGAAAAAAGCAGCCCCTATTTCCCCTCTGATCTTCCAGAAACTACAGTGCATCATTTTATCAGATCTTAAAGCAAATCTTGATAAAAAAAACAAAAAACATTTGCAATTAACATCTCAACTCCTGATGTTTTCAAGTGTTTGCGCTTGACAACTTAGGTTTTAAAAGAAATCTTCCAATATTTGTTTGACCTTTGACAACTGTTTTAAATATGCTCAACAAAAACTACTGCTCAATGCTCGGAGGTGTCAGGCGAGGAAAATGTCTTTGCTTGCATGAGAAGAGAACCTGCCCAAAGCAAATATTAATGTTAACTCTGAGTTTTGCCTTCCACATGTGAAGTCAACAGCCTTTGTAAGCCCTGGAAGGAAATTCCTCACTGCTTCAAATAAAACGCTTTTATCAGGGGTAGTGAAATTCCAGCCACACCAAACTTTGTCTGGTGTGGCTGGAATTCCTTCAACAGAAAACATCACTTTAAATGTATTCGGTTTTACACAGAAAACTGCTTCCAGAAGTTATAAAAAAAAAAGAGTTGAACCTAATCTGAAACTATGAGAGCAGATAATGTTCTCCAAACATGTCCCAGTGTTCCTACCAATACCAACTCATGGCTTAATATAAGGCTGCTGAACACAGATGATGGAAACTACACTGGAAATTGCCCTGTTTAACATATGCTGGATGTAACAGCAGGATGATGACAGGTATTAGTGAAAAGAAAATGACAACCTTGGCCAACACCTTAACATTTCTTGTAATATTCCAACAATTTATTGATTGTTATAGAATATCTACATTTTGACATACCAATAACTTGAACCACATGACAATTTTATAGGTAATTAGTCAATGTAGAAATTTGTAAAGTTTCTGACTTTGAATTATGTTGTTTAATTCTTACACTCATATGTTGTTTATATGAATAGGCTACTGGTAGTTCAAAGTTTAACCTTGTTGTGCAATTATACACTGTTTAAAGTTATTTAATGTTTAATACATAACTCTCTGTCTGTTAAGTATTATCTGGAGGATATCAGCT
This sequence comes from Fundulus diaphanus, assembly GCA_037039145.1. Taxonomy (NCBI): domain Eukaryota; kingdom Metazoa; phylum Chordata; class Actinopteri; order Cyprinodontiformes; family Fundulidae; genus Fundulus; species Fundulus diaphanus. The sequence goes on along the minus strand of CM073138.1, from coordinate 35,348,485 downwards.
CTAAAGCTGATATCAGGACAATAGTTGAAAGGAATGATACGAGCACTAGCGATCTTTTAACAGCAAACTCTGCACACACATAGAATAAAGGAGTGACAACTTCTCTTCAAGTTCAAGAATTTAATAACAGAAATAAAATGAACATCCAGAGAACATCACTATATAATGCTGTTTATCTGAATTAACACTATATTTTGATTAACAAATCCTCTCTACTAAGCTAGTGAGACTTAACTACTAAGTAAAATGAAGATAAAAAGAAGCTAAGCTAAGGTACTATTTACATGCAAAAACAAAACAAAAGACATATGTGGTTGATCATAATCAGAATAATTCAGTGAATCCTGGTTCACTGCAGATTTGACTTAAAGTACATGGAATGGGGTTAAATAAGCTTAACTAATTTAGGAAAACATTTGGCATGTTTTCAATCCATTCACAATGCGAATCCTGAGTAAACAAAACGTTATTTGATGAAATAACGTTTTGTTTGAGTTAAAGAACCAAAGTTCATCTTAAAGAATGTGAATTGAGGTTAAATTAGCTCCACTAATTCAGAACAACATTTGGTATGTGTTTCAACCCATTCACAATGCAAATCCCGAGTTACACAAAACATTATTTGAGGAAATAACATTTTAAATAATGATTTGCTCAGTAAAATCATTTACTGTAGGGACGCCCCATTTGCTCAATGTGATTATACCTCTGGGAGGTAGGAGTCGCTGCAGCGATCGGTTGCTAAAATCGTTTACTCCTAAAGTTAACCAAAACGCCTTTAAATCGACATTAATATTCCATATTAATGCGGTAATAAGGCTCATAGCACTATTGAACGATGGCGGAGCGAAACGAACAAGCCTTAAGCTTGGAACGGGCTTTTGTAGAAAAACCGGAAATCGGAAGTTACCAGAAGCTAAACAGCATTTTGGCTAGTGGATTTTCGGCGCTAACTTTAAAAGACTTTAGCTTTATTTTTAGCCATAATGAGTGTGCCGGATAACATAAACAATAATACCCCATCAATGTATGAAACCCTTGTGAAGATAACATTTATTATAACCATAAAAACACACTTGAATCACATCGGCAATGATAGGGTACCGAATGCTAGCATTGTCAGGGTTCTCTATTTTCCGTGCTCTAACTCTGCTTCACAGGTGGCTGCAGTTGACGGGTGGGCGTGGCCCACACCTGCGACTCATCAAAGAACCTTCGTCTCGGGCTTTAAAAGGAGTACACAGACAGCTGGAAGTGTTACCCCGTCGTGGTATGCCTAGGCCACTGATCTGTCTCCTGTGCTTCGTACCTGTGAGTTTTTGGAAACCCTGTTTTTGGACTAATCCTGTCTCCTGTTATTCTCCAGTTTGTCGTGTTTGGATTTACTCACCTGTGTTGGCGTCGTGCTCAGTGAACCAATCATCCGAATCCCTGCCGCTCAGATTTTGCTCTGGCATCTCCACTCATACTCCCTTGGTGGAACCAATCCGGGCATGAAAACCCCCCTTCCTGGATTCACCTGGTTAATCAGCTAAACTCCGGTTCTTCCAGCTGCTCGTCCTGTCTGCCATCACTGTGGTGCTGTCCAGGCCCCTCGCCTGCATTCCATCTGCCAGCCCTCCTGTCACTCAGACACTAGTTACCATCAGTGAGTTAGGGTCACAGAGTCCCTCTTTCACTCATCCCCCCGGACAGGTCTCCCCAACCAAATGGTAAGCGGCACAGCTTCTGGAACATTTCCCCCTGGTTTGATCCTTAGAAAAACATATCCTCTTTCTTCCCGCAGTCATTCCAGCTCTGACGTTCAGACCTCGCCTGTCGCACACAGCGTGTGCTTCCCCTTTGTTGAGCCTTAAAATAAACATCTTAAAACCCTTCCATCTGTGTCTGCATGTGGGCCAAACACTTAAAAACCATGACAAGCATGAGCTAAAGCTCTTTGTGTTGAAAACACCATGTAATGGCATTACACAAACATTTCCCAATGACCGTGTAACCTTTCCCTGCCTCAATCCTGCCCGACCTATCAGTGCCTCGTGTGAGTTCGGTCCACTTTGGTCATCCAAGGAAGGGAGCACTGAAAAGTGAAAACGTAATTTCTTCAGCAGCGGCTAGTGGATTAGCAGCAGTAGACATGTGGCCATGAGCTGACACGTGGTCGGGATCGACAGCTCCGAGGCCCTGCAGCATCTCTGACCTGGTTGCAGTCAGGTCCCCGGCATGCAGCAGGCGATTTCAGCAGATGTTCTCCTCAGCATGGGAAAGTAGGTCCTTTGCCGGCTTTTCAGCTTCGTCTGGAGCCCACTTTCCTGTGAAGGCTGAGGAGAAATAAAAAAAGCTCTTTTGGCATGGAGGAATCCTTTCCTCCGCTGTTTTACGCTGAAGTTAAGACAGCAGACTTAACTCTGATTTGCCCGATCATGTTTCCTGGCCGGAGAGAAATTTCTCCCAGGTGCTGGCTTGTGCGTCATTCAGGCCCTGCGAGGGCCCATCATGGTTCAGACCAGTCTCCCTCTCCTCCTTTTTTCTCCGGGAGGACGGAATGGTGAAGAAGAAGTGGCTTTGTCCTGGAGTGCTCCAGGAAGAAGTGGTCTGAGAGTCTGGTCAGAAGTGCTCTGACCTTTTGTTTGTGGGGGAGTGGTTTGGGTTTACAGCAGGCACCCTGCCGTGAAGAGAGGCCGTCCCAGCCTGAAACTCCCTTTCTCACAACCCAATTTTAATCCTTCCCCGTGTCACATAGTGCTCAACATTCACACAATTTAGCCATGGCATGGTGGCATATCAACCTTTTTAATCTATTAAAGACAAAAAAACTAAAAAAAACTCTCCTCATCGCGTAAAATGATGGCAGCACAGTGGGCACATCTTTCTTCAAGAGGCACAGGAAAGCTGGTTAGAGTTGATGGCTAGATAATTACAGCTACAGTGGCTCACAGAGGTGTACACACCACTGTCAAAATGTCAGATTTCTATGATGTGAACAAATGATACCATGACATGTTATGATTCACAAAATGTGTGGTGATGCCACAAAATCAAACCGAAAAGGAAATATGTTGAAAAGGACAACAAATAAATAAATTAATGAATAAATAAATACATTAATTTAGAACCTATCACTGTAAGCCATCATACACAATCGTCTTCCCCTGAGAAAATTTCTATCATATTTAGTTCTGGACTCTTGTTAGACCATTCCAAAGCTTCACGTTTCCCTCATTATGCCAAGCTGCTGCTCTTGTTCAAAACATACCATATGTAATGCTTACATATGTGTATTCTTGTTTGTTTTCATTGGCTGTGTCGCTCTTCTGTGCTCGGTTCCACTATTTTGTTAGGCAGAACCACCCGCATGACCTCATTAACTTTGAGGAGCTGCACCTGTGGATCTCACCCTGCCTCTCACAGCCAGTCTCTGCCAGATCCTTGAAAATCATAGTGTGAGTAAACCATCCAGCGTTATTTGATTGCCTACCTGATATCGACCTGTTCTGTGGATTCCTGCCTGTTTGCCTATTGGCCTTGGCAAACCTGTCTGCCTCTGCCCCTTTCAGAAACCTCTGCCTGACGTGTGCCTTATTGTGTAGGACGCAAGCCTGGACCACGGATTCCCTTTCTGTCTCTGCCCCACACCCAACCCGCCTGAAGCAGATCATTCACTTCGTGATTGAGCTCACTCAAAAGGAGCCCTTGGATCTACAGTATCTATCAGGACCAGTGCAACCTCCCAGCTTCTGAAAAGGTTAGTGGCTTTTATTCAGTGCACTTTATATCCCCCTGAGTTGGTTTCGGACATTAACCCTCCAGCCAGTTTGCGTTCATGCTAAACCAGTTTCTCAATAAAACTTTTGAACCATTCCTATTTAGCTGAATTATCAGGTCTCCAGCTTCTGAGGTATTACACCATAGGTAATTATGGTACAAAAGTTCAAGTTTGCTACCATCAGCTATTCTCCCAAAAGGTTTTTTGGAGATTTTAGCTAGGTCACGGGCCTCATTTACGAAGCATGGACATACACAAAACTTTTGGCGCAATGTTTAAATCACTATTTGGCTTGTACAAAAATGAAGGTTGCATGAAAGTATGCGGTAATCAATGCAAACTTTTGACCTGCCTGTCACGTTTGGTTTTTCCATAATTACTCTGGATGCAACAAACACGGAGGCAGGAAAGTGTTTAACAGGTTTATTGAATCGTTAGAGATGGTGGCAGCAGAAAGGCACTGGTGGAAGGAAGGCACTGGTCACTGAGTGTAAACTGAAAAGAGAAGACATTAGAGACTGACAACAAGCAGGTAGACTGAATGTGTGCCGGGAGGAAAGGCTTATGGTGCAAGAGTTGAGCTGAGTCCATGGAGGGAGTGAACAGAGGCACAAAGAGCTGAGGTTGACAAGTTGTTGTGGCATCTCCAGGAGGAGTTCTCATTGGTGAGAGCATAGGAGGGTGGTTACCAGGAGTTCCAGGGAGGCTCATGAAGATCAGAGTTGCGGGATTAGCTAGACTTACTCTGAGGAGGCAGGAAGAGAGCATGAACTGGATGAAGTTCTGACGGATCAGAGTTGGTTTTCTGCAAGGAGACAACATGGCTGAGTCACGGGTAAGACAAGACCAAAATAGAGACAAGGTCAGGTGCCGCTCAGTTAAGCAAATGCTTTGATGCCTTCCCACTCACTCCTGCTTCCTTTTAAGCTCCCCTTGTTTACCAGTGATGAGAAACATCTGTGGCTGCAGACTACTTTCCTGCAGGGGAAAAGAGAGAACAACCATAACACCACCACAAAGATTTGTGCACAGATCCGTGGACCTGACACAACCCTTTAAATGTGCTGCAGCAACGCAAACCATTTCAGACAACAATAGCAAACAACAAAATGGTAAATGGCTTGTACTTGTATAGCTCTTTAACTAGTCTTGATGACCTCCAAAGCACTTCACACTACAACAAAGTACTAAAACTCACTCAGATACACTGAAATATAACTCCATTCAGTTGTATTTGACTCAAGGAGCATTGAGCCCAGTGTTTTTTCATGGATCTGAGCTTTTATGGTTTAGATTCATACTAAGAAATAGAATCACATTTAGCAATACAATAACGTATCACACCTAAAAAATGATGGAAAAAACCTGAATCAGATGTAAACTGTAAATATTCCTCTGTTTCTGATCATGTAGAAGTAAATGAGCATTGCTCTGTGCGCCGATATGCAATAAATGCATGTAAATTATGTAAGGGACACTTTCATTCTCGTTGAAAAGGAAAATGGGGTTGGATCAAAAGATTAATTCTTAACAAGTCAGGTGTGATGATTCCTAAGGTGGAGACAGTCACACAAGTCCATAAATGGCTGCGTGAAGTTGTATGTAATTGTGGAACAATGGCAGCTTTGACGCCGCTGGACATTGTAAATGGAAGAAGATCCCAATGACCCACTGGCACATGATGATGAGTAGCTTATTAGCCAGTTTAGATTGTCCTGGGCAATTACCTTTGAACTGGCCCCAGAGTTACAGACTGAAACCATGAAGAACTGTGTGTTACCAGTGGTATCAGGGTTCTCTGTGTCTCCGTGCTCTAATTCTACTCCACAGGTGGTTCTTGTTGACTGGGGGGCGTGGCCCACACCTGCGGTTCATTGGGAGCGGCTTCCTCTGGCTTTTTAAGGAGTGCTCAGACAGATGGAAGACGCCAGAGTGTTAAACCAGTCGTGGTATGCCATGGTCTCCGACCTGAATCCTGAACCCCGTATTTTGTGAGTTTTTTGAATCCCGTTTTTGGGCTAATGTTCTGTCTCCCATTGTTCTCAGTTTTTCTTGTTTGGATTTACTCACCTGCCTGGACGTCGTGTTCGAAGAACCAGATCCACAGAATCCCTGCCGCTCAAATTTTGCTCTGGCATCTCCACTCAGACTCCCTTGATGTTACCAAGCCGGGCCTGAGATCCCCTTCCCTGGATTCTTCTGGTTCACTCGTACTCTCTGGTTACTCCATCTGCTCCTCTCGTCTGCTGTGGTGCGCTCCGGATCCCTCGCCAGCTTACCATCTGTCAGCCCTCCAGTCACTACCACCTACGCGCTACGATCACAGAGTTTCCTCGTCATTATTCTCCCCGGATAGGTCAACCCTGTTAAATGGTAAGCGGTGTAGCTTCTGGTACTTTTCCCTGGTTCGCTCATTCGTAACGTTACTCCTCCTTCTTTCCGCAGTCCGGTTCAGACCTCGCCCGAGCCACACGTTGTGTCTCTCCCTGCAGCCTGAACCTTTAAATAAACATCTTAATTATTCATCTTCTGTCTGTATCTGCATGTGGGCTAAACACTTAAAAACCATGACAAGTGGTGCTTCAAGTTCTAACTCCACTGTGGTCTTTGCAACCAGTGCTTTTCAGAGGAAACTGACTGACATTTCAGGTATTTTAATGTCATCCCTGAACCGTCCTAAGCCAGCCCCATGGGACAGCCTCATCTATATGCTGTTCAGATGCATAAAACTACCCCAAACTGTGGTTCTCATTCGCAAGTAGGAGCCTATTTCCAAATGTAAACTTAACTCATATTGCCATAATCCTGGATTCCACTATACTATCATAATAATTCTATTTATTATTTTTATAATAGTTGTATTAGGAAGAAAAAAAGAGCCATTTCTTTGCATGATGTTTGACTTCTTGGTAATTATTTTTATGTAACATCCTCTCATGATTTTGTCTTGGATGAACCCGGACACAGCACGCACACACAGAGCTAGTTCTTAAAAGTGAGTTTATTGAACAGAGTGGATGATGGATGACGTAAGGAGCCAGAGTCTTTTACCAGACGGAGATGTAGGGTGCAGAAGCTGGCCGGCAGGAGGAGAGCGGAGAGACTGACCAGGAAGGAACACTGGAGCCGAAGACTCGAGACCAGGGCGGAACACTTGAGACCAGAACGGAACACAGGAGCCGAGATTTTGAGACCAGGATGGAATCCAGGAGTTGAGAACTTGAGGCCAGGATGGAACACAGGAGTCGAGAACTTGAGACCAGGACGGCTCACCAGGAGTTGAGAACTTGAGACCGGGATGGAACCCAGCAGGCGAGAACTAGAAACCCGGACGGAACCCAGCAGCCGAGAACTTGAAGCCAGGTCGGAGCACAGGAGCCGAGGACAGGAACCACAGCGGAACACCGGAACCGGCAAACCCTAGACTGCGGGCTGAGTTGGAACGGAGTCTCTGGCTGTTCCTTAGCTGGAACAGTGTCTTTGGCTGAGGCTGGGCTGGAACGGAGTCTCTGGCTGTGACTAGCTGGAACAGAGTTGAAGCAGAGTCTCTGGCAGTGACTGAACAAAAATAAAGCTGAAGAAAAAAGTCTTCTGGCTGACTGAACAAAACCTGAGCTGACACAGGATTACTGGCTGAAACTGAGCAGGAGTAGAACACTATGGACCGGCGACGAGAACAGAATGAGGTGGGTATATATAGAGGTGACAACAGGTGGAAACAAATCAGTGATAATTGCAGCCTGACAGGTGGAATCAATCAGGCTGCGCAGGGAAGTGAGAGAGGAAGGGAGGCTCAGCATGCAGCCTACAAACTGCATCCTGACACATCCTGTCTTATTTTAACAATTTTAAGCAATTAACAAAGTGTACATTGGGAGAGACTTTCTAATCAAAGTGTGTGAGGCATATTCACTTCATTACAATGATTTGGTGTACATTACAATGGTCAGCATTAAGCTACAATCAACCCAATGTAGCAGCTAGACAGCACTGTTTGGGTTTGATAAGCACTCTAGAACCAAACGGGTACGAGCAGATTAACTTTTTATTTTCAGCATGTTTCTTTAATGAGTTGCTGATGACACTCAAGAAGCTGTTGGTTTGTTGTAATTCACAACAAATATCCCCTGAGATATCTCTGAGTGCCTGACAGCACCGTTGCCATGGTTATTTGGACACATGGTGGGTGCCTTCCAGGTATGTATACTGATTTGCGTATTTTTTTAGAGTTTGGGAAAGGTTGGCCGAATATACACATGAACCGGGAATCATTTCCCGCACATCCAGATTAATTAAGACAATGTCTAAGTTGACACATCTACACAAGGTTTTATACATCTGAATTCTTTTGTGCGCCACAAGTTTCAGAATTTCTCTCTACCACCCACTTTTAGTATGAAAGCTGTGGACTCTTTTGTAGATGAGGGCCCTGGATGTTTTGTTTGACAGGAAAGAATATTGTTTACAATCCTGCTTCTTAGTCTGGACATCTGGAGAATATAATAGATGGCTGTAAAATGTAGAAAACAAAATCTCCCTTTATAGTCCCTCAGAGGGGAAATTTATCCCTGCCTTGGACATATCCCTTAGGGAAGGCTGTGCTGCCAACCGTGAGTGGTGCACTGGGAGCACTCGATGGTCAAGGGTCTTGCTCAGGAACCCAGAGTGACAGACTGAGTTTCAAACCACCAAACTCTGGGACCTCGCCACGATGCAAATGCCCATCTCTAACCACTACACCACATCTCCCACTTTTACTTGTTGGAAGTAAAAGTACTTGTTGGAAATTTCTTTCAGCTCCTACAGTGTTCCTGACAGCCTCTTGACAACCTCCATTATCAGTCTCTCTCTTTTATTTTCATGAGTTTTGGAGATTTGTCTAGTTTTTTGGAATGTCATTGTTGTTGGATATTTTCCAAATATTGACAAAAGCTTACCTAATGCCATGGTTTATATGTTAGGCTGTGTACTGATTTTGTAACTTTCTCCTTACTATATGACACCTTTAGTGGTCAGGTGAACTGTGACATTTGTAAGTCATTCCTTTTCTGATTTGAAGATCTCTTTTTCTAAATCTTCACAATTGATGTTGAAAGAATATTTGACATACTAAGTACCCTCCTTTTCTTCTGTTAGGAATTGTTTGGGTGAAAAAAAAACCTTTTAATGAGTCTTGCTCTGAAACTGTATGTTCGAAACAGATCTACATATATGGTATCTGCAAATGAAGTGCAATAATTGCTCAACTGCCTCAAGAATTACCACTGGGTTCCGCTCTTCATAATTCGCATACTGTAATTGCATTTTGCAGGGGAGCCATTGCTTTCATTACTCCTGTTATAGCTAAATTTGACATGTCTGCGGAAACGAAGGGGACTTTGTAGAAAGTCACAATGAAAAGGCTATTAACTGTTCAGTGGATTTGATAGGTGTTACATGGTAATGGTCCAAACTTTAGTGGGCAAAACGACACCGGAGTCAGTACATCTGTACATTTGTACATGTCCGATAAGATTCAAGCTGACAGTTCTCTGCCCACATGTAATATTCCTCCATGTAATCTTGAAGACTCTTAAAGTTCTGCCGACAAGAGGCACTTGTTTCAATTCCCCACAAAGATGTGGTTACTCCACACAAATCTTTCACTATAAATACAAAAATAAATCTATTAAGTCTTTATCAGTCCATGGTGCACATCGTTTTGAGCCAAATTTCAATTTATCACATTTTTCTGTGACTAAGAAAAAAAATACCTTTCCTGTCTTTGTGGCAGGTTGGCTGAGCAAACTCAGCATATAGGCCTAAAGAAAGCCCAGGGGTGCAGATTGCTGGGCTCTGCTTCACCAGTGCCAGCCAACCTCTCTGATTGTTTTCTTTTTTCTGTTTCTTTTTTCTTCTCCGTTACTAACACCATTGGTGAGTTTGGGACCTACTAACAATAATTTCTGGCCTTATACTATTTCATGTTATTTAAAGCCAACATTAAGCATTCTCCATTCTTACTTAGGGCATCTAGTACATAAAACACTTGTCAGCCACCACTCCCATTGGAATTTTTTGGATAATTTCTGGTGTCATCAGAACCAGTAACAAACTGTACTGTAATACAAATATTGTTTATTTTTGCTTTTTAGTGTAGTTTTTGTTTTATTTCAGTTCATTTTGTTTTACATATTTTACACCATTACATTTAAATTCACATTCCTAACTGGTTTTATAAATGTGATTAAAAGGGAGTAAAATCTTGCACTAGCTCCGGCTGGATATCAGTTTAAGGTGCCAGAAATTGGCACAACAACAACAAAAAGATGCAGACATGTATCATGTCAATCCAGCTTGCAGCAAACCTCCATCACATTTTGCTGCAAATTAACTTAAAACACATCCTTCTGGCTACAAGCAAAGGATTTGTTTACCTAAAGATTAGTTAAAAGCAGTATATATACATAGCTTCATTCATACAGTTCAATCATGATCAATAGTCCATTATGTTAATAGCATCAAACACAGATCGTTGCCTAAATCTATATGTAAAAGTATCTCAAGGTGATTGAGATAAATACACAGTATTTGATCTGTTCTTAAACTTCAAAAATGTTGAAAAATACTTCAGTTTTGGCTTATTAAAGATGAATAGTAAGAACATTTATTTTGAATAATAAATGTAATGAGTCAATTTGGGTCACCATACTCTCTACATTCAGGCCATAATTGAGCTTCTCAGTCTGTGGATGTTTTTTGTAAATGATGTGGGAAAATTATGTCCAAATAAAAATAACAGTTCAAATATATATAAGGTTATGCAGCAGCATCCTAAACAGTCACATTTACTCAGTAGCAATACATAACCCATGTTACATTGTGTCAAAGACTCATGTTTACAGGAGGAACATTTGGTGCAAGAGCAGAAACAGATACAGGTCAATTTAGAACTAGGGATCACATAGAACTTCTAAAAGTTTTTGTCCCAAGCAGCAGTCTTTCATTTCTTTTCTATTGTGTTGTGAAGCACCCAGTTTTTCTTTTAATCAGTGCTAGTTAAATAAAATGGTCTTGTTTGCAACAACAATAACATTGTACAAGGACTGACTACAACAGCTAACAAAAAGAGTGGTAAGAATTCCTAAACCTACATAATCACACTGGAGTAATCTCCATGTAGAAACGTGACACTTTTACGGGCACCCCAGGTTGGGTGGGGGGGATGGGGGCTAGGATTTCTCCCCCTGTTTGCCCGTGGACTGTGAAAGCATCAACAATGGAGAGACCGGCCAACAGGGTTGCAGTCTAGAATGGCGTTCCGCGAGCGAGCTATTTTTAGAACGTGACGTCATATCACGTGGTACGCCGTAGGGCAAACTTGCGTTGTCCTCCACTCTTTCGCTGTAAAAGAGCTGTACATTACCCTTGGTTTTACTCGGTAAAACGACTGCTTTTTCCAAGTCTAAGACGTCTCCTAACCATGGTTTTTAAACATTGTTGTTATGGAACATGCAACAGCGATTGAGGTACGCTGATAGGCCGCATATGAAGGATGTTTTCTTCATTAATTTCCCGAAATTCAAGACTGCCAAGGAGCAATGTGTGCGCTGGGTACACTTGTGCGGTCGGCCTACACAACAGTTCAACCCGGAAAAAGTTACCAAATTCACGTACATATGTAGCAAGCATTTTGTTGGAGGAAAGGGCCCAACCAAAGAACATCCTGGCCCAATTCCGGCGACATCAAGTAGTGAACAGGTAAGATTTTTTTGGTGTTTTATTGAAGCTTAAATCTGATCATACGTCGATGATTAAACATTAAACAAACAATTCGCCATGAATTTATTAAGGGCAATGTTCTGAGATGTAAACAGTTATTTTGTAGCTACCGATTGGCAAAATATACCGATTCCTGGACGGTCATTACTAACAGAAAAAAACGGCCGATGACGCCATGAACGCCGAGCAGGAAAAAAACATCGACTTACCGTTCTATCAACTCGGCCCGTTTTGGTGCATGCAGTTCAGTGCAGTGAGGAATGTTCTGATCTTTATATTGGAGAAACCAAACAACTTCTCCACAGACGCATGGCTCAACACAGGAGAGCTACCTCCTCCGGACAAGATTCTGCTGTCCACCTACACCTCAAGGACAAAGGACACTCCTTTGAGGACCAAAATGTTCACATTTTGGACAAAGAAGACAGATGGTTTGAAAGGGGTGTGAAGGAAGCCATCTACGTTAAGAGAGAAAAAACAACCTTAAACAGAGGAGGAGGCCTTAGGTTCCAACTCTCAAAAATTTACAATCCAGCTATAGGATTAATTCCGGCCAATCATCACCTCAATTCTCACCCTCATATGGGGGATCAAAACATTGTTCCTTTAAACCAGGCCAATAACAACCCTAATGACTCCTCGTTACAGAGGAGTGGACCAGTTTCGGTTCAATCTGCTGGCTTAATGACTTTAACGACCGCCCATTACTAAGGGGTGGACCTGTTTCTGTTGAATTTACATGTTATCTAAGCCATTACAAGGCCTTTGTTTGGCAGGAGTATAAAGCTTGGCACTCCACATTACTCCAGACTTTTTGAATTGAGAAAGCTTCCTGGAGAGGAACCGAAACGTCTTCAACTACGGAAAATCCTCTTGCGATAGTTTAACAGCTGAAAAGTCGGTCATATCGTTGTATCTGTTGCACGTGTAATGGCTGGTTGCTACGTGCGCTCTCAACCTGTTTGTCCTACCTTAGCGGCAAGGGGCTTTGCTCATGAGATGGTGACGTCACGTGCGCGGAACGCCATTGCAGCTCAGTACAGCCTACTTTACTGAGCTGATCTGAAAATCGCCCCTGCAAGCTGAGCAGGGAGCCTAAGAACGCAGCCACGCGAGACAGGTTTGGCAGGGAAAGTCAAATGGTTTATTTAAAATGTTTTTTACTGTTTTGTTTTAAGCTTTGACTGAGGTAAAAAAAAAAAAAAAAAAAAAGCCTGGAGCTAACAGGCATAGCTCCCGCTAGCATTCCTGAAATTAAGCTTTGCTGATGTGGTTTGAGTTTGTTTTTACGATTTTAACAAACTTTATTTTCAGAAGGGTCTTATACACCGACGGGCTATTAATGTTTGTTTTGTGGGGGTCAGTTAAATTTAAGAAAAAGGACTATTTGCCAGTTGTTGCAAATGCTTGGTTGCAGTTTCTGCTTCCAGTGATGCCACAACTAGTTTTAAGGTTTAGGGGGCTATTACTTTTTCACACAGATTGGTGAGGTTGACTTTTTCAAGGTAGCTTAATGAATTCACAAAGTGAACTACATTTTGCATTTATTTAGGTTATATTTGTCCGTTATTAAAATTTGTTTCTGCTGATAATCAATGAGAGAGATCATATTTCTACAATTTTGCTTCCCTTCATTGGCTTCCTGTTTAAATCAAGAATATAATTTAAAATTCTCCTTATCACATATAAAGCCCTTAATAATCAAGCTCCATCATATATCACAGCTCTGATTACCCCATATGTTCGTAACAGAGCACTTCGCTCTCAGACTGCAGGTGTACTGGTGGTTCCTAGAGTCTCTAAAAGTAGAATGAGAGGCAGATCTTTTAGTTATCAGGCTCCTCTCCTGTGGAGCCAACTCCCAGTTTTGGTCTGTGAGTAGACCAAAATTGTCTACTTTTAAGACTAGGCTTAAAACTTTCCTTTTTGATAACGCTTATAGTTAGAATGGCATAGGTTATCCTGATCTATCTTTTTACTTATGCTGCTATAGGCTTAGGCTGCTGGATGAAATCAAGATCTATTTTTTCTCACTCTGCTGAGATCTCCTACAGTTCCCCAATTTTGAATTGATTGTTCTTATTTCACCTTTTTACTTTTTGTTCTCTGTCATGTTTCTCTTCATAGTGGGTACACCTGGTCTGGCCTTCTGTTAACTTTGATACCATCCTGAGGGGGTACATATTTTCCTCTAACATAGAAAGGATTCCTGGATCAATGTGTGCTTCTGTGCTTTTTGTGTTTCTGCTATGTCTTCTCTAACCCCCAGTCGGTCGAGGCAGATGGCTGTTCACACTGAACCTGGTTCTGCTGGATGTCTTCCTTCCTGTTTAAGAGTTTTCCTCTCCACTGTCATTTCATGCATGCTCAGTATGAGCGATTGCTGCAAACACATTGACAATGCAGACGACTGTCCACTCTGGCTCTGCGCTCTTACGGGAGGAGGGAATGCTGCTTGTCAAGACTCGATGCAATCTACTGGATTTCCTTAGATTGGAAACTTTTTGACTAATTTGTATGATTTGATTGAATTTGACTTTGTAAAGTGCCTTGAGATGAAATGTGTTGCGAATGGGTGCTACAGAAATAAAGTTGAATTGAATTGATCTGAACCGTGTGAGACAAAAAAAGCAAAAACAGTCTGGGACTGCTTAACAGAGCGCCGACCTTTCAGCAATTCTCCCAGCTGACAACCTTAAAACACGCTGACTTAAGGCCCATTCATACCCTACGTTTGGCCTGCACGTCCGTATTTTTGTCCGTACGTTCTATCCGTTGACTCCTTCATACCTCCGTCCGTTGAGGTGCGCAATAACCAATATGTCCTCTAGGTGGCAGTGCTGGGCGTCAATGATTCGTCACTGATCAAACATGGCAACGGTCCAAGACGTGATTTTGTTGTATTTGCTCCGTAAGTAAACTTTTTGTTTGTCCCTGTGCCCCGGACACGACACATCATATGTGTGGGCAGTCGCGGACAAGCTCCGCAAGTCGTTCCTCGAATCCCGCCATTGTTTAAAGCCCAGAATTACAACCTTCTTCGTGATTTTGTTGACATTTTGTACTACAAACTCAATAGCGCCCCCACCGTTTCCGGTAGTATTGCTCCGTATTGATCCGTTTCGTCCGTAATCGTAAGCTCCTGATTTTCGTGTCAAAGTACGGACGAAATCGACGGTTAGAACGTATGAAACACTCCACACGTATCCGTATCCGTCTTTTACGTGAGGTATGAATGGGCCTTTACTGTGCATTTAACTGGTATTTACCACGGTAAACTGAGTGTGAACAAACTCTTAATTGCTGCATTATGTACAGAAGGAGAAACTAACACAGAATCAGAGCTCAAGCCTATATTGCATTTAAGGATGAACACAGAACTATTTACAGAATAGTGCCACAAGGCAACCTGTTAATGAATAACTTTGTTAAAGTCAGGCAGAAAATTGGTGACTCTTGTGTGTAATAATAATAGCAAAGTAAGGTCTGGTCATACCTGAGGAAACATTTTGTGGATGGTTCACTGTAAATTGGTGTCGTACTGTAGATAAGACATACGTTCTAACCAGTTAATAGGATTCCTGCAGAGCAACACAGATGAAGAGCAGGTATGCCACTCCTAACCAGAGACTCAGCTGTACCTGTTAGCTGCTAATTCCGTCTGATTTCCCTACGTTAGTGGCGGTAGAGCTTGCTCCAGCTGCTGCTGTGCTGTCCGCTAATGCGAACGTGACTGCGTTGGTTACAGAAAAGTAAATTCACATTGTTAGCTGTTGTCTGCCCCTTGTAGCTGATCTGTGGCTGTCCGCACTGGTGTAGTGGTCCCTGGAGTAGGTATACTCTCAATGTTTTCCCTTTTAGACGCAGCTCAGAAAAACGCTGTTTTAGAAACAATGACATGTAACACTGCTCTATTTAGTTTACCCAAAAATCCATCAGTAGGGTTTACTCATTTTAGCCTAAAATATTTAGCCTAAAACATTTAGATTACAATATTTCCTTGTGCTACTACGTGAGGTGTGAAAATACTGTTGTCTCTTTTTCAAAGATTTTATCCAGCTTCTGGCAGGTAATGTAAAATTTTCTTTGGTTTATATTGAAGGAATTCCTACACTACATCAAGAAATCAACATTTCATTACTTTACTGTAGGTTTTTCAATATAGACGTAGATGATAAGGCATATGGAAAGTCCTAAATTGAATGAGAAAGAGAATCTATAGAAAGAGATAAAGTTAATAACGAGGAGAACATCAAAACTCAAATCTCTTTGTCTTTGCAAATGAGGAATTGTCAAATATACCAGTTGAAACACCCAAACAACTGTTGATCCTGTTGATTTAGACACCCTGACAATGAATGTTTAGCCCCTCGATTTTAAAATGGACGGTGATTTTAAACTTGACAGTCAGAAAGAGACCTCAGTTAAGTCATTTTTATAATTTAAGGAACTAAGCAAAGGTAAAACCTATTCTTTCAAGGCAAAAATATGAAAACACTACTCTAAGCCTTAATTTCATCATGGCTGGATTTGTGTAATTCTCTTTATCTCTGAATCGGTCAGTCCTTACTCAAATGTCTGCAGCTGGTTCAAATGCTGCTGCACACCTTTTAATGGAAAAACATAAAAGAAAGCACAATACCCGATCCTGGCCTCCCTTCACTGGTTGCCTGTTTATCTTAGAGTTCAGTTTAAAGAACTTCTGTTTGTTTTTAAGGATTTAAACAGCTTATTTGTGATGAACAGGAGTTGGACCCAAAAACTACCCGAAAACAGGTCAGTGGCGTTACGAGGTTTGTTTATTTAAAAGGGAGAGGGGAAGTGGGGCTCTCGGGACGCGCTGCTTGCGGCTTGTCGGCCGGCAATCTCCTGGAGACAAGGAAACAGGTTAGTGACCAGCGGGGCAGAAGTGAGAAAACAGCAAAGCTGGATCACTAACCTGATTGCGAGCTGGATTGTTCGGGGAAGACGGTCTTGGAGATGAGAGGCGCCCGCAGACAGTTGAGACCGGCAGGCAGAGTCCGTATGGGGTAATCCAGAGGCGTTAATCCAAAGACAGTCCGGGTTCATTAACGTTGGGGCCAAAGATCCAGCAGTAGGGGTATCCGAGGTCGGGTTCAGGTTTGGTCCAGGTTCGGCACACGGGAAGGCAGTCCAGGGGGAAGGGTTTCCAGACAGACAGGTATCGGACAGACAGGACCAGAGAGGGCTTCGGCAGGCTCGGGAAAACAGAAGACAGATCAGGTCGGCAACAGACAGGCAGGAATTAACTAACAGGCTTGAAGGTGCTCGGCAAAAGGCTAGAGACGTTCTGGCACTGGAGACTGAGATTGACAGGGCTTTTATGCAGCTGGAGACAGGTGGAGCCAGTAACGTTTAATTGCAGAGAGGTGGAGACTGAGCAGGTGAGTAAGAAGGGGAAATGAATCAGCTCCAGTGCCAGAATCATTACAGAGCCCCTCCCTCAAGGGCGGATTCTAGACGCCCTGGGCTGGTCAGGGTGAGTCTTGTGGAAGTCCCTGATGAGGGACTTGTCTAAAATGAGTCGGGAGGGAACCCACTGACGTTCCTCTGGACCATAGCCCTCCCAGTCGATAAGGTACTGGGTGCCCCTGCCCCTTCTTCTGGACCTGAGGATGCGTCTCACCGTGTATGCGGGGGAGCCATCAACCAACCGGGTGGGAGGTGGGGGTCTGGCGGAGGGAGCAAGACTTGAGGTCATAGCTGGCTTAACCCGGGAGACGTGGAACGTGGGGTGGACCTTCAGTGATGGAGGTAGGCGCAGCCGCACTGCCACTGGGTTAACCACCTTAGAGATGGGGAAGGGGCCTATGAATCGGGGCGTCAACTTCTTGCTCTCAACCTTGAGGGGCAGGTCCTTGGTAGAGAGCCAAACCCTGTCTCCTGGCTGGTACTGTGGAGCCGGTAACCGCCGGCGGTTGGCAGCCCGAGCCTGAGCTTGAGAAGAACAGAGGATGGCTCTTCTAGCCTTTCTCCATGCTCGCTGGCATCTCAAGGCAGAGAGGCGGGCGGACGGAACCCTGGACTCCCTCTCCTTGACGGAGAACACTGATGGTTGGAACCCGTAAACGATGTAAAAAGGAGAGAGGCCAGTGGAACAGGATGGAGAGGAGTTTATTGCGTGCTCAACCAACGGAAGGTTCTGGGCCCACTTAGTGGGGTCAGACTGGCAGAGGAGGCGAAGCTTGGTCTCAACCTCTTGGTTAAGCCTCTCTGACTGGCCGTCGGTCTGAGGATGGAAGCCCGAAGACAGGCTCACAGAAATGCCCAACATGGCACAGAACTCACGCCAATATTGAGCAACAAACTGCGGCCCCCGGTCTGAGACTATATCAGTCGGTAGACCGTGTAAACGAAAAACTTCTCTGGTCAAGATTGCACCCATCTCTTTGGCCGAGGGAAGCTTGCATAGAGGAACCAGGTGAACCATCTTGGAGAACCGGTCCACTATGGTCAGTATAACTGAGTGGCCATCAGAAACCGGCAGACCGGTTATGAAGTCCATAGACAGGCTGGACCAAGGCCGAGAGGGAACTGGCAGAGGTCGGAGTAGACCGGCCGGGGGTCGCCGGGAGACCTTGGCCTGGTTACAAGGAGGGCAGGCTGAGACAAACTCCCTGACGTCCTTAACCAAGGTGGGCCACCAGAACTGTGAGCGAACGATGTGAAGGGACTTGGTTATCCCGGGATGGCAGAAAAGGCGGGAGCTGTGGCAAAACTCCAAAACCCTCCTCCTAAGGGGTTCTGGGACGAAGAGTCGGTCCCTGGGACAGGCTTCGGGAACCAGGGTTCCCTCAAGGGATTGTCGGACCTCCTTCTCCAGGTCAAGGCGGGTAACCGCACACCTCACGGAATCAGGTAGAATGAATCCTTGGTCCTGGTCCTCCTCCTCTGCCTCGAACATCCTGGACAGGGCGTCTGGCTTCACATTCTTCGAGCCAGGTCTGTAGGACAGAGTGAAATTAAAACGACTAAAAAACAGAGCCCACCTGGCCTGTCGAGGATTGAGTCTCCTGGCAGTCCTCAGGTACTCCAAATTCCGATGGTCCGTCCAAACCAGAAAGGGGATCTTGGAGCCCTCAAGCCAGTGCCTCCATTCCTCAAGAGCCAATTTGACCGCCAGGAGTTCCCGATTGCCCACGTCGTAATTGCGTTCAGCGCTAGACAGCTTTCTGGAAAAGAAGGCACAAGGGTGAATACGGCCATCTTCGGCCTCCTGACTGAGAACCGCCCCGACTCCAGAGCTGGAGGCATCAACCTCCACAATGAATTGTTTGTCTGGGTTGGGTGAGACCAGGATCGGAGCCGTAGTAAAAAGCTCCTTAAGCCGTCGGAACGCCTTGTCAGCTGGTTCATTCCATGTGAACCTCACCTTACTTGAGGTCAGAGCATGAAGCGGGGCGGCCACCTGACTGTAGCCTCGGATGAAGCGCCTATAGAAATTGGCAAACCCCAGGAATCTTTGGAGCTGCTTCCTGTCAACCGGGGTGGGCCAGTCGGTGACAGCTCTGACCTTGGCTGGGTCCATTGCCATTTGACCCGGGGACAGGGTAAAACCGAGAAAAGAGGTGGAGGACGTGTGGAACTCACACTTCTCGGCTTTGACGTATAGCTGATTTTGCAGGAGACGGAGGAGGACGGAGCGGACATGTTGCTTGTGTAGAGTGAGGTTATTGGAGTAGATGAGAATGTCATCAAGGTAAACAAAAACAAAACGTCCAATCATATCTCCCAGAACCTCATTAACTAGATTCTGGAACACGGCAGGAGCGTTGGTGAGGCCAAATGGCATAACCAGATATTCGAAATGGCCTGTAGGAGTGTTGAAAGCGGTCTTCCACTCATCGCCCTCCTTAATGCGAACCAGGTGGTAGGCATTACGAAGATCTAGTTTGGTGAACACCTTGGCAGCCTGGACCTGATCAAAAGCTGAGTTCATAAGGGGAATTGGGTATCGATTCTTGACAGTTATGTCGTTGAGGCCTCGATAATCGATACACGGGCGGAGAGAGCCGTCCTTTTTGCCCACAAAAAAGAAACCAGCACCCGCAGGTGAGGAGGAGGGGCGAATAATGCCTGCCCCTAGGGACTCAGCAATATACTTGCTCATGGCTTCGGACTCAGGGGTGGACAGAGAATAGAGCCAGCCTCTAGGAGGAGTAGTTCCGGGCAGCAGGTCAATAGAGCAATCATAAGGTCGGTGTGGGGGGAGGCTCATAGCCCTTGCTTTGTTAAAAACCTCCCTCAAGTCGTGATACTCAGAAGGGACCTTAGACAAATCTGGGTAGAGGTCCTCAATCTTACCCACAGGTGAGTGAAGTGGCTGAGCTGAGGACAGGACTCAGAGCAGGAAGGGGCCCATCCCATCACCTCGACCCGTCGCCAGTCAATCTGGGGATTGTGCCTCCTGAGCCAAGTGGCACCCAAAATAACTGGAACCTGTGGAGAATTAATGATCATAAAGGCCAACCTTTCTCTATGATTACCTCCCAGAATAAGCTCCAAGGGCTCAGAAACAAGGCGAGAGTGATTTAGTTCGTGGCCGTCCAAGGCGAGAACACTGCGGGGGGATGAGCCTGGGTGGAGTCGGATGTTTAGCCTCCTGGCCAAGCCTTCGTCCATGAACTCAGTATCGGCCCCAGAGTCGATGAATACAGAGAGTCTGTGAGATTTAGTAGAAGTGGTTATGGTGGCTGGAAGTAACCGATCTGGGGAGACGGTGAGTTTTGTATAGCTCAGTAGAGATCTCCCCCCCACTACTGAGCTGGGTCTTTTTACTGGGCATGACCGGACACGATGACCAGCTCCTCCACAGTAGAGGCAGAGACCCTGCTGCTGCCTACGCTGGTGCTCTTCTTTAGTCAAACCAGCCTTTCCTAGCTGCATGGGCTCCGGGTCCGGCAACCTCGGGGAGGACGAGGCTGCGACAGAGGGGGTAGCAGAGAACCGAGGGCGGGGAGAGGGAGCTGAGCGGCGCTCTCTCCGTCGCTCCAGAAGGCGGAGATCAACCCGGGTCGCTAGTTCCTCTAGCTCCTTAAGAGATCTAGGGTACTCCCGGGTGGCCAGCTCATCCTTAATCCGATCATTCAAACCGTGAATAAACACGTCCATGAGTGCATACTCATTCCACAGACTTTCAGCTGATAATAGATGGAAATCAATAATGTATTCTGATACAGACTTCTCCCCCTGTCTCAAGGATAAGAGCCCTCTAGATGATTCTCTGCAGGGCAGCACAGGGCTGAAAACTCTGGTTAGCTCCTTGGAGAATTCATAGTACGAGTGGCAAATGCGAGTGTTGTTTTGCCACTCGGAAGCCCCCCAAAGTCTGGCCTTTCCAGCCAACAATGATATGACATACGCGACCTTAGACCGGTCGGTGGGAAAGGAGGAGGGCTGTAGCTCGAAGTGAATCTCACATTGGGTGAGAAACGCTCGGCAGTGCTCGGGATCACCACTAAAAAGCCCCGGCGGGGTGAGACGTGGTTCGGGCTGACACGACGTCACCGGAAGTGACGCGGAGGCCGATGGAGGTGATTGCGGAAGTGCGGGCGGAGGAGTAGCTTGGCCGCGGAGATGGGTTAAAATCTCAGAGACGCCGGCCTCTAGCTGAGAAATGGATTTCTCTACTCCCTCACGCCACTGACTGTCGGAAGGGGGATCCATGTCTTGGCCAGAACGTGCTGTGATGAACAGGAGTTGGACCCAAAAACTACCCGAAAACAGGTCAGTGGCGTTACGAGGTTTGTTTATTTAAAAGGGAGAGGGGAAGTGGGGCTCTCGGGACGCGCTGCTTGCGGCTTGTCGGCCGGCAATCTCCTGGAGACAAGGAAACAGGTTAGTGACCAGCGGGGCAGAAGTGAGAAAACAGCAAAGCTGGATCACTAACCTGATTGCGGGCTGGATTGTTCGGGGAAGACGGTCTTGGAGATGAGAGGCGCCCGCAGACAGTTGAGACCGGCAGGCAGAGTCCGTATGGGGTAATCCAGAGGCGTTAATCCAAAGACAGTCCGGGTTCATTAACGTTGGGGCCAAAGATCCAGCAGTAGGGGTATCCGAGGTCGGGTTCAGGTTCGGTCCAGGTTCGGCACACGGGAAGGCAGTCCAGGGGGAAGGGTTTCCAGACAGACAGGTATCGGACAGACAGGACCAGAGAGGGCTTCGGCAGGCTCGGGAAAACAGAAGACAGATCAGGTCGGCAACAGACAGGCAGGAATTAACTAACAGGCTTGAAGGTGCTCGGCAAAAGGCTAGAGACGTTCTGGCACTGGAGACTGAGATTGACAGGGCTTTTATGCAGCTGGAGACAGGTGGAGCCAGTAACGTTTAATTGCAGAGAGGTGGAGACTGAGCAGGTGAGTAAGAAGGGGAAATGAATCAGCTCCAGTGCCAGAATCATTACATTATTATTATTGTTGCTGTTGTTTTAAACTGTTGATTCTTTAATCAAGTCATTTTATCATATGTTATTTTGTTGTACCTCGTGTTAAAGTGCTCTTTAAATAATGATGACAATGATGATTATGATCACAAGAAACGTTTGCATCATCACCCAGAAGCTGGAAAGAAAAGAGACAAAAAGATTTTTCACACCTCACTTAGTAACTCAAGGAATTATTTTAAACTAAATATTTTAGGCTAAAATATTAAACTGTTTATTGGTTGTTGTTTTTTCTTCAATCCCACCGTTATGTTTAGTAATTTCTGCCAAAAGCTGCAGCCTTTTGATTTAATCCATCTGAATGCAGTATTTGCAAGCCCTACTCTGATTGGATGGAAAGAAACCTGTCTGTGATTGGCTGGTGAGGTGGACAGTTTTTGAAGTCAAGAGCACAGTGCACAGACAGAATCCTGCGAGCCGCGCACAGCTGGTGTTGAGCGTGGAAGTAGCAGGTCACGGGCAGACACGGAACCGAGCGCGAGGATAGGATAGTGGATTGAGAAGAGTTTCAGTTTTGAGCGTGCGCGTGATGTTTAAATGCTGAATACCTGTCTCACTGCGTGCTCAAACAAAAGACACAAATATCACTCCAGAAGTTGGTATACGTAATGCTGACTAAAAAATAAGTGGGTATACGCCGTATACCCGCGTACACCCTGGACTACACTGTCCGACTTCATGTGAGACCGTAAAGCATTGACACCCATTGTGCAAAGCTTAATTTTTTTTTTTTTACAAACACAGCAAAATCCTTCGTCATCTTTACCGTCGACAGGCTGCAGCCATGTACCCAATTCCTCGTTTTCCATCCGCTTTTGTTGAAATTAGCATTTTCCCATTGTCTAGCTCTTTCTCCGCCTCGAGTCCCTTTTCCAAACATTGTAAAAACATACGGTCAATTCAATTCAATTCTATTTATATAGCGCCAATTCATGAAACATGTCATCTCAAGGCACTTTACAAAGTTAAGTTCAATCATATTATACAGATTGGGTCAGATTATACAGATTGGTCAAAAATGTTCCTATATAAGGAAACCAGTTGATTGCATCAAAGTCCCGACAAGCAGCATTCACTCCTGGAGAAGCGTAGAGCCACAGGGAGAGTCGTCTGCATTGTACATGGCTTTGCTGCAATCCCTCATACTGAGCAAGCATGAAGCGACAGTGGAAAGAAAAAACACCCGTTAGCGGGAAGGAAAAACCTCTAGCAGAACCGGGCTCAGTATGAACGGTCATCTGCCTCGACCGACTGGGGGTTACAGAAGACAGAGCAGAGACACAACAAGACAGACAAAAAGAACAGAAGCACACATTGATCTAGTAATCTGTTCTACATTAGATGGTAATAGTCGGTGATCTGTCCTCCCTGGATGATTTCACAGTCAACAGAACGTCAGACCAGGTGTACCTACTATAAAGAAAAAAGAGAGAGAACAAAAAGTTAAAAGCTGAAATGACAACAGTCATTTCAATGTAATGCAATGCAAAACTGGAGAACAGTAGACTGGAGAACAGTAGAAATCAGTAGAGTGAGAAAAATAGGCCCTGATGTCCTCCAGTAGCCTAAGCCTATAGCAGCATAACTATAGAGGTAGCTCAGGGTAACATGAGCCACTCTAACTATAAGCTTTGTCAAAAAGGAAAGTCATTCATTCAACATTACAATCAACCGGAAGCAGTTCCGCGCACAACGCGGAATCACTTATATCTGATATAATATATCTGATGAAACTGTTTTTATGACCGTATTTTTTTTTTTTTTTTAGAAAACAATAAGGCATTTTTAATACCACAGATAATCACATTTAATGACTTTTAATGCCCCGCGGAAACCCTGAATTAGAGACTTTGGAAACATAGTCTTGCACAATTTGATAGGAGAACAAGAGAAAAAAATGCATTCATTGTGAGGGAGGGTGTCACGATACCTAGGCATTTCTGATTATTTATCTATGAGTTTAATCCTTGAGACCGTGCATATTTTCTGTTATTGTGTTTGTTTTTGTCATGAGTTATCTTCATGAACCCAAGCACGACCACACAAACTGAGCTCAGTTAGAGAGAGTTTATTTAAGAAGGTGAGTTGTGGAGGATGAAAACCTGAGACTTTACAGGGCTGGAGCAGACGATGAGTGCTGGAGCTGGAGGGAGTCCGTTAAAGCTGGGTGGCATGGTATAGATCTGAGCTTACTCAGAGCGGCTAGTCAGGTTAGCTGATCACTGGAGACACCATGGCACCGAGCAGAGCTTCTCCAGAGCAGCTTGTCAGGTTAGCAGTCCATAGTAGACAACAGGGCACAGAGCAGAGTTTCTCCAGAGCAGCTTGTCAGGTTAGCTGATCACTGGAGACACCATGGGAACAGAGCAGAGTTTCTCCAGAGCAGCTTGTCAGATTAGCAATTCACAGGATACACCAGGGAACAGAGCAGAGCTTCTCCAGAGTAGCTTGTCAGGTTAACAGCCCACAGGAGACACCTGGACAAAAAGCAAAGCTTCTCCAAGAACGAGCAGCAGAATATAAAGACTTACAAAGGGACTGGCTTGGAGAGGGTGTAGAATGATGACGGACCGGCAAAGGAGTGACAGCAGAGTGAGGCTTAAGTAGGGAGGCTGGCAGGTGAAGTGAGTCTGGCTAATTAGTGGCTGGCAGGTGTGACTAACTGCAGTGGAAGGGAAGGCTGAAGTGAGGGGAAGGAGAAACTAAAAACAATAAATAAAGTCAAACCCTAACTAAAACTAAAACAAGGTGGAAAAACCGAAAACCAATGGCAACAAAAGCCGAATAAAAACTAAACCATGACAGTTTTCATTTACTGTTTCTCATGCCTCTTCCTAAGTTGCCTTCCAGCCGTTTCTGTTACCCTTGATTATCCCACACCTGTGTCCTGTTTAGTTCAATTATCCCCTGTGTATTTAAGTTCTGGGTTTCTGTTTAGTCTTTGCTGGATCCTTAGGCTGTTAAAAATCCTAGTAAGTTGATAGTCAGTTAGTATTCCTAGTCAGTCAGTCAGTCAGTCAGTTAGTTAGATAGTTGGTTTTGTATTCCCAGTTCAAATCTCCAGTCAGTATTCTGTCCCAGTCTGTAGCCTGCCTTTGTTACCTACCTGATGTTCCCTCTGGATTAAATCACTTTCCCTCTGGATTAAATCACTTAGACTACAATATATCACTAAATGGATAAAGCATAATCCTTTAGACGAGCCCTGGATAGATATATATATATAGAACAGAAAATATGCAATAATATCACGATTTCAGATTTGCCGTTTATTAGCTCAAATATAAAACGGCATACATGCTTTAAAAATATCAACATCAGCTCTACTCTGACAGCATGGTGGGAGTTTCTTAAAATGACAAAGTCATCACTTATCCCATGCAGTCGTACACCCATCTGGAACAACCCTGACATCCTACAAAATAATAATATGATAAACTTTACATACTGGAAGAATAAAGGTATTGAATATCTGGAACATTTACTTGATGGAACCGAGTTCATCAATTTTTCCAAACTAAATATGCAATATGGCATTAGTAAAAATAAAATTTTGAAATATGAACAACTTAAATCTATAATTAGAAAAAAATGTAAGCATATTAAAGGTGGTTTACAAATTCCAAGTAATATATTAGAGTTCCTAGATTTAACCCCCCCCCCCCAAACTACTGTCTAAATCATACAGGACACTGACTAAAATAGATGATTCAGTATCTCTTCCTATTATGAAATGGGAAGAGGATTTATCAGTTAGCTTTGAACAAAACTTCTGGGCTCAGATATGTCTAAGAACTTTCAAAATGACTAGAAACACCAACTTACAACTAATACAATACAAAATCCTTCACAGAGTACACTACACAGGACAAAGATTATTCAAGATGGGTTTGGCACAATCTAATATCTGTCCACACAGCATAGGCAATCATCCTGATACTTATATTCATACGTTATGGTTATGCACACCAGTCCAGAGATTCTGGACACAGATATGTAAGGACTTATCAAAGTGCTTGAGTTGTAAAATTTCACCTTCCCCATCAGTTTGCTTGCTTGGTAATTTTGAGGAAAGCCCTCTGGGGAATAAAATAGTTTACATGGTTTTCACTGCACTATGTATCGCAAAGAAAACTGTCCTCATGAATTGGAAAAGTAAGGAGAATCTCAGTATCAATCAGTATAGAGATCTTTTGTTGGATCATATTAATCTTGAGACAGCATCTGCATCCACATCTGATCGATCTCTTTGGGCTCCTTTGATTAGCACCATCACTTAGTGGAATGGGGGGCGGTGGGTTGCTTCCTGCAGGGCACAGTGGCTGGGTGGAGGGGTTCCTGGGGCTCTGGGGGCACTCGGAGTGGGGCGCTTGGTGGGTCTGACTCCGGGGTCTGTTGCCCCCATCTGGGAGGAGCTTGGGTGGCCTACAGCGCCGGTTGCGGCGCTCTTGGGGAGCTACGCGGTGACGGACGTGGGTTACTGACCTGGTAGCTGTGCTGTCGCTGGGTGGGTCCTGGGTGGGTCTGGGGGCCTGGGGTCCCTGGGGTGCGCCGCCCTCGGGCGGGGGCCCCGGCGGGGCCTCGGGGGTTCCGGTTCCGGGGGGTGTGCCGCTTTGGGTCTGGGGTGGCGTGCGCCTGGGTGTCTGCCCCTGCACGGGGCCTCTGGTGCGCTGGGGGGCCTCGGGGCCTGTTGAGCTGGGGGGCATGTGTATCACATTACACATGTCAGCTTAAATAATAATACATATGATTTAGCAATGGTATCAAGGTGTTACTCGATTGTATCTGTTGCTTTATGTCTGTTGGTTGTGCTGTTCTCTTTGCGTCTCTTTCCAGGTGATGGAGCAGACAGAGGATGTTTTATCACTCTCTTCCTTTTATCTCTTCTTTCTTTCACCTCTTCTCTTTCTTTTTTTTTTCTCTTCTTGTTCTTCCTTTACTCTCCTACTTTCCCATTGTAGTGTCCATATAATTTGAAATTCTCCCTGCAGGAATCACAATAAAGCTATTTACATGCACAAATCAAGCGGAGCATTATGGCGAAAGCTGTTTGCTCCACTTGTGAAAGCAAAATCTATCGAGCTCTATTTGGCATTAAGACATCAATTCTTATTGCCACATTGCTAGACAGGACACTGGGAAGAAGAAAAAAAACCACTTACCTGCCTACCGATGCTTCCACGCCACTTCTTCTGCACCATTGGTCCTCAACAAAAACCTCAAACCATGACAGAGGGGATTAATGGTAATGCTTAAAAGATGGAACAGTTTTCTCACACAGTGGATCTCATATAGCTCTGGTAAAATGCTAGGTCCTTATGATAAAAATCTGGTGGCAGAGGTGCTCGTTACATTAAACTAATACTTAAAAAAGCAATAAGCCATATTTCACCACTAGGTAGCGCTTGAGCACTGTCTGTAGACCAAAACAAGATGTGTATCAAGACATGCCTTTCTCTACCTCACTCCAGCACTTGGTGCCCATTTCCCCTTCTCACCCATCGGCTTGTATGAGCCTACTTGCAAAGGATAAACACACTGCAGAATAGCATCACCTTTCAGAAGAACATGTTTAGCGAAGAAGCAAGTACTGTAATTCATCACTTTATACTGCTATTAGCAAGAGAACATTTTGATCCATTTTGTGCCTGGTGGGGGCATTTTATGGGTAAGTCCTCAGTGGCAGCTGTTTACGTGCACATACATGGACACTAGTGATGGGTCCGGCAACACCGATGCGTTGGCGCATGTGTCGAGCTCATAGAGCAAAACCCGTGTCGATGCGCGTGTCGACACGGGAAAGTCACGTGACCGATACAGGAACTGTTTCGAACTGACCGAGGCGCCAAACTGTTTCTGTTCCCTCTAAGCTGCGCGCGTGTGCATTCGCGCACAGCAGCGCGCACAGCAAAGCTATGCTGCGCAGTAAATAAAATCCAAGCTGAACTGTAAACAAAATAACGGTTAATAATGGTCAATTTTTAACCATTTTGCAACTCTGGTGTATTGGTGTACCACAGTCTTGCTCTGTGAGCGCCAGGTGCTGATCGGAGTACACCACTGATGGATGGGTTGGGCAGACGCCTTTATGGTCGGGCGGGTTGCGCTGTGCGTCTTTGTTCTGAGCGTCGTTTGAAAGGACATGGCAGCAAAAAATTTGTAAAAAAATAAATAAATAAAAAAGCCAGTCCACAAGCATCCTTGTTCACATTATTTATTGACTGTATCTAAAAAAACAACAAATATATGTTTAATTCAAATGAAAATATAAAATAACACAATGCAACATACAATGATTTAAATTGTATTGTGTATACTTGGTCATCAAATCAGCGTGAGTTAACTCTGTCAACCAGGCTGCCTGTAGGGATTTTCAAGGTCCAGCAGGTGTCAGTATTCAGTGACCCAGTATCGGCGCAGTAGCAGTACAGTTTGGCAATGTGTCGAAACGCTTCATGACGCCTCATCGACCCATCACTAATAGACACACATGCACATAAGTAAACAAGAGATTGGAGAAAAACACAGAGAGATAATATGTGACGTTTAACTGTAGTCCATCTAAAAAGATACCTTTAGATCTTCACAAAACAATTTTTTAGTTCTTTCTATCTAAAATAATGAATTTTGCCTATAGCTCCTTCAACTGTACTTAATGTGAGCATTCAGTCTTCTTTGGTAGGAAAAGGCTTAGCAATATTTGATCACTCCCACTTTTAAAAATTATCCAAATTGTTGCAGTATCTCTTGTCCATAGCCTACTTCAGCTAAGCTCAAATATTTTCTGTCAATTGTAGTTCTGGACTCTGGCTTCATCCTCAAGATTTAGTCTAAACTGGCAGGTATATGGAGCTGTTCATAACTCCATTCGCCTTTACAAAATCCATGTTTTACCTGAAAGTTACCCCAGAGCATGGTTCTGCCAACACCATTTTTAATTTTGGGTAAGGTGTAACTGTGATGGCGTACAGCATTTTATTATGGCATACACATTTTATATAATTGTGGCCTACAGGTTCATGTTTGGTTTCATTAGACCATGACACATTCGCCTACAGGGTTTGGGAGATTTGAGCTTGGCCTGGATTTTTTTCTTTGGATGGAAAACAATCCTGTTTTGCAATCCTTACACTAAACAGGACATTCAAGAAAACAGTCACATGGAAAGCATGACCAACAACTGACAGATATTCCTGTCTCTCTTTCAGTTTTGCTGTTTGCCATTTCCCCCTGATCAGTTTCCATTTAGCTTTTTAATTACTTTTGGAAAATACATCCAGTTTTGTAACATCACTGTGTTTACATATTCCCTTCAAATACTGATGACTGTCGCTATAAATTTTAGTTTATAGCCTTTCCTGAGTCCTGACTGATTTTTTGAGTATTTGCAGTCTCTGCATAAACTATGGCTTTAGCTAAAGGAAGCACATGTCTAGATTTCCAAAAAATCTTTTAGGACAAATTAACTTTATTTGAAGCTAAACTGATTCACTATAACTGATGTGTTTCCCAAGAAGACTGAAATTGAATAGAAAGGTGCTTAAAGTCCGAACCAGTTAAGGGTACACACACTTATGGCCACAAGATTATTGCTGCGGTTTTACTTTTTATGTTTTTATCCTGGTCAGACTGGTATGTCTTTTTCAGTTCATCCATACAAAAGTTTAATTATTCCAGTAACTCAATTCACTAAGCTACACACATTATATAGATTAATTAAACACAGACCGGTGTTTTCAAGCCTTGATTTCTGTTTTTGTGAAACAATTTTGGTTACATTTCAAATTAGAAAATTATATTGGACCAATTAAAAATGCTTTTTTAATGCAGAAATGTGGGCCCTATGTGTCATGGTCTTAAGATGTTTAACCCACATGCAGAACTCACACCGGAAGACAAGAGCAGTTACAGATATTTATTAAACTAACTGAAACAAGCAAGCACTAGAAGTTGGAGCTCGGCTGAGCAGACGGGGAAGTCGGCGCGAGCAGGGGCCCGATCGTTCTGTGGGTGATAAGTCTACGGGAACGGAAGTACGAGGGGAGGAGAGTAACGTAAACGCAACCTGGAACCGGGCCGGGGGGAGTGGAGTGGAGTGACGGACTCAGTAGGAGCCTTCTCGAGGTGTGAGCCGGTGACTGTGGGACTGGTGGGCTGGTTGATGGAAATCCCAGGGGAGGGGCCCGAGCAGCAGCGGCGTAGGTGGGATCCGGAGTCAGCTGATGGAACCAGAGAGCACGGGGATGTGTTCGGAGCTGGATCTGGAACAGTCTGAACCTGTGGTCTTTCACTTGGGATGACAAGGCACGAGGGAACGTTGGAGACATTCTCCAAACGGAAAACGACCTGAGGGACACAGGAGACAATGTTAAACGCTGGAGAAGGGTAAGCTGTCGTAAACAGAGGCCTCTGAGCATACCAAACTAGGTTAACACTCTGGCATCCTTATATAGCAGGGCCGCACGCTGCTGAACGAGCCGCAGGTGTGTACCACGCCCACCTGTCACTCCAGCCACCTGCGGAGAAGGGAGAGGAAGGAAAAAGGCAAAGCCGGCAGAAAACTGCACGGCGCTGCCAGCAGAGTCCTGACACTATGCGTGCGTTTATTACCTGATGAAAGTTTTTTTATTTGCAAAAGGTACTTTTAATCCGGAAATTGAGCCCCATCAGTCACTTATTTTAATTTATTGAACATGTGTCAATGTCACATTACAAATGGAAATATGTTAAATTAAGTTACAAACACTTTCTAATAAGGGGGTATAGATTTTACGAGTCACCGTAGCACTAAATTCTCAAAACTCATAGTTGGCATTAACTTAACTGTCACAAAGGCTTTCCGAAATGACATGTTTCTCCAGGGAACTAAAAGGGCATCATTGCTGTAATAATTTTCTGTCTTCACAAGATTTACTAATCACTTTTTATCCAGTTATTTGTACTATAATGTGAGAGCTGGCACCAATATGGCTATACCACTTTGCAACTTGTGAAATCTTACACCATTTCCTGTGAATCAGAGACAAAGATTCATGAAAACACTACATTTGCAAACAACACCTTCTAACTGATCTAAGCAAAGGAATCTTAGACACCTCATTAGGCAGAAACAGCTGTAAGTCGCCTCAGTTTGTCACTGCTGCAGAAGCAAACTTGCTCAGCACTAACAGTAAACAATTACCTCTTAGTTTTTTTTTTTTCCTTGTAATAATGACCCCATTATGTTGGCAACTAGGAAAGCACTAAGCAGAGGCAACAGGTTTATTTGAACACCAGCTGTATGATTTGATTAAACAACCTGAAGTAGGCAAGTTTATTGATATAGAAGCGCAGACATTATGCAAAACTGGAATTCGTCAGACATTAATACACACATTTAAACATGGGAATTCAAACTCAGTTACAACTTGCGAATAACATTAATTATTAATGGATATGCCAGGAGTGTTTTTTACATGGGATTAAATGAGAACGACACATTCCAGCAGCTCTTTTACAAAGAGTACCTTGCAAAAGCTCCAAAAGGTGTAGTATATATATATATATATATAATATATTTTTATTCAGTCCCCCTGAACCACTACTTTGAGAAACTGTTGTGCAATTACACACTGTTTTAAAGTTATTTAATGTTTAATAAATAACTATCTGTCTGTTAGGTATTTTCCAGTGAATATCAGCTCAAGTCCCCGGCACGCAGCACGTGATTTCAGCCCAGATTTTGCTCTCAGCTTGGCAAATGGTCCTCTGATGGCTGCTCCGGCTCTATCTGGAGTCCGTTTCCTTCAACAGCTGATCAAGCAAAACGAAGCTGCTTTTGGCATGGATGGATTCTTTACTCGGGCGTCTGACGCAGAAGTTAAGACTGCAGAATTAGCTTTGATGTTGTCCAAGCCCAGTCAGATCCTCCGCTCCGCAGAGGACGAGTTTCTCCCCATTGCTGTTCCAACGAAACAGTGGGAAATCTGTTTCACAGAAGCACATTTTACTCAGCTTGTGAGTCCTTGAGTCCCACGCGGCCCTGTCAGGTCCTCTGGACGAAAAAGGAATCCCCTCTTTGTCACCCATGCAGGAGTGAGGGGACTGAGAGCGATTGTCTGTGGGATCAAAGCTTTATAGCACCGATGGCACCCTGCTGAGGGGGCAGATCCTTGGTGCCTGTGAAAGTCTCAAGCTTCTTTTGCTTCCAATTCAATCAGATTTTTATTTCTGTAAAGTTTGTAGCAAGCAGGACAGCTTTTTTCTGCTAACAATAGCTTTTTCTTACCCTCTTTCATAAAGGTCAGATTTGTAGAGTGCACAACTGGTAGTTGTTCCCCCTCATTGCCAACTTACTTGTCCTTCTTGGCAGCTACTTTGAGTAATACTGTCATGCCTGACTAGTCAGTTTAGGTAGATGACTGCATGTTGTTGGGTTTGCAGTTGTGCAAAGATCTTCCTATTTTTGAAAGATGAACTGAAAAGTTTTCTGTGAGTTGTTTAAAGTTTAGGATGTTGTTTTGTAACCTCACTCTCCATTACACTTCTCCAGAACTTCCTTCATGACCTGTCTGCTGTCAGGTTTTGTTTTTGTAAATTAAGGATCTATAACAAACCTCTCAGGAAAATACAATAATTGGTTTTAGTCACAATAGAACATAATATTAGTCGCAATAAAATAAATAATTTTATGCGTCTTACAGGGCCAAAATGTGAGAAAGTTTTAGGAGTGGGAGCACTTTTGCAAGACACCTAGCATTTTCTAATTTATTTTAAAGAAATCATATGCACATCATTTCTCATCTTTTCCTCATCATTTCCACAAAGCGAGGGTTTTAACAGCTTGCATTTAACTGATGAAGGCACACAGATGACTCACAGAGCCAAATAAAAACAGACACACCCACAATGGGATCATGCCACTCCTGGCTTTGCGGGACACTCCAAATTGTATTGCTGGTAATGCAATGCAAGGAGCTGTGCCTTATTTAATGATTTTTTTTATTTGTTTAAACTAATGTGTGATCCAGATATTTATCCCGGTGAATTACTTCATCCTTAAAAAATATCCAAGACAATCTTTTATGTACAATCATACAAACAATATTTGTATTTTTTCTTTTAGTTATGTTTTCTTTTCAGGATGATTTACTTTTGTTATCGTTTGCAATTTCTCGCAAATTTCTTTAAAGTGTCAATGTTGCACACAGAGCATGGGGCATTTCCCACTTCCAGGCATTTCTATGCTGGTAGAAACAGAAAACGCGTGAAGATAAACTGAGTAGGGAAGAGCCGAGCTGGGCGAGCTAAACCGAGTAGGGTCGGTGGAACTGCAGCTTATGTGGATCTTCTTTCTCTCATTGCCGAGAGCAACACAGATTTACATTACCACACATCCTCTCTTTCTAGCCCTCCTGGGGTTCCCACCTGCAAGAAGAAGATACATTTTATATTCTGTTTCACAATAACCTCTTCAAACCTACTTACCTTCTCTATAATTGTTTCTGCACTAGTCTCAGCCTAACAAAAAGATGAGATTTTTTTTTCCACAGTGGGCTTGGGAAATAATCAGGTAAACAGCTATTCCTTCTTATCCACAAGCACCAACAGTATTGTTTTTGAATGCGTGGGTGAAAAGTGTTGTTTATAATACAACATACAGTTTCCTACGTCTGTCATTATTTTTTATAGATGTAACATGTCTCTGTAACCCCAATTTATGGTTAAGTCATTTTTTTTTGTTTGCGTCCTTATCTATTTACAGGATTCTGAAGTAACTAGTTATACCTAACAGTGTTATGTAATTTTATTACAATACAATTCAATTCAATTCAATTTTATCTATATAGCGCCAATTCATGAAACATGTCATCTCAAGGCACTTTACAAAGTCAAGTTAAATCATATTATACAGATTGGGTCAGATTATACAGATTGGTCAAAAATGTTCCTATATAAGAAAACCAGTTGATTGCATCAAAGTCCCGACAAGCAGCATTCACTCCTGGGGAAGCGTAGAGCTACAGGGAGAGTCGTCTGCATTGTCCATGGCTTTGCAGCAATCCCTCATACTGAGCAAGCATGAAGCGACAGCGGAAAGAAAAAGTCCCCATTAACGGGAAGGAAAAACCTCCAGCAGAACCGGGCTCAGTATGAACGGTCATCTGCCTCGACCGACTGGGGGTTACAGAAGACAGAGCAGAGACACAACAAGACAGACAAAAAAGCACAGAAGCACACATTGATCCAGTAATCTGTTCTACATTAGATGGTAAAAGCGGGTGATCTGTCTTCCCTGGATGATGTCACAGCTAACAGAACGCCAGACCAGGTGTACCTACTATGAAGAAAAAAGAGAGAGAGCAAAAAGTTAAAAGCTGAAATGACAACAGTCATTTCAATGTAATGCAATGCAAAACTGGAGAACAGTAGACTGGAGAACAGTAGAAATCAGTAGAGTGAGAAAAATAGGCCCTGATGTCCTCCAGTAGCCTAAGCCTATAGCAGCATAACTATAGAGGTAGCTCAGGGTAAAATGAGCCACTCTAACTATAAGCTTTGTCAAAAAGGAAAGTTTTAAGATTAGTCTTAAAAGTAGACAGGGTGTCTGCCTCACGGACCAAAACTGGGAGTTGGTTCCACAGGAGAGGAGCCTGATGTTAGGAAATTGGAGAGAAAATGGCGCTCTACACACCAAGAGGAATCCTACCTAATCTGGAGGGACAGTCTATTGTTGTATAACAAGACCATTCGCAGAGTTAGAGCAGCATATTTTTCATCATTAATTGAGGAGAATAAGAATAATCCTAGATTTCTCTTCAATACAGTTGCCAAACTTACCCAGAGCCACAGCTCTGTTGATCCAGCCATCCCCTTAGCTCTTAGCAGTAATGATTTTATGGGATTCTTCATAAATAAAATTGATTCCATTAAAAATAAAATAATTGGCATCCTCCCAAACATGATTACCTCGTCCACAGTAAGTGAGGCAGCATTGGAGGAATCCTTAGAACCTGCGCAGTGTCTGAACTGTTTAAAAGCAGTAGAGCTTTCTGAGCTATCTAGAATATTAGCTTCATCTAAACCTTCTACCTGTATGTTAGACCCAATCCCAACCAAGTTGTTTAAGGAGGTATTCCCTCTGATCAGTGGTCCTATTTTAGACATGATTAATCTATCCTTAGTAAATGGATATGTACCAAAGGCTTTTAAAGTAGCTGTTATTAAACCTTTACTGAAGAAACCTTCTCTTGATCAAGATGAGCTAGTAAACTACAGACCTATATCTAATCTTCTTTTCTTATCTAAAATTCTTGAGAAAGTAGTTGCTAATCAACTTTGTGAACATTTACAAAGTAATGACCTACTTGAGGAGTTTCAGTCAGGCTTTAGAGCTCATCATAGCACTGAAACAGCTCTGGTGAAGGTCACCAATGATATTCTCATGGCCTCAGATAATGGACTTGTGTCTGTACTTGTCCTGTTAGATCTCAGTGCTGCATTTGACACAGTTGATCACAATATTCTCCTACAAAGACTTGAGCATACTGTAGGGATTAAGGGGAAAGCATTAGGCTGGTTTAAATCTTATCTGTCGGACAGATTCCAGTTTGTTCATGTTAATAATAAATCTTCTTCAAACTCTAGGGTCACCTGTGGAGTACCACAGGGTTCAGTCCTTGGACCAATTCTATTTACTATATATATGCTTCCGGTTGGCAAAATTATCAGACAGCATGGGATTAATTTCCACTGTTATGCTGATGACACTCAGCTATATCTATCCATAAATCCTGATGAATCCAATCAGTTACTTCGACTGCAGTCATGTCTTGATGACATCAAAAGCTGGATGACTTTAAATTTCCTGCATTTAAATTCTGACAAGACAGAAGTTGTAATCATTGGGCCAGAGTCCTCAAAAAATAAACTTCTTAATCAATCACTGAATCTGGATGGCATTAACTTGGCCTCTGGTAATAAAGTTAAAAATCTTGGTGTTATTTTTGACCAAGACATGTCATTTAAATCCCATATTAAACAGGTTTCCAGAGTTTCCTTTTTTCACCTCCGGAATATCGCCAAAATTAGAAACATTCTGTCCAGGGGTGATGCTGAAAAACTAGTCCATGCATTTGTTACTTCAAGGCTGGACTATTGTAATTCTTTACTATCAGGAAGTCCACAAAATGCAGTTCGAAGTCTTCAGCTGATCCAAAATGCTGCGGCAAGAGTTCTGATGAAAATCAACAAGAGGGATCATATTTCTCCAATTTTAGCTTCCCTTCATTGGCTTCCTGTTAAATCAAGAATAGAATTTAAAATTCTTCTTCTAACGTATAAAGCCCTTAATAATCAAGCTCCATCATATATCAGAGCTCCGATTACTCCGTATGTTCCTAACAGAGCACTTCGCTCTCAGACTGCAGGTCTGCTGGTGGTTCCTAGAGTCTCTAAAAGTAGAATGGGAGGCAGATCCTTTAGCTATCAGGCTCCTCTCCTGTGGAACCAACTCCCAGTTTTGGTCCGTGAGGCAGACACCCTATCTATTTTTAAGACTAATCTTAAAACATTCCTTTTTGACAAAGCTTATAGTTAGAGTGGCTCATGTTACCCTGAGCTACCTCTATAGTTATGCTGCTATAGGCTTAGGCGGGACATCAGGGTCTAATTTTCTCACTCTACTGATTTCTACTGTTCTTCATTCTACGGTTCTCCAGTTTTGCATTGTATTACATTGAAATGACTGTCGTCATTTCAGCTTTTAACTTTTTGCTCTCTCTCTTTTTCTTCATAGTAGGTACACCTGGTCTGGCGTTCTGTTAACTTTGACATCATCCAGAGAAGACGGCTCACCCGTTACTACCATCTAATGTAGAACAGATTACTAGATCAATGTGTGCTTCTGTGCTTTTTTGTCTCTCTTGTTGTGTCTCTGCTTTGTCTTCTGTAACCCCAGTCGGTCGAGGCAGATGACCGTTCATACTGAGCCCGGTTCTGCCGGAGGTTTTTTTTTCCCGTTAATGGGTGGTTTTTCTTCCCACTGTCGCTTCATGCTTGCTCAGTATGAGGGATTGCAGCAAAGCCATGTACAATGCAGACGACTCTCCCTGTGGCTCTACGGTTCCCCAGGAGTGAATGCTGCTTGTCAAGACTTTGATGCAATCAACTGGTTTCCTTATATAGGACATTTTGACCAATCTGTATAATCTGACCCAATCTGTATAATATGATTGAACTTGATTTTGTAAAGTGCCTTGAGATGACATGTTTCATGATTTGGCGCTATATAAATAAAATTGAATTGAATTGAATTGATAGCTAAAAGATCTGCCTCCCATTCTACTTTTAGAGACTCTAGGAACCACCAGCAGACCTGCAGTCTGAGAGTGAAGTGCTCTGTTAGGAACATACAGGGTAATCAGAGCTCTGATATATGATGGAGCTTGATTATTAAGGGCTTTATATGTTAGAAGAAGAATTTTAACTATTCTTGATTTAACAGGAAGCTAATGAAGGGAAGCTAAAATTGGAGAAATATGATCCCTCTTGTTGATTTTCATCAGAACTCTTGCTGCAGCATTTTGGATCAGCTGACGACTTTGAACTGCATTTTGTTGACTTCCTGATAATAAAGAATTACAATAGTCTAGCCTTGAAGTAACAAATGCATCGACTAGTTTTTCAGCATCACACCTGGACAGAATGTTTCTAATTTTGGCAATATTCCTGAGGTGAAAAAAGGAAACTCTGGAAACCTGGTTAATATGGGATTTAAATTACATGTCTTGGTCAAAAATAACACCAAGATTTTTTACTTTATTACCAGAGGCCAAGTTAATGCCATCCAGATTAAGTGGTTGATTAAGAAGTTTATTTTTTGAGGACTCTGGTCCAAAGATTACAACTTCTGTCTTGTCAGAATTTAAGTGCAGGAAATTTAAAGTCATCCAGCTTTTGATGTCATCAAGACATGGCTGCAGTTGAAGAAATTGATTGGAGTGTCATCAGCATAACTGTGGAAATTAATCCCATTCTCTCTGATAATTTTGCCAATCGGAAGCATATATATAGTAAAGAGAATTGGTCCAAGGACTGAACCCTGTGGTACTCCACAAGTGACCCTAGAGTTTGAAGAAGATTTATTATTAACATGAATCTGTCCGATAGAAAAGGTTTAAACCAGCCTAATGCTTTCCCCTTAATCCCTACAGTATGCTCAAGTCTTTGTAGGAGAATATTGTGATCAACTGCATCAAATGCAGCACTGACATCTAACAGGACAAGTACAGACACAAGTCCATTATCTGAGGCCATGAGAATATCATTGATGACCTTCACCAGAGCTGTTTCAGTGCTATGATGAGCTCTGAAGCCTGACTGAAACTCCACAAGTAGGTCATTACTTTGTAAATGTTCACAAAGTTGATTAGCAACTACTTTCTCAAGAATTTTAGATAAGAAAAGAAGATTAGATATAGGTCTGTAATTTACTAACTCATCTTGATCAAGAGATGACTTCTTAAGTCGAGGTTTAATAACAGCTACTTTAAAAGCCTGTGGTACATATCCATTTACTAAGGATAGATTAATCATGTCTAAAATAGTGCCACTGATCAAAGGGAATATCTCTTTGAACAACTTGGTTGGGATTGGGTCTAACATACAGGTAGAAGGTTTAGATGAAGCTACAATTTTAGATAGCTCAGAAGGCTCTACTGCTTCTAAACAGTTCAGACACTGTGCAGGTTCTAAATATTCCTCCAACGCTGCCTCACCTACTGAGGACGAGGTAATCATGTTTGGGAGGATGCCAATTATTTTATTTTTAATGGAATCAATTTTATTTATGAAGAATCCCATAAAGTCATTACTGCTAAGAGCTAAGGGAATGGATGGATCAACAGAGCTGTGACTCTGAGTAAGTTTTGCAACTGTACTGAAGAGAAATCTAGGATTATTTTTATTCTCCTCAATTAATGTTGAAAGATATGCTGCTCTAACTCAGCGATGGTTCTTTCTACACTCACCGGCCACTTTATTAGGTACCCCATGCTAGTAACGGGTTGGACCCCCTTTTGCCTTCAGAACTGCCTCAATTCTTCGTGGCATAGATTCAACAAGGTGCTGGAAGCATTCCTCAGGGAGTTTGGTCCATATTGACATGATGGCATCACACAGTTGCCGCAGATTTGTCGGCTGCACATCCATGATGCGAATCTCCCGTTCCACCACATCCCAAAGATGCTCTATTGGATTGAGATCTGGTGACTGTGGAGGCCATTTGAGTACAGCAAACTCATTGTCATGTTCAAGAAACCAGTCTGAGATGATTCCAGCTTTATGACATGGCGCATTATCCTGCTGAAAGTAGCCATCATGGGTTGGGTACATTGTGGTCATAAAGGGATGGACATGGTCAGCAACAATACTCAGGTAGGCTGTGGCGTTGCAACGATGCTCAATTGGTACCAAGGGGCCCAAAGAGTGCCAAGAAAATATTCCCCACACCATGACACCACCACCACCAGCCTGAACCGTTGATACAAGGCAGGATAGATCCATGCTTTCATGTTGTAGATGCCAAATTCTGACCCTACCATCCGACTGTCGCAGCAGAAATCGAGACTCATCAGACCAGGCAACGTTTTTCCAATCTTCTATTGTCCAATTTCGATGAGCTTGTGCAAATTGTAGCCTCAGTTTCCTGTTCTGAGCTGAAAGGAGTGGCACCCGATGTGGTCTTCTGCTGCTGTAGCCCATCTGCCTCAAAGTTCGACGTACTGTGCATTCAGAGATGCTCTTCTGCCCACCTTGGTTGTAACAGGTGGTTATTTGAGTCACTGTTGCCCTTCTATCAGCTCGAACCAGTCTGGCCATTCTCCTCTGACCTCTGGCATCAACAAGGCATTTCCGCCCACAGAACTGCCGCTCACCGGATGTTTTTTTCTTTTTCGGACCATTCTCTGTAAACCCTAGAGATGGTTGTGCGTGAAAATCCCAGTAGATTAGCAGTTTCTGAAATACTCAGACCAGCCCTTCTGGCACCAGCAATCATGCCACGTTCAAAGTCACTCAAATCACCTTTCTTCCCCATACTGATGCTCGGTTTGAACTGCAGGAGATTCTCTTGACCATGTCTACATGCCTAAATGCACTGAGTTGCCGCCATGTGATTGGCTGCTTAGAAATTAAGTGTTAACGAGCAGTTGGACAGGTGTACCTAATAAAGTGGCCGGTGAGTGTATACAACAATAGACTGTCCCTCTAGATTAGGTAGGATTCCTCTTGGTGTGTAGAGCGCCATTTTTTTCTCCAATTTCCTAACATTGTGCTTCAAGGAACGCAGCTCTGAATTAAACCAGGGAGCCAGCTTCCTGTGAATAATCACCTTCTTTTTCAAGGCAGCTACATTGTCTAATGCAGAACGCAATGACAAAGTCATACCGTTAACAAAGACATCTATTTGTGAATGGGAAGAAACAACATTGCTGCTATCTGCAGGGTATTTCTGCAATACTAACGATATTAAAAGGGGGACAGACTCTTTAAAGTTTGATGCAGCATTGTCCGCTAGAGATCTACTATAGTGGAACCCTCTTTTGTGGGTGGAGAACTCAGTTAGATTAAACTCAAATGTTATTCAAAAATGATCAGATAGGACAGGGTTAGGAGGAAATACTGTTAATTCTTCACAATCAATGCCATATGTCAGCACAAGGTCTAAAGTATGGAGCCTAGAGTGCGTCGGTTTATGCACATTTTGAGCAAAACCAATATAATCTAGGATAGTTTTAAAGGCTACACTAAGGTGATCACATTCTGTGTCAACATGAATGTTGAAATCCCCCACTATAATAACCTTGTCAGTGTTTAACACCAAATCAGATAAGAAG
This sequence comes from Fundulus diaphanus, assembly GCA_037039145.1. Lineage (NCBI taxonomy): Eukaryota > Metazoa > Chordata > Actinopteri > Cyprinodontiformes > Fundulidae > Fundulus > Fundulus diaphanus. Next base: position 35,307,624 of record CM073138.1, on the reverse strand, counting down.
TCTGACAACTGATCCAAAAACTGAGTGTAGGGGCCTGGTGGACGAAACAAACTAGTCCCAGTTAAGAAACTAAATATTATCTGCACTAAAATAGGTGAAAGCTGCTGAGTGCAGTTCTGAACAGAAGCAGCAGAGAGAGTTTTGAATTGTTGAACTTGAGAAATATAAGTAACCAACGTTAATATCTCAAAATAGCATTTAATTCTGAAGTATAACACATTTTATCAACAAAAACCTAATCTCCTCTATATTTTATATTCTGTGCCAGGCAGGAGTTCTGAAGACTGCTGGAAAGATGGAAAAGCAAAGACTGTAGGTCATAAAAATTCAGATTCTTAGCCACAGCCGTCTGAAAAAGGTGAGAGTGTCACTTTTACCATTATTTCGTTGTTATCGTTGCTTTCATTTATTTTCGACCATTTGAGGCAGTTGCTACTCTTGTTTAGACCTTTGCATAGTTATAATAGTATGATTAGGGTTCCACAAAATAATAGTGTTATCCATTTGACTATTTCTACTTCTAGAATTAGGATAAAGACAAATAAAACAAAGGAACACAATTTACATTGGTTTTATTGTTCATAGATTTCCACACTGTCCATTAATAAATTAGTATAAACCAGGGCCGGAGCTAGCCGATTCAGAGGGCAGAGAATTCCCAAAGTATCTAACATATTCTACCTCCTGCAATGGAAGGGAAAAATTGTTATGGGCTGGCTGATATACAGCAGGTCAAAAAAGGCCATATTTTGGCTGCAGTGCTTTCTGTTCACTTATGAAGAAAAGATCATCCTAGTGCACTAAATTCAATAGCTGGGTTGAAAATATCCAGTATAAAATACAAAGATTTGTGTGTGTGGTGTGTTGGCGGCAGGTGTAGAGGGGGGGCCCAAAAAGACTGTGTTGTCCCGGGCCCCAGCACAGCTGTCAGCTGGCCGGCCTGCAGGTGTATCTATTAGCAGGTTTACCACTTCCTGTAGGTTAGGTGGGATTTGATGTCGCCCGTTCTGGCCCCTGGCAGGCATTTGACTATGGTCCCTGGTGTCACTAGTGCCACGTTTCTGACTATTGAGCTGCCAATAATCAGGAAGGCTTCTCAGCGGGTGTGTCGCTGAGTGGGGAAAACTTGTTAGAAACGCAGACGGGTTGGTGGTGACCTGGGGGCTGAAATCTAGAGCTATGCTTCCTACAAACCGTCACCCAGCTGGCCTGGTTACCCGGCTGCTCAGGTGCTGCTGGAGGACTGCTATGTGAAGTTACTCTACGTGGCCCGGCGCTAGCAAAGGGGCAGCTATCAGCTGGTTTTTCAACAACACCCTCTGACACCCTCGCCTCCAAAGCTACAAAAACACTACATTTATTACAAGTACCATTATCACTAAAGGAGGCAGAGGAATAACTAAACATCTGACACAGAGAGCAGGAGATATGGGGAGACTTAGACAGAGAAGCTGAAGTAATAGTAGGAGAAGGAGCCATTGTGGAGCTAAAGCTAGGCTAGGCTAAAGATAGGCTAGCGCCATTTTACCACGGCAAAAAAGCAAACCGTGTGAAAGACGAGGAGTTCCCAAGCGCGATGTGCAGCAACAGAGAATGTTTTAAAAGTGCTTATGTGTTAGAAACAGATGTTACAGCAAAGAGATTAAAGATAAAAGCGAGAGAGTCTGGAGCAACATACCGCAATTCACCCCGTGACAACAGGAAGTGACATAATACGCCTTACCGTAAACAGGAAGTGACAATCGCCGTCCTCAATATCAATGCTGTTATAACGTTCATAGCACTTTAGAACGATGGCGGAGTGAAACGAAAACAAGAATTAAGTTTGAAACGAACAGTAGTTGCGTTGATTCGGTGGTAGCACGAATGTTATCCGGGAAGTTAATAGCGCTAAGCTAGCGGACATTCGGCGCTAATTTAAAGACTTTTAAGCCATATTTTGTGGTAATGAGCTGTGCGGAACACACAAACATTAATATCCTATCAAAGTATAAGACCCTTATGGAAATAATGTTTGTTATAACCGTAAAAACACACTCAAACACATTTGTTGTGCAATTATACACTGTTTAATGTTATTTAATGTTTATTAAATAACCCTCTGTCTGTTAAGTATTGTCTGGTGATGATCAGCTCTTAAGCTGATATCAAGACAATGGTTGAAAGGGATGAATTCGAGCACTAGCGATCTTTTAACAGCAAAACCTGCACACACATAGAATAAAGAGTGACAACTTCTTTTCAAGTCCAATAATTTAATAACAGAAATAATATGAACATCACTATGTAATGCTGTTTATCTAAATTAACACAATATTTCGATTAACAAATCCTCTCTACTAGGCTAGTGAAACTTAACTAAACTACCAAGCAAAATGAAGATAAAAAGAAGCTAAGCTAAGGAACTAATTACATGCAAAACAAACAAAAGACAAAACAAAAGTGGTTGATCATAATCAGATTAATTCAGTGAATCCTTGTTCACTGAAGATCTGATTAACAAAGCATGGAATGGAGTTAGAAAAACATTTGGCATGTATTTCAATCCATTCACAATGCAGAGCCCAAGTTAAACAAACATTATTTGATGAAATAATATTTTGTTTAAGTTAAAGAACCGAAGTTCACCTTAAAGAATGTGAATTGTGGTTAAATTAGCTTAACTAATTCAGAACAACATTTGAAATGTGTTTCAACCCATTCACAATACAAGGCACAAGTTAACCAGAACATTATTGTAATGATCAAAGGGAAAGGACCCAGAATTTAGCCAGACCAGCAGAGGTTTCTTTAAAAAGAAGCTCTTTAATCACAAAATGAAAAACAGGGGAAAAATCCAAAGAGGCTGTCGAACAAAAAGATGGCACAAAAAATAAACAGACGAGCAGGGCAGACAAGGCAGGAACAGACAGGACGGAATGGCTCAGGTTTCTGGAGAAAAAGGGGGTCAAAAATCCAAAAAGCAAACCAACATACAGAATTTGCAGGAGGAGACTCACCCATACTCAACAGGACAACCTGGCACTAATGTCTGGTCTCAACAGTTTATATGGAGGTGGAAGCAGGTGAAACCGGTGAGAGGTGATTGCAGCAGGGGTGGAGTTAGGCAGGTGTGCAGAATAAGTAATTAGACCAGACATCAGTGCTGAGGCTCAAAACAAGAACAGATAAAAAAAACAAACCTAAACTAAGAAGCTTCTGAAGACATAACAGAATAAACTAAAACAGTAAACAAGAATCTAAACAAGAATCCAGACAAGACAGAACTCAAAACAGCCAGATAATAAAAGACAGGAGAGAGAAGGAAAACTAAAACTAACATAAATCAGAACAGAACTCAGAATATTACAGAGCCCCCCCCCCTCAAGGGCGGATTCCAGACGCCCTTCACGTGTACGAAAGTCCAAAACAGAACAAAAATAAATAAATAAATAAGCACGGGCGGGAGGAGGGGGTTCCAGGATGGAGGGTCAGGGTCTGAAACAGAAAACGGTTAATAAAGTCCAAAAAGTCCAAACAGAAAACAAGCCACATTGGGCGAATCCAAACTAACAGTCTCTAAGCAAGAACAAGAGTCTGGCGGACGTCCCGGAGGACGGCCCTGGCGTGACAGGTTCTCCGGCGGACTGCCCCGGTGTGACAGGTTCTCTGGCGGAAGGCTCGGGCGTGACAGGTTCTCCGGCGGACGGCTCCGGCGTGACAGGTTCTCCGGCGGACGGCCCCGGCGTGACAGGTTCTCCGGCGGACGGCCCCGGCGTGACAGGTTCTCCGGCGGACGGCCCCGGCGTGACAGGTTCTCCGGCGGACGGCCCCGGCGTGACAGGTTCTCCGGCGGACGGCCCCAGCGAGACAGGATCTCAGGAGGCCGGCGGCGGACCAGCACCCTCAGAGCCCAACGCCTGGAGAGGGAGAGAGCAGAACCTGGTGCCGGACTAAAAGCTGGGGACGGCGCCGGACTACGGGCTACGGACGGCGCCAGGCTATGGGCTACGGGTGGCGGCGCCTGGCTCCGGGCTAAGGAAGGCACCGCACTACGAGCTAAGGGAGGCGCCGGACTACGAGCTAAGGGAGGCGCTGGACTACGAGCTAAGGGAGGCGCTGGACTACGAGCTAAGGGAGGCGCCGGACTACGGGTTAAGGGAGGTGCCAGGCTACAGGCGACTGAAGAGGGAGCCTGGCTACAGGCAACTGATGAGGAAGCCTGGGTACAGGCTACTAAGAAGGGAGCCTGGCTACAGGCGACTGAAGGGGAAGCCTGGCTACAGGCAACTGATGAGGAAGCCTGGCTACAGGCTACTAAGAAGGGAACCTGGCTACAGGCGACTGAAGCGGGAGCCTTTCTACAGGCGACTGAAGGGGGAGCCTGGCTACAGGCGACTGAAGGGGGGCCTGGCTACAGGCTGCTAAGGTGGGAGCTTGACTACAGGCTGCTAAGGTGGGAGCCTGACTACAGGCTGCTAAGGTGGGAGCCTGACTACAGGCTGCTAAGGTGGGAGCCTGACTACAGGCTGCTAAGGTGGGAGCCTGACTACAGGCTGCTAAGGTGGGAGCCTGACTACAGGCTGCTAAGGTGGGAGCCTGACTACAGGCTGCTAAGGTGGGAGCCTGACTACAGGCTGCTAAGGTGGGAGCCTGACTACAGGCTGCTAAGGTAGGAGCCTGACTACAGGCTGCTAAGGTGGGAGCCTGACTACAGGCTGCTAAAGTGGGAGCCTGACTACAGGCTTCAGGAGGGCCTGGGCTACAGGCTTCAGGAGGCTCCGGGCTACAGGCTTCAGGAGGCCCCGGGCTACAGGCTTCAGGAGGCCCCGGGCTACAGGCTTCAGGAGGGCCCGGGCTACAGGCTTCAGGAGACAAAGTCAGACCCTTGGTAACCAGAAGTCTCAGGACCAGCTTCTGGAGGGTCTCAGAAAGCGACATCCAATACAGTCTCTCCCAAAGTTGGCTGTCCATGAGGGTAATAAGGGGTCTAGGCTTATACACAACACCGAGAGGCTCAAAGTCTCCAGGGGACCACGGTTGCTGAATCCTCTTCTGAGGCCCAGGGTGCCCAAAAAGCGAAGGATCCCCCTGGGTCCCCGCCTCACAGGTCAGCGACGGACCCCTCTGGGTTCCTAAGTCACACGTCAGCGACGGACCCCTCTGGGTTCCCAAGTCACACGTCAGCGACGAACCCCTCTGGGTTCCCACGTGGCGGACCGGCGACGGACCCCTCTGGGTTCCCACGTCGCAGGTCGGCTACAGACCCCTCTGGGTTCCCACGTCACAGGTCGGCGATGGACCCCTCTGGGTTCCCACGTCGCAGGTCGGCGACGGACCCCTCTGGGTTCCCACGTCGCAGGTCGGCGACGGACCCCTTCTGGGTTCCCACGTCGCAGGTTGGCGACGGACCCCTCTGGGTTCCCACGTCGCAGGTCGGCGACGGACCCCTCTGGGTTCCCACGTCGCAGGTCAGCAGAGGCAGGTCCTCCCGGGCCCCCTCAAGGGACTTGGGCGGGGGCAGACCCTCCCGGACCCCCTCTTGTGACTTGGGCGAAGGCAAGTCCTCCCGGACCCCCTCTCGTGGCTTGTGCGGGGGCAGGTCCTCCCGGACCCCCTCGTTGGGCTTGACGGGAGCCGAGGCATCGGCCGGACCCTCAGGGACAGACTCGGGAGCCGAGGCGTCGGCCGGACCTTTGGGGACAGACTCAGGTCGGCTGTAGAATGTTTGGAGGGCTGACCTATAATGCCCCTCCACCTCCTTTAATTTCTCCTCCAGCTCCTCTGAATAATGGGAAAATAGAGCCTCCCTCAGACGTTTTATAACTGGCGCAAAAGTTCTCTCCTCCAACATCCTGCAGTCATTGTCTGAGGTGCCACTAGGAGGAGCTGTGGGATTAACCGAGCCAGAAGGCGGAGGGTGCTGGTCCACCAGACAGGAAGTAGCCGTATGACCACTAGAGGCAGGGACAGGGACCAAGGTCTCAGCCAGATCAACCGCTCGCCAGCGTTTGCGACGGCGAGGCGGCTGCAAAAAAGCGCTGCTGCCTAGGAGGTGGCGTCTGGGACCAAACCCGGGGGGGCAGACCACCAGCCTGGAACCCTCAAAAGATGCCTCCTGGTCTTCAGCTCTGTAGGGGACAGAGCTCCGGGATCGCACCAGGCTCATCTTGAGAAAAAAAAAAATAGAGGAGGGAAAAGCAAAAAAAAAAAAGAAACGTGCTGATCTGGCAATAGGTCCTAAAACTGGCCAGGTTGTTCTGTAATGATCAGAGGGAAAGGACCCAGAATTCAGCCAGACCAGCAGAGGTTTCTTTAAAAAGAAGCTCTTTAATCACAAAATGAAAAACAGGGAAAAAATCCAAAGAGGCTGTCAAACAAAAAGATGGCACAAAAAATAAACAGACGAGCAGGGCAGACAAGGCAGGAACAGACGGGACGGAATGGCTCAGGTTTCTGGAGAAAAAGGAGGTCAAAAATCCAAAAAGCAAACCAACATACAGAATTTGCAGGAGGAGACTCACCCATACTCAACAGGACAACCTGGCACCAATGTCTGGTCTCAACAGTTTATATGGAGGTGGAAGCAGGTGAAACCGGTGAGAGGTGATTGCAGCAGGGGTGGAGTTAGGCAGGTGTGCAGAATAAGTAATTAGACCAGACATCAGTGCTGAGACTCAAAACAAGCTAAGAAGCTTCTGAAGACATAACAGAATAAACTAAAACAGTAAACAAGAATCTAAACAAGAATCCAGACAAGACAGAATTCAAAACAGCCAGATAATAAAAGCCAGGAGAGAGAAGGAAAACTAAAACTAACATAAACCAGAACAGAACTCAGAATATTACAATTATTTTGAGAAAATAACATTCTGAGGGCCATTTTGTCCTGTAAAATAATTTAATTCAGAATCGCTTGCCTTTGTTTATGCGATTCTACCTCCGGGTGCTAGGGGTCGCTGTAGCAACTCGGTGGCTAAGAGGTTGCAACATAAAGTTATCAAAATTGCCTTGAAAACCGGCATTAAAATACCATATTGATGCGGGAATAAGGCTCATATCACAATCGGAGGATGGCGGAGCAGAGCAGTTACACTTTATGCTTTAAAACGAACTCCTTTTGAAATGTCCGGGACCGGATGTTAGCAAGGCTAATAGCATGTTAGCTAGCGGACGCTCGGCGCTAACAACTGAAAGCTTTTGCTTTAATTTTAGTCATAATGAGTGGCTGGATAACGTAAACATTAATGTCACATCGATGTATGAAACCCTTGTGGAGGTAACCTTTCTGTTGTGACCAAAGAAAGACACACTCAAATGATATTAGCAATACCAACATGTGTACAAACGGCTTACAAAACATTTCCCAATAAACCTTTTACTTCACCCTCAGCCCGCTGCCCAAACCTGTCCTTTTCTCGTGTCAGTTCTGTTCAGTTTGGCCATTCACGGAAGGAGCGTTGAAGGAGGAAGCTTTTGTTGGTTTCTTCTTGGCGGGCTAGCGTTTAGCCCTGCAGCCATGTGGTCGTTGCAGTCCGATTTGAGCAGATTTCTCCTCGTGACCATCCAACATGGGCTCTGCTGCTGGCTCTCAGCGGAATCTGGGGTTCTCTTCCCTGTGTGCTGATCTGCCCGGACATGTTCTCCGGGCGACAAGGGGCTCTCTCCAGATGCTGGAGGTGCGTCGGTCAGGCCCGTGCAGGGCCCATGGTCCGAAGCAGCTCTTTCCTGGTCTGAGCAGGAGGCAATCTGTGCAGTCTGAGAAGTGAAGAGCTGAAGAGAAAAGAGAGGCTCTTTGTCAGTGCTGTGACTTTTATCTGTAAGGAGGGGTCACAGCTGACCTCCTGCTGAGAAGAAGGGCCGTCCAAGCCTTGAGGGTCTCATATTGCCACCAGAGTGGCAGAGTCTCATATTGCCACCAGAGTGGAATTCCTTTGTTAAACTCTTCCACTGTTCAGAATTCAATCCGAGATCATGGCGTTATTATGGCATAACACATTAGAAAAGTTTGTTTTCCAGAATGCTAGCAGAAGCTAGCCTTTAAACTCAAGAACTTTTTTTACTAAGTCACAAAACAATAAGAACGCATTAAAGTAAACCTTCTCTGTTTATTTCTCTGACAAACCTCTGCCGTTGTCTCTGGTCGTGGCGACTGGGGAATCCGGTTGCAATAAATTACTCCAAGGTAATCTCAGCACAGCGAGCAGGCGGCTAGCTCGAAGCGGAGCTGTGAGGAGGCTCCCACTCCTTCATACGGGTCTCAGGCTGCAGGAAGCTCCACGCTGCGGGGGCTGCAACATATGGATATCTGCGCGGCAGAGGTGTGGCCCGCTCCTGGGTCAGCTTTTCTCCTGTGCAGCTTAGAAAGATCATAAACAGCCTGTTTCATAGAAGTCATGTGTTCAAGTTCCAATGTTGGAAAAGGGCAGGGATGTACTCAGCTTGGCTGACCCTGCATGTTTGTAGGTCTATCCAGTGTGGTGGTCCCACCAATGCTGCTGTTGTGGAACAGCATGCGAAAGAGAGCGTTTGAGTGTTTCAGATTATGCATGTATAGATTCACAGTTCACCTTATCAATTGGTCTGAAAAAGAGACATTTATACCTAAACAGGTTAAACTATTCAATAGCTAATAGCTTGCGATAACATTTAGATGCCTTCTGCTAAATCATTCAACTGTTAGCATTATTGTTTAAGGTGACTGAAGCTTACATTTTGATAGGTAAACTAAAGACATTTTCACTTTTACTATTGTTTTCCCCATGTCTCTAGGCTCTATTCTGCACAGCATCAGAACTGAGTTGTGGTGAATAAATATGTAAACGCTGCCTTGTCTGATTAACATGCATTTGAAATAAAAAATATCAAGACATAATTTTTAATATTTTATTACTATTATTACGAAACATGTTCATGTTTTACAAACTGTAATAAACTAGATTTGTTTCATATACAAAATTGACTGTTTAGTCCCAAACCATTACAACTCTCACAAGACAAACAAAGTTTCAACAAAAAGGACTTCAAACCATAGCATTGATATGGTGGAAAACTTTAGCTTTTTTTAACCGTTAAACCTTGGTATAGCTTCATACTGATAACCATTGTTACACTTAGGTAAATTTAAACATTTGCATTTCTGCTTTTATGACTGCTCAGTGAATATACTGTAGCGATTAGAGGGTGATGTTATGTTGTTATGTGTTTTCCCATGAGGCTTAGCGGCAGAGAAGAGGGAGCGAACCGTGAGCGAAAAGGCTATGTGTTCGAATGAAAAGACCTGTGTGTTCCGCCATTAAAACGTGAATGTTCTGACTACCCGACTCTGTGTGTGGTGATTTCGGGGAGCCCTCAACAGAGGTTACATTGGTGTCAGAAGTGGGATGCTAAAAATGACATCATTACAGAACATTGAACGGCTGCTAGCCGAACTGGAAGAAGAACTCGCTTTCACGGAGGAGCAGCCTGGCTCGGAAAGACGGAGAAGAAGAAGCAAATTGCCTTTGTTAAGGCAGACGGCGGAGCAAAGCGCGAGGGACACTCGAGACAGCAGCAGCCGACCGGATGGAGCAAGCGCTGTCCGAGGGCGGCCTTTGTCGAGGCTGACGGGTGCCCCCGTCCCTGCTTCCCCGCCTACCATCGGAAGGCAAGAGTCGGAGGAGAGGATCGCTAGGGAGGAGGTTCCCCGACGGCGTCACCTTCCAACTCTACCCAAGCTTCCGCGTTATAATGGGGAGACGGCACTGGATGGTTACCTTGTCCAGGTGGAGATGGCTGCCGAACTGGGTGGCTGGTCCCCAGAGGAGACAGCGCTCCAAGTCGCCTTGAGCTTAGAGGGAGGTGCCCTACAAGTACTGTCTGACCTACGCCAAGAAGAACGCCACAGTTGGCCGTTGATCCAGGAAGCTCTCCGAAGGCGTTTTGGCAGAAGGATTTATGCCGAGCATGCAAGGGAACAGCTGATTAATCGCCGGCGCCTGGAAGGTGAGTCCCTAGGCTCTTATGCAGCTGACATTCTGCTACAAACGCGACAAGGTTACCCTGATCTGGAGAAAGCAATACAGGAGAAACTTGCCCTCCAAGCCTTCATTAGGGGACTTCGGCCAGCCAGACTTCGTGAACATATCAGTGTCCACCCCCATAACAGCTGGGCAGCGGTGCTGGAGGAGGCAGAGAGGGTAGAGCCTATTCTAAGCGTCAAGAATACTGCTCCAGGGGTGAGGCTGTATGCAAACCAAGCGTGTACTGAGAGCGATGATGAGGATAACCTGAGACAAGCAACAGCTGTCCAACCGCGAGCACCATCCGGGGGCCGGCGACGAAGAAGACCAGAGTGCTACCGTTGTGGAGAGCTGGGGCATCTGGCTCGTGATTGTCCCGCACCAGCTCCACGTAAAGGAGACTTACAGCCTCCTTTAAACTGATTGGGGGTGGTACTGGAGGGGGCCTGCCACCACCAGAATACACCCCTACAACTGAAAATGCAATGCGGTTGGGACGACTGGGCAGCCCACATGGACTATATGTGAACATTATGCTAAATGGTGTTGCCCTCTGTGCTCTGATAGACACTGGCTCCACGGCCTCCTTGGTTCGACCGGGCATACTGCCTGGAACAGAGGCACCAAGTCCTAGAGGATGGTCCCTAACTAAGAAATACATCACCACGGCCACTGGGGAGCGCTCAAGGATGAAAGGCTGGCGGGTCCTTGATGTGGAGGTGGAAGGTCAGAAAAGTCAACACATGTTTTGGCTAGCGAAAATCCAGGACCCCTGTATTATTGGATTGGACTTGCTGGCGGCGTGGGGGGGCATCATAGATGTTACTTCAGCCACGCTCCGAATGGGCCACAAAGCCGTTCAACTTCACTCCCAACGTCAAGAGAAGGTGCAACAGGTTAATGCACCAACACTAGCAGAATACCGCAACGGGGCTCCTCAAAGGCCACTGGATGACTTGGTGGAGACGGAGGAGGCACATGCAGAACTGCCATCAGAGGAGACAAGGCAGGCTGTACGGGAGCTGTGCCTGCGAAGCTGTGGAGGACTGGACCAGGAGCAGAGTGAACGGTTACAGGACCTGCTGGAGGCCTACATTGACATTTTTGCTGCTAAGGATGAGGAGTGTACTCGCACTAATCTGGTACAGCACGACATCGACACTGGAGAAACGAGACCTATCCGTCTACGACCCCACCGTCTGCCTTTTTCAAGGCGGGCTGTGGCAGAGAAGAAGATCGAAGAGATGTTAAAGGCCGATGTCATAGAGCCCTCCAACAGTCCCTGGGCCGCACCGGTAGTGCTGGTGGGAAAGAAAGACAAAGACCGGCGGTTCTGTGTTGACTACCGACGACTGAATGAAAACACCCGCAAAGACTCCTACCCCCTCCCACGCATTGACGATACGCTGGACTACATTGCTGGGTCTAGTTGGTTCAGTTCCCTTGACCTTCACAGCGGTTATTGGCAAGTGGAACTGTCTCCAGAAGCTCGCCCAAAGACAGCATTCACCATTGGTCAGGGACTGTGGCAATTTAAGGTGATGCCTTTTGGTCTCTGCAACGCCCCAGCTACCTTTGAACGCCTCATGGAAAGGGTGTTGGCCCATATTCCACGAAGCCGCTGCGCGGTCTACCTGGATGATCTTCTGGTGCACGCAGACAGTTTCGAGGCTGCCCTGGCCAACCTTCAGGAAGTGTTTGATGCCATTCGCCAGGCTAACCTGCGACTTCACCCACGGAAGTGCCACCTGCTCCAGAGAGAGACCACTTTCCTGGGCCACATCATCAGTGCAGCCGGAGTATCTACAGACCCAGACAAGGTCAGTGCAGTGAGAAATTGGCCAGAGCCTCGGAACACTAAGGAGCTGCGTAGCTTCTTGGGGCTAGCCTCCTATTACCGGAGATTTGTAAAGGACTTTGCCACTCTCGCCAGCCCCCTGCATCGGCTGACCCAAAAGGGACAAACTTTCCACTGGGATGAAGACTGTGCTGCTGCCTTCTCTGCCCTCAGGATGGCACTGGTGGGGGCCCCAGTACTGCAGTATCCTGACCCAAACCAACCCTTCATTCTGGATACTGATGCCAGTGATGGAGGCATTGGGGCGGTGCTCTCGCAAGGGGGAGAGACAGGAGAACGGGTTGTTGCTTATTACAGCCGCACCCTCAGCCGGGCAGAAAGGAACTATTGTGTCACCCGGCGGGAGTTGCTGGCTGTTGTCCAGGGGGTTCAACACTTCCGCCACTACCTCTATGGGAGGAAGTTTCTTCTTCGCACTGACCATGCATCCCTGACCTGGTTGCTGAATTTCAAAGAGCCAGAGGGGCAACTAGCACGGTGGTTGGAGGCACTGCAGGATTACAACTTCCAAATCGTTCACCGGGCTGGTCGGCTTCATGGCAATGCTGATGCCCTGTCCCGCCGGCCGTGTGCAACAGGAATTGGCTGTAAGCAGTGTCAACGGGTGGAAGGACGTGAGTCAATGGGCCCCCAGACCGTGGCTCTACAAGTCACCAGCAAAAACCCACAACATCCTAGGTGTCTCAGGGTGACCGAAGAGTCTGTGGATGGTGTGGAAGTTATGGAGGCCGGACAACTGCAGGAGGAACAAGATCGGGATCCTGTTCTCGCTCGGATCAAGCAGTGGGTGGAGGCTGGCCAGCGGCCCACCTGGGAGGCGATAGCAGCTCTAGATCCAGAGACTAAGGCACTGTACTCCCAGTGGTCCACCATTTGTTGCCACGGTGGGCTCCTTTATCGACAGTGGCAAGCTCCAGCAGCACAGCGTGACGTTCTCCAGTTGCTGGTGCCCAAACAATTGCGGGCCAAGGTGCTCCAGATGGTCCATGGCTCTGTGGGGGCAGGTCACTTTGGAGTCGCCAAGACACTGCAACGCCTCCGGTCGAGATTCCATTGGCCCGGCTGCCGCCAAGATGTGGAGCTCCATGTCCATTGTTGTGATGCTTGCACAGCAAAGAAAGGGCCAACCCAGCGCTCACATGCCCCCTTGCAGCAGTACCAGGTGGGTGCTCCAATGGAACGAGTGGGTGTGGATGTACTAGGCCCATTTCCTGTGACGGAAAGAGGGAACCGCTACATCCTAGTTGCCATGGACTATTTCACTAAGTGGCCGGAAGCATATGCCATCCCCGACCAGAGTGCTGCCACCACGGCTGAAAGACTGGTGAGCGAGATGTTCTGTCGGTTCGGTGCCCCCGAGGAGCTGCACAGTGATCAGGGCCGGAACTTTGAGGCGGAGGTGTTTGGCGAGGTCTGCCGGAGGCTTGGCATCAAGAAGACACGAACCACGCCACTTCACCCTCAAAGCGATGGGCTGGTTGAGCGGTTCAACCGGACCTTGTCCACCCAGTTGGCTATTCTGGTGGATAAACGGCAACATGACTGGGATCTACACCTGCCTGTCATCTTGTGGGCTTATCGGACAGCGGTCCAGGAGTCTACTCACTGCACCCCTGCTTTGCTGATGTTTGGCCATGAACTACGCACCCCAGTGGACTTGGTGTTTGGACCACCCCCCGGAACGGAGCAACCTGTTGGGCCAGGGCTGCGCTACATCTGTGATTTAAAGCAGCGTCTGCGGGTTGCTCATGAACTGGCTCGGGAGTGCCTAACTGCAGCCGGACTCAAGCAGAAGCGGGCCTATGATTCGCGCTGTCGGGGGAGGAACTTCGAGCCTGGGGACAAGGTTTGGGTGTTTTGCCCTGAACGGAAGAAAGGACTGTCCCCAAAGCTCACCAGTCAGTGGGCTGGGCCATCTGTGGTGATTCACAGACTTTCTGATGTGGTGTACCGGGTGCGGCTGCGCAAGAGGGGCCGGCTGGTGGTTCTTCACCGGGACCGTTTGGCCCCATATCAGCCAGGCAAGCCTGCGGTGAGCGAGCTGGAGACGGACCCTCTGCCAGTGGTTTCTCCTACGCCTCAAGTTGTCATGGGTGAGTCCCGGCGCGCTAACCCCAGACAACGGCGCCTTCCTGCACGGTTCAGAGACTTTGTAGTTAATTCGTAATGGGTTAAGAGTTCTGTTGTTGTACAATGTTGTGGTTCATTTCACTTAGGCATTCCTGGTTGCTGGGGACAGCTAACCGTCTGAGGGGGAGCAATGTAGCGATTAGAGGGTGATGTTATGTTGTTATGTGTTTTCCCATGAGGCTTAGCGGCAGAGAAGAGGGAGCGAACCGTGAGCGAAAAGGCTATGTGTTCGAATGAAAAGACCTGTGTGTTCCGCCATTAAAACGTGAATGTTCTGACTACCCGACTCTGTGTGTGGTGATTTCGGGGAGCCCTCAACAGAGGTTACAATACTATCATAAATGTTCAAAAAGTAAAATACATGTTATTTGGTCGTTTATCAGTGACACTTCTCTTTTAGAAACAAATCTAAACCATTTTTACCATTTGGTTTTCAAAAACCAGAACAGCCTTAATTGTTGGTCATGTCAGTACTTAGTGTCTGGTAAAATCAAACCCACCACAGACTGTCTGAGTTAGAATTTTTTGAAAATCAGCATATGTAGTCAAGTGCTGTATAGGAAAGGTGATCGCAACAGCACAGGCATTGACAGTGAGGAAGAACAAAGTGTGTAGTCCAAACTGGGAGATACAGTCATGATCAAAATGTACTGTTATTTTGTATGTCTTGCTCTGAATCAGTGGTACTGAGTGGCCTGAAATTCACTGGAAGAAACCTCGCACTGACAACTACTTTGCTTCACAACCATTAGACGGGCTCCCATCTTGATTATATGTTCCTGTTGGGAAAAAAAAATCTCATAATGTCACAAAATATACCATAAATTACTGTTGCTTATTCACCATGTGTAATTAGCCAATTATTGCGTGAGCTGGTGAATGCATAATGGATAAACCTGCTTCTCAAGCATGCATTTACATATTAAACCAATTCCTTTTTTTTGGTGAAAAAAGAGATGGGCTTTTGCAAAGTTTTTTTGTTGTTAGCTGTGGTATTTATGAGACATTCAGTGTGCCATATCTTGGTCTTCCAGGTTTTGTAAGAAATCCTGCAAAAAGTTGATTATATTCACTTCCTTTTAGTGTCTTACTGATCCCTTGTCACTGAACTGAGGAGACAGAGCCTGAAGAATGAAGTCTGCATCCACCTACAAAAGAGGTTCTAAAAAAGTGTGTGAATTAAATAGATAAAAAGGAATTTATCAATCAAATAAGTCAGTGCAGTGGTATCACTAAACAGCTGGAAGTTATTGTGATTGTGAGTTTATTGTCAAGGTGTAACATTGCATACAGTAAGGGATGTATAGAGTGTATTTTAATTGAAAATTTAAAGGCAATATTAAACAAAATTTTCATTAAACCCATTCAACCCATCATTCAAACCCATTTCTGCATTTTATTGGTCTGGCGCGATATTCTAACCCTAAATGTGGTGTTTTTTATTAGCAGGAGGTAGGAAAGAAACAGCAGAGATAAAGGCTTTAAAACATCATCAGTCTGAGTTGATCTATATAATGTGTTTGCAAGTTATTGAAATAAATTAACTTTTCAATACTATTCTAATTTTTTGACTGAGCATATCTATCCAGCACTTAAGTTTTACAGGTGTTATGTCAATTTGTGATATAAAGTGTAAGCTATGCATCTATGAATCAAGTTTGTTCCATAATAAAAACTCCATTGATATTTTTGTTTCTTGCTGTTGTTAAAGATTTTGTACACCGGCCTGCTCCTACATATCTATTGAAGGCCCATCTTACCCCTGTTCCAGATTTGGCAGCAAATGAGGAAAACATTGATCAAGAGGTAAAACATTGCAATATGCATATTTAATTTATTAGAAAATTAAATATGAAGACAGAGTATTACATTACCCTTATAAGAGGATTTCACAGCGTGATGTAGAAGTCTGTCTGACTTTCACAACTCTGAACACATCTCTTTAAGGGTGAGACCCTCCCATGTTTTTTCAAGAGGAGGGGGAATCTGTTTTCGAAACAAAGAAACTCTCTTTCTGACCCACCCCCTCCGGGGGGCAATAAAACTCATGTTATGTTTATCTTACCCTGGAGCAGGGAGAGACAGACACCACTCTGCTTTCCTCAGTAACCCCAACTAAGATATTTTTTTTATTCTCAACAATTCCCTCTGTTTTGATCCAAGAGATCAAACCAATAACTAGGCTAGACTATGTTTATGTCTTGACACCCTTAGACAAAACGTAAATGATAAGATGCAATATTGTAACCCACTGTCCCCTCTGTTGGTGACTAGTGAAATCAAATTAAATTCAAATCTACCCCTTAAAAGTAAGATAACCCAAGTATAAACTAATAAACTACGAAACATAACTGAATCTTATGCATACTAGAATTAAGAAAAGTAAGCACCTTTATCCGGGAGGTGTAAGCCTAAGATAACTTTGCAACTACCAAGAAACTGTTATATGAGCTAAATACGACTGTAGGAGTCCTAACCTAGATTAACAAGATGTCTTTTCAGAAATTAATATAACCTGTGAAAGCACTGCACTCCGATCAAACCACAGAATAAAGACCAAATTATCATGCAATGCATAACCAAGATCCTAACAGTACTAATGTTTAACACCTTATGAATATGAAACGTATAAGACAAATGCAGTGATTACAAAATTCCTTTTAGTTTTTTTAAACAATGCATTCAAATGTTGTCATGATGTTGTGTTATGCCATAATGACGCCATGATAAATAATTGACTTAATACTTAACAGACAGATGGTTATTTAATAAACATTAAATAACATTAAACAGTGTATAATTGCACAACAGTTGTCTTGTGTCTCCGAGATGTCTTCGTCTTGCCCTTAAAGATAATGGTTTATAGCGTCATTGTCCCAACCGCCGATCCCCACACATCTGTATGTTAATCTTTATTAAAAACAAAAAACGAAAACAAAATAAACATCCAGCCGCCTCATTCCCGAGTGGCTCGGCGCTTCGAGCTGCTCCAGTGATGTTTTCCTTGAACCCTCTGGTGGCTGGTACACATCGCTCCTGGAATCTGAAGGGCCTCTCGACCCTTTGGCCCACCACATCTGTCTGTCGATGACCGTAGCGTGCACTCATTCGAGTTCGGGGGTCGGTGGACTCCCTTCACATTGCTGGACTTTCCAAGTTTTTATGTCTCCAATACAAACTGAAACTTACATGACAATCTTTAGATATCAAATGTCGTTTGCTACCTGTTAATCCGGAAGTTGACGTCGGCCCCGAAAAACTCCTTTCCGTCATATGGAATTGTATCCTGTAATGAAATTAACTGAACACTCCAACAAGAAACAAACATCAAAGCTTTTTACCCCATTTTCAATTTAGTCTGTGCACAGATTTTAGCCAATTGTTTTTTTTTCAGATTGCCATTAATCCTTACCACCTTCCATTGTTCCATCTTCATCCTATGGGAAACCTATTTTAGAAATGTAATAGTTAATGAGACACTTTATCACAATTTCTCTGTCCTCTCCTTCCACGGGCCTCTGATTGTCCTGCAAGAGAATGCACACACGCACACACAAATACTTTAGACCTCTGGTGGGGATCGCCGTGTCTGTGGGATCAAAAATTAGTTAATGCGGTTTTGTAATTGTCATGGTTTAAGTTTTGTCTGGTTTCTTTCTTGTTATTTTGCAGTTCTCTCAGCTCTCCCTCGCTCAGCTTTTAGTCACACCTCTGGACACCAATTAGTCTTTATTCCCGTCACATGTCAGGCTGCAATTACCCCTGATCTGTTGCACCTGTGTTCACCTCTTTATAAGACTCACCTCATTCTGTTCTCGTCGCCGGTCCATAGCGTTCACTCCCGCTCCGTCTCTGCCAGAATTCTTGTCAGCTCAATTTTTGTTCCAGTCAGCCAATAGACTTTCCGTCAGCTTTGTTTTTGTTCCAGTCTCTGCCTAGATCCAGCTCAGCTCTGTTCCCACTCCTGTTCTCAACTCCTGGTGAGCTGTTCTGGTCTCAAGTCCTCGGCTCTGATGTTCTGGTCTCAAGTCCTCGGCTGAGATGTTCTGGTCTCAAGTCCACGGCTGAGATGTTCTGGTCTCAAGTCCACGACTCAGATGTTCTGGTCTCAAGTCCTCGGCTCTGATGTTCTGGTCTCAAGTCCTCGGCTCTGATGTTCTGGTCTCAAGTCCTCGGCTCTGATGTTCTGGTCTCCAGTCCTCAGCTCAGATGCTCCGTCCTGGTCGCTAGTCTTCGGCTCCAGAGTTCCTCCCGGTCAGTCTCTCTACACGCCTCCTGCCGGCCAGCTTCTGCACCCTACACCTCCGTCTGTTGAAAGACTCTGGGTTCATCATCATCCATCTTCCACACCATTCAATAAACTCACTCCTAAGAACTAGCTCTGTGTGTGCGTGCTGTGTCCGGGTTCATCCTAGAATAATATCATGACAGTAATCAAAGTACATTTTTCCTGTAAGAATGACAGAATGCTCTTTTGGATTCAAAAATTACCATAGATTGCACCACTTCACACAAAACTTCTCAGCACGCTGTATGTCACCACTCTATTAAACTCTGTAACCTCTACCCAATCTCAGAGGTCCTACTCTGTGTGCTGCGAAAAAGTTCCTATTTTTAATCCTAGAGAAAACGCATACCTCTATCCAGTCATTTTACAGCACTTTTAAGTCCTCCTGCAATGAATTGCTCACTTGGTTTACCTTCACGAGATACCATCCTCATGTCAAAAAGTCCTGCATCCACCCTTTCGCATCATTTGACATGCACTGCTTTGTCCAACACATACTAAACCCCTATTTTGTTCACCTATCGTTCTATCAAGTTGTTACAACCCCTGATCCAGTTAACTCCAACACGAGATATGCGGCTTTCAATCCCTAACTACCTGCCTGACACACAAATGATTTTAAACTAAACTAAGCAGGGCCTTTTATAGAACTAGCTTAGATATGCATTAAGTTACCCTGTGTTTTTCTATGTTATCCAGTTTTTCTAGTTTATGTAGTTGTTCTATTTTATTTAACATTCACTTATTGTACTCCTAAATCTGTTTAAGCCTGTTTCCAAGAACCCCCCTTACAGAGTCTTCCCCCAGCAGATACGTGCTTTTCTGACACTTCACCCTTTAAATTTATTTTATAGCCCCGGCCTGTTTCTTAGGAGTCAACTGAACAAACATTCAGATCTATGGGAAAGTTCTTTCGGGGTTTTTTTAAACAACCGTTATCTAATTTACAACGCAGTCACATACCTCCCGTGGGGTCCTGCAACCAAGTTACTGTGCCAAGGGTTGATATAAAGGTTAAGATCTGTATAACTTTTAAGATACACTATTTTCATATAAATGCTTATCCCCTATCCCTCTGTTTAAGAACAAAATTAATTTTGTTACAAAACATTAACAGTATTTAGTCATCATAGGGAGTCAATTAACTGCAAATGCAAATGCTCATCTGTGTTGAAGTAGGCAGAAGTTGCATAAGAGCAGTGTATCTAAATGAAAGAATGTATTCAAAGTGATCTCAGTGGCGCACAGCAATTCGACTTTGTGAGAATGCTGGATGTCCAAAGTTATTTACATACCGAGACAGGGTGGCGTGTCTGGGCAAAGGACAGATAAAACATCGTTTATAACCTGATTAAAATACCTGGTAATATAGCAAATCCTGGTGAACATCTGGTATATCATAGCTGGCAAGTGTTATATGTACAATAGAAAATCTCAATACTTGTGAGCTAATAAGGAATAACCTAACAAATTCGTGTAACCTAAAATGTGTCCTTGGTAAGGAATAATATTTGGTTTAAAAAAAGAATGTGTATCTCAGGGCACATGTGTGCATACCAGAGAGAGACCCGACGTCGTAAAAATGTCACCCCAGGAAGTTGAAAGTGATAACAACTCCCATTTTGTAAATTTATGGCATGCAGTTGCTAACCAGAGAGACATTTCCACCCAGTGAATCTCCTGCCTTAATTGTAATGGTAAAGTACACCTTCTGATGTTTAATAATGTACATAACAGAAAAGTAAATAGACATGAGTATATTTTCAAAACCGCAAACCTGTGCACTGGGATACGCTCAATTCGCTGCCTCAAGAAATGTTTAACCACCTCCTGATCCATTTGCCTAGGAACTCAAAGATGGAGAGAAAGAAAAAATATGAGAACACAGGCCATCCAGATCACATCCCATTAAATTTGTTCAGTAGTATATAGCTAGAAATAACTGTCTGTGTTTTACCTTAAAGATGTTTGTTACCAGTCTGTGTGGCTCCTGAGATGGACTCGGATTGACATGCAACAGATCAGGCAAACAGGAGATCGGAGTTAAGACTTCACATTCAAGGCTTCCATGTGTGGAACTCTACATTTCTTCCCCCACGTGTTGCAGTGGTTCGCTGTAATGTCTCTGCGACGCACCTCAGTGACAAAGTCCCCTTTTCACAACTCAGAATCTGATTGAATCAAGTGGCTCCAATATGTGCAGAAAGTTCATACAGTCATTTCGCTTGACAGCTTGGGCTCTGCACTGTTCATGAGCGTTGGCCACTTTTCCAGGGTGCGTAAACATTGTTCATGGGAGCGTTATCCCCTTGCTGGGGCACTGACATTCTGGAGGTGAGGTCATATTGGGACTTCATGCCAGGCCAACCCGCTGGTGATGTGAAACAATCTCTTGCCCAGTGCCCGGCATGACCACATTGTCTGTAGATGTTCGAAAAGTTCTGACATGTCCACCTCGTCTTTTCGGTCCTCTGCTCCTTCCCCCATGTCTGCGCTGATTGTCACAATGCCATCCACGTCCATGCGCAGGAACAACAAAATCTGGAATCAAATGAAGAATAGAAAAGCGGAGGAGGCGGCCCCCCTCCTTGAATGAAATTAGACTGTGGTGGAACCGTCAGGGTTTGAGCACCATGTGATGTAAGCGCAGTCTGTGCTTCTCACTCACACTCCATGGATTCCATTTACAACCGAAACATTCAAAATGTTGGACAAGATAGAACATATAAAGACAGACAGCCAGGCGCGACACAGAAGGACCCCTATGCCCCTTTCCGTATTCAGCAGAATCTTTTCAAATTGTTTTAAACAAATCGCCTGATCTCACTGCCGTGCCTCCAAACCCCGTTTGGAGATAATAGGTGATAATATAAATTATCCCCCTGGGAACATTTTTCTTATCTGTATTCTTCTCTTCTATTTCTCAATTCAACTCAACTTTTAACAATATTAACGTATCTTGACCATATCCCATCGCTAAACTACTTTTGAGAGTCTCCTTTCTCAAGGAAAGTTTTCCATCCCAGCTCTAAATTCACCAGGGCTCGTCAGTCTGGAGTTGAGGCAGCCAAATCTCGAGACTATTTTTGTTCTTCGTGTTTTTATCTTTTTTATTTTGTTTTATTTTATTTTTCCGACAGTCTCACCATAAGTTTCTCGACTGTTATTTCTATTTTATCGTTTCTATCTTATTTTACGTTTTTCTGACAGAGACATATACATAAATGCCATTCAGTCTTTTCTCGGTTTCAACATAAATTCCATTCAATTATCTCATATTAATAGCTCTGTTCAACCTCTGATAATTTAAGAAGAAAGCGTCTCATTCACAGCACCACATAAAAATCTTGCCTAAGCATCTAACATTTTGCCAAAAGAGAATCAAATATCTCTTTACCTGTTCGGGTCGACTCTGTGGTGTTGCAAATGGTCACTTCTTCGCGCCCAAAGTCAAAAATGTCTCATTACCTACAGCCAAATCCGGGTCACGGCACCATGTTAAAGATTTTTTACACCGGCTTGCTCCTACAAATCTATTGAAGGCCCATCTTACCCCGGTTCCAGATATGGCAGTAAATGAGGAAAACATTGATCAAGAGGTAAAACATTGCAATATGCATATTTAATTTATTAGAAAATTAAATATGGAGACAGAGTATTACATTACCCTTATAAGATGATTTCACAGTGCGATGTAGACGTCTGTCTGACTTTCACAACTCTGAACACATCTCTTTAAGGGTGAGACCCTCCCATGTTTTTTCAAGAGGAGTGGGAATCTGTTTTCGAACAAAGAAACTCTCTTTCTGACCCACCCCCTCCAGGGGGAAATAAAACTCATGTTATGTTTATCTTACCCTGGAGCAGGGAGAGACAGACACCACTCTGCTTTCCTCAGTAACCCCAACTAAGATATATTTTTTATTCTCAACACTGTGTATAAAGAAGTGCATCATCCTGTTACAGAGCTTTCAAAGAGCAGCAGAATAAGGCACTGGAGTAAACTCAGGCTTGAAGAAATCCTGCTTCAGTTTCCTCTGTCTTCGCTATCCATTCTTGAAATAGACGGCCTTCTTGAAAGATGTTTGACTTTCCTGCTTTACATTCCCAGAAGACCTGGTGGTGATGTGGCAGCAGCTCATCCAGACCATTGATGGCCAGACCTTCTCTAAGGTGAGTTAGCATCGGTATGTCTCAACACCAAATGCAGTCAGATGGCACAAATAAAACAAATGGAAATCCAGTAATGCTTTTGTAAGCCACAATGATTTGTTTAAAGCTGCATAAACATACTCAATGATAGCCTTTTTCTGATCGCTGTGAATGGGACCGGTGTAGCAACACACTATGATGGCATCAGAATGGTCTCTGTGTTTCTCCTTCAGCACATCCCACCTTAAACAAATCATATCTGTTGATACCATTTCAAAGTGAAACATCCTGTAATATGAAAATTTGATTTTCAAGAATTTACCTCTTGAAGTGATCTCTGTATCAATCACCTCCGGCACATCTTCATTTATTACTTGTCCATGTGCTTGACACAAAAAATGGTAGGACCATTTTGAAAATAAATTTGGTACTGGTCCTCCTTGAACCACACTAGTTGCAATGATTTCCTCACAGATTCATAAGAACAGAAAAAATAAGTTACACTGTATTGCTTTTTAAGTGCTGGGTGGCATCATACTACACATAACCATTTGTTTTCCTGGTAGTAAGAGATGCTATATTTAGGGTTTTTGCCTTCAAATAAGTTCAACTCAAGGGCTGGCATCATTTCTATGAAGAAAGACGTTTGACTTTCCTGCTTTACATTGCCATTTGCAAATCATTTCTAAGAATCTTGACGTTAGTAAGGAATACATATCGGCAGGGATGAAAATCCCATTTAATTTTCTGGGGGGACAAAATTTCAGGAGGCGATTTCTCGGTGGGGGACGTGGGGAAAAAGCTGTCTCCCTCCCTTTCCTGCACCTTTGCATTTTTTTTCCTTGTGGAGTTGAGCCCTCAGCATGTTAAATAATGTTATTAAAAGTAATAGTAGTTATAGCATTATTCTTTATTTGTCCATATTTTACCTGTATACAGATTTTTCTACCTGTATACAGGTCACAGGTTTCTACCTGTTCAACCAGTAATGTCAACAATTGTATTAGGTTGAAGGTAACAATGGTCCACCTTTATGAATTCATCTAACATTTATTTGGATGCTGCTGTATGTTTCACTATATAGTCCATCAAAGTAGTTTCTGAAGAAACTGAATCTCAAAATAAGTTCCAAAACTATATAGGAAATACCTTCCACAATAATCTGACAAAATCAAACTCCTCCTCAGATATATACAGGACTGTCTCAGAAAATTAGAATATCGTGATAAAGTTCTTTATTTTCTGTAATGCAATTAAAAAACATGAAATGTCATACATTCTGGATTCATTACAAATCAACTGAAATATCGCAAGCCTTTTATTGTTTTAATATCGCTGATTATGGCGTACAGCTGAAGAAAACTCAAAAATCCTATCTCAAAATATTAGAATATTTCCTCAGACCAAGTAAAAAAAATAAATTTATAACAGCAAAACAAAATCAAACATTTGAAAATGTCCATTAATGCACTCAGTACTTGGTTGGGAATCCTTTTGCACAGATTACTGCATCAATGCGGCGTGGCATGGAGGCAATCAGCCTGTGGCTTTGCTGAGGTGTTATGGATGCCCAGGATGCTTCAATAGCGGCCTTTAGCTCATTTGCATTGTTGGGTCTGGTGTCTTTCAGCTTCTTCACAATACCCCACAAATTCTCGATGGGGTTCAGGTCAGGGGAATTGGCAGGCCAATCAAGGACAGTAATGCCATGGTCAGTACACCAGTTACTGGTGGTTTTGGCACTGTGTGTAATGAATTGTATATGGAGAACCCAAATGTTAGCCGGACACAGAGCTGAAGCTTAAAAAAAGGGGTTTAATAACAAAAAGGTCCAGGAGACAAAAGAACTGGCTTCAGGCAAAACAAAAGAGCAAACTCCAAAAACAGACGAGCAGAAAGCTAAACGGGCAAAACGGGCAGGCAGGCTAAACTAAAACAGTCAAGGGTGAAGTACTCTTACCGGGGAACTTGCACGTGAGGATAACACGAGATGTCCTGGCAACAAACAGAAAACTAAAGCGGGCTTAAATAGGCGAACGGAACAGGAGAGCAGGGTGGGACTAATTAACCAAAACAGGTGGAAATGATAAAAGGAGCACACAGACTAATAAACCTAAGGTAAAAAGCAAGACAAAGACTGAACAGACACTAGCTGAAATAAGAACTAATAAAGACTAAAACCAGCTAAGGATAAATCCAATACAAAACAAGAAAACAGAAATAAAACCTAGGACAGAAAAGTGGCTAAACTGAAAGAAAATAACCTGAACCACAACAGAAACGTTACACTGTGGGCAGGTGCCAGATCTTGGTTGTGCAGCGTTTCCTGCCACATTTCCCCCTTCCAACACACTTTTTGTGAATGTGCTTTGAAACTGCACTCTGTGAACAGCCTGCTCTTTGAGAAATTTCTTTTTGTGTCTTACCCTCCTGATGGAGGGTGTCAATGATGGTCTTCTGGACAGCAGTCAGATCAGCAGTCTTCCCCATACTTGTGATTTAGTTTACTGAACCAAGCTGAGTGTTTTTCAAGGCTCAGGAAACCCTTGCAGGTGTTTCGAGTTAGACGATTCAAGTGATTAGTTGAATAGCCTACTAGTATACTTTTTCACGATATTCTAATTTTCTGAGACAGTCCTGTATATATATATATATATATATATACTGTAATGAGCAGAAACATGGGACCCAGAATTCAACCAGACGAGTAGGCGACGTTTAAAGGCAGTTTATTATCAAAACAGGCAATGGGTCGGAACCGGGATGACAGGCAGTATGGCAAAATGGATAATCAGAGTTCGTAGTCAAAAAACAGTCCAAAGTCAAACCAGGTGATCAGAAGGGCAGGGATTGTCCAGAGCAGAATCCGGGAGCAGAGTCAGGGCACAGAAACAGGTCCGTTTAACTGTCAGGCAATCACATCTGACAGGGACAAAGCAAGCTCAATAAATCTGGAGATAGAAAGAGATCGGATCACGGGCAGGCAGGCAAACAGATAACGCTAAATAAGACTCATCGGAGGTTTGTAATGATCTGGCAGAGAAGAGTAGACGGAGGCGTGTATAAGCAGGTGTATGAACAGGTGACCGGAGTTGAAAACGAATTAACTGGTAACAGGTAGAACTGATCTAAGGAAGGGTGATGACTAGAAGTGGCCTGAACTGATTGGTTAGTGGCTGGTGGCTGAGAGGTGAACTGAACTGACTGGCTGATGGCTGGTGACAGAGGAGTGACAGGCTAAATAAAGAAAAGTCCAAAGCTAAAACTAAACAAAACCCAAACTATGACATTTACTTTTGTATCAACAAACAAAAATTCAACAAGATATTACAACTATCCCACAAAATATGGAAACTTGCACGTGTAATGTACTTTGAAGTTATAGATTGTAACAGTAGGCCTATGAATAAAATGTTTTGACCACCCATTCACGAGTTTATCGATTGCATGTTATCTGTGAAAAACTAAAGTACAGTTTCTATCAACCACACTAAAACATCTGTGGATGAAAGAAGCAAGTATATGTAGGCAGGTGAACAGGTGAGCAGAGTTGACTCTAATTAGTGCAGCAGGTGGAGCTGATCAAGAGCAGAGTGGTGGCTGGAAGGAGACTGAGCTGATTATACGATAACTGGTGGCTGAGGAATGGACAGAGCTGATAGGATGGTGGCTGAGAGGCGACAGGGCTGATACTAGAAAAGTCCAGAAAAATCCAAAACAAAAACAAAAACCTAAATCACAACATATTCTGTATTTGTTTAAAGTTTTGATTGGTAAAAAAAAAAACGTCATACAAAACATTGTTCTTCCGTCCATCCATCCATTTTCTGACCCGCTTAATCCCTCATGGGGTCGTGGAGGTTGCTGGTGCCTATCTCCAGCGTTCACTGGGCGAGAGGCGGGGTATACCCTGGACAGGTCGCCAGTCTGTCATTGTTCTTCCCTTTTGAGGAAAAAATAAATATTTGCTTTTAATTTAATTTGTATGGAAAGCAGTGGATCACTACAGTGCATAGTTCTTCAAAGTGCTGGCTACATGGAGGTTCAGTTTGATGAACTTTGACCAGGAAAGTCTATAGATTCTGCAAAAGGTAGAGAGTGGCATCCTTCACTAGATCAGGACCCTGAGCTGAACAGAGCTTCTCTCTGTGTGAAGGCCCCCCTCCTTTACAACAATTAACTATGAATGTGTGAAAGCAGAAAAGGTTCTCAGAGGACTTCCAGTGGAGGTGAAGGGCTTGTTCAATCAAGCTGAGGTTCTCATTAGGATTTTGGTAGTGCCTGTGTCTTTATGTGAAGCTGAGGGGAGTTTCAGTTCCCTGCATCGGTTAAAGACTTGGTTGTAGGCTGTTGTGGCCCAACAATGTAGTTGACTGCAATGTCTATAAAGTGAAGCTGGACATAAACGTGATCTGCCAGGAGTTTGTTAGATCCAGTGTCACTAGAAGAAGTACACTTGGTCTATTTTTTGGGGAAGTGCTGCTTTTTTGTTGTTAGGTGCAAATGTCCTCAGAATCTGACTATTCCTCCTCTTCAGTGTCCCTCTCCAGCATTGTAGAGGACAGTGTCAGGCTCAAAGAGTTTGAGGTTAGCCCGGATCGCCCCCGGTTTCTCTACTCTTGTGAGCCTGTTGCGGTGTGCGTGTTTCCAAATAGAGATCAGTTGCGCTCCTATGCAGCTGAAGTTGGTGGAATTTGGAGGATAATGGAAGCTACTGGTGCAAGGGCCTCTGATCCACCTAGACCCGTCCACCAGGTGGATGCAGAGATGTGCTGGCATGACTGCCAGATCCCATCACCATTCCAAAGTCCCTGTTTAGTTCTATACTTGGCCAAGCTGCCTAGGACTTTCCGCTTATCAAAAAGTTCTGCTCATTGCTTATCAGCAATGCCTGTAATCACAGCATACGCACTGTTAATTTCTTCCCTAGAGAGTAGGCTTCTGTCATATTTTGGGTTCAGCATATATGCTGCTTCATGCAACAGCTTTATACAGAACACTGTGCACTGAAGAACACCAGTTTCCTCTGCTTTTAGTAGAAGTGAGGTAGGCAGAATGGTTTCTATCTCCTCTTTGAGCTCTGAAAAGAGACAGTACACATCTGACAAGAGGACATTTCACTTTCTATTTTAGCATTTGATGCCACAATTGGTTTGAGGATTTTCAGGCTGCTGGTCAGTGTTTCCCAGAACACATCATCCAACAGGATTTTCTTTATGTGATTTTAAATTCCTGCAGTCTGGGATATGGCCATCTCTGATAAAGACTATTTCCCTTCCAATAGACTGTCATACATGATTACAACCCCACCCTCATCTTGTTATGCTGGGTAGCTTTAAAGTGTTTTTTTTATTTTGCTTTGAGAGGAAAGTTGCTGAGGCCACTTATTTGTGTCTGTTGTCCTTTGTGTCTGTGCTCTTATAGAATAAAGGCTGAGGAGTGGTGACAATGTAGTTGATAATTCCTTGTCCCCAAACATTTGACCACCCATCAGAAATTACTGAAATACAGCCTACCTTGTCAATGGTTTGCTGTACCGTTGTTGTTGTTTGACGAAGAAATAACAGAGATATTGAAGTGTGTTTGTGTTTTTTATGCTGTAGTATATTACTCTGTCATGGGACAGCTTTGAATTGTGTAAATTCCCATAAATTTTCTAACATTCCCATAATTTTGCAAACCTATACACAAACCATTGTCATAGAAGCTGAAGGTAATAAATTAATGAATTAATGGTTGGAACATAGGATTCAGGGCTTGTGCAATAATTTCATGCAGTCATATATTGTATCTTTTCTTTTCTTTTTATACACAAGGAATTAAAAGATCACTCTCAAACATGTGGTTTTATCTTGCTGAAAAATGATTTGCAATTTGGAAAGATTTTCCATGCTTATTCAAACCTCTGAAATTTTAAGCAACAAAACAGCATAGGGAAATTTCCACTTGCTCATTTCAGAACCTGGCTTTATCCTTTTATTTGAATGGAGGTTCATGGATATTCACTCCACCGTCATTAACAGGCCATACATGTTTGAGCCTTTCCTTCTTCCTCTCAGACATTCAAAACCAAATGATCACCTGTAGCCTGAAAACTCTGTGAGCAGATTCTTATCTACTTTCCTCAAGGCTCCTGAAATAAGAGTAATTATTTAGCAGAAGTGCAATGACCCCATGAAGATGGTTGATTTGAGGCTGTAAAGGTTCATTATTATGTTTGCCAGTTTTCTCAAAGAGCTCTTCTGTTTACACAGTGCACATTATGCAGCTTTAATATTTCAATACTCGTCTGTCTGAGCATCTTTAACGCATGGTAGACAGGTGTGTGAAGGTCACTCTTCTTCTGTGCATGAGATGTTTGAATATGAGGAATTGTAGGTGTCTGAATGCTATGCATAATCTCTGTAAAAAAATACATAAATAAATAAAAATAAAAAACTCCGTAATCTGAAATACAGTAACTGATTTCTGGATTAAAAAGAAACTAGACAATAATTTTATTATATCATCATACTTGTGACAATGCTGCATTGCTCGGTATTAAAATCCCTTGAACTTTTTCACATTCCGTTAAATTACAACCAAAAATCTCAATGTATTTTTCTGGTATTTATGTGACTAACCAACACAACATAGGACATAATTATGAATTGGATGTAAAGAAAGGTCAGGTCAGGGATCATTAACCACAGAAGCACTCACGAAGTCTATGCAGGTCCTTGTCTGGAGGAAGTCCATCGAATAATTAAAGGTTGCAATAGGCATAAACTTTCAGACTATATGTGACCTTAAAATTAGCTCAGGAACTGTGCTTAAAAAGCTTTATATATTTGATTTCTATTGCCGAGCAGCAACATCCAAGCCTTACTTCACAAAGTGCCCAGAAAAGCACTGGATGTAGTTGTGTAAAACACGCTGCCACTGGTCTTCAGATGAGTAAAGACCTGGGGTCTTATTTATAAAACATTGTACAGAATCCATACTAAAAGAGTATGTTTTCAAAATGTGAAAATGGAGTATGGCAAAAGAAATTATTCTGACTTATAAAACCATGCGCACGCACACCAGCACATAACTGTCCGCTGAAAAGTTTAAGAAACCTTACTCTAGGGAGTCTAAAGCAGCATATTAGTCAGTCATCATCATGGGCCAGGAAACCTTTGATTCCTGAAACCTTGTTCCCTCCTAATTCTGCCATTTGCAAAGTCTTCCAGCAGTGCCACATCCACTGTCCAGCACCATTGCCAATGGTTGCATGGGTTCTGATTGGATCATGAATCATTTACACAGTCTCTCAGATGCACATCTTACCTACACCCATATGTTGCTGTACTATCATGCATATTGCATATTATCATTGTGTAAATAGGTTGCTGTTTTTCCTCTGTTTTTCCATTGTTTAACTTGCATATTTCACCTTTTTTAACTGAGGATACTGTATTATCAATAGTGCAATACTAGTGCAATAAGATAATTTTTAATTTTATTTTGGTCAGTGGGAATCCAAAGGGCGATTCCCACTAAATCGTCCCATGGATTCCCACTGTGTCTAATGTAGTTTAGTGTAGATGGGACTATGGTCTAGTGCTGTCTGTCAGCAGTTATTCTTAGCCCTTCTAGGACTTCAAATTCTTCAATATTTCGAGATAATATCAAGATAATATTATGCTCCCAAAGGATGACTCCTTCCTGTTCCAACATGACTGTACACTAGTACACAAGCAAGATCCAAAAAGGCATATTTTACCAAGTTTGGTATGGAACAAGCATGCACAAATTCCTGAAATCAAGCAAATGGAGTACGTTTACAATGAATTTAAACAAAGACTAAAGACAAGCCTCCTCAGTGTCTGACTTTACAAATGACCTCTGACCCTTGAGCAATGAATTCCCGGAAGTGTTAAAGCTGTTTTAGTTGCAAAGAGTGGGCCTACATCATACTAAAGTCTATGGATAAAAATTCATGTGTGTAAGGCTGCCCCCAAATTAACACATACTTTTTCAGATTTTTATCTGTAAAAAAGGGTTACTTTCCTTCCACTTCCCAGTTATATACTACTTTGTGGCACTCTAGCAGACACATAGCCCTTATAAAACAAATTAAAATTTGTGGCGGTAAGGTGATAAAAAGTTAAGACAAAAGTGGAAGGGATGTGAATACTTCTGTGAAGCACTGGAAAACCGAGAATCCTCAAAGGATGGGGGGCTGCCAGATTTATTCTAAGTGTATGATCACAGCTATTAAGAAGCTGTCAATAATGTAGATACAGGACTCCATAGATAATTTTTGTGTTGACTTGTGTCATGACCTACCTGTCTCTGGAACCTTCCAGCGCCTTCCTCCTCCTGTCAGACTCCACTCAGCTTAATCATCCACACCTGTCAGCCTTCAATCAGCCTGCCAGCCTCTCCATATAAACCCTCCTCAGTCTGCTCCTGACCGCCGGTTCGTCTTGTCAGCCGTACCCTCGTCTCGTCCTCGACTTCACCTCACGTCGTGTTCCTGCTCCCCTCACTCGCTTGGATTCCGCTCCAAGTCCTGCTTGGGTCCCGCCCCGCAGCTCACCCTCCAGCTCAGCTCAGATCCCGCTCCAGAGCTCAGCTGCCAGCCTTGGGTTCCGTCCCGGGCTCATCTGCAATCCTCCTGCTTCCTTCTGTCCGCCCGCTCCTGCATTCAGCATTCATCTGCTTCTGCCCGGTAAAGACTCTGGTCCTCATCCACCACAAACCAACCCTCTTCAATAAAACTCACAAAACGAGGCTCTGTGTGTGTGGTTGTGTTCAGGTTCATCAGGACAAATTGTGACAACTTGGAAATAGATTTCCATTCATGCATTTTTACTTTTACTATTTGAAAACATGTTTAACCTTAGTATTTTATGGTTATTTTAATGGCAAACAAAGGATTGGGTCAAGGTCACTTCCACATTTTTACTCTGATTATGGGAGAAAAGTTCATTGCCAGTTTTATGCAGTGTGTGTGTTTTCACACTTTCTCAACAGTTTCTTTCTCACATTTACTTCACAGCTTGTTGTTGGGGCTGGAAATACAGCAAAGTGACGTCGGAGTGGAGCTCAGAGGACGAAGGATTATGAAATCCACTGTGAAAATCACTGTACTGTGTTTCTTTTAAATCAAGAGTGGCTGACTGGTTTTGTCTTGATATGAACACAACCTGTGATATCCCCACACACACTTGAGTTGTACAGACATAGCGTATCATCTGGAATCAAGGTGCAGAAAGTCAATATTCCCGACATATACAGGGGTTGGACAATGAAACTGAAACACCTGGTTTTAGACCACAATAATTTATTAGTATGGTGTAGGGCCTCCTTTTGCGGCCAATACAGCGTCAATTCGTCTTGGGAATGACATATACAAGTCCTGCACAGTGGTCAGAGGGATTTTAAGCCATTCGTCTTATAGGATAGTGGCCAGGTCACGACGTGATGCTGGTGGAGGAAAATGTTTCCTGACTCGCTCCTCCAAAACACCCCAAAGTGGCTCAATAATATTTAGATCTGGTGACTGTGCAGGCCATGGGAGATATTCAACTTCATTTTCATGTTCATCAAACCAATCTTTCACCAGTCTTTCTGTGTGTACTGGTGCATTGTCATCCTGATACACGGCACCTCCTTCAGGATACAATGTTTGAACCATTGGATGCACATGGTCCTCCAGAATGGTTCGGTAATCCTTGGCAGTGACGCGCCCATCTAGCACAAGTATGGGGCCAAGGGAATGCCATGATATGGCAGCCCAAACCATCACTGATCCACCCCCATGCTTCACTCTGGGCATGCAACAGTCTGGGTGGTACGCTTCTATGGGGCTTCTCCACACCGTAACTCTCCCGGATGTGGGGAAAACAGTAAAGGTGGACTCATCAGAGAACAATACATGTTTCAAATTGTCCACAGCCCAAGATTTGCGCTCTTTGCACCATTGAAACCGACGTTTGGCATTGGCACGAGTGACCAAAGGTTTGGCTATAGCAGCCCGGCCGTGGGTATTGACCCTGTGGAGCTCCCGACGGAGAGTTTTGGTGAGTTGAGGTGCACATTTAATTCTGCCGTGATTTGGGGAGATGTGGTTTTATGTTTTTTGGATACAATCCGGGTTAGCACCCGAACATCCCTTTCAGACAGCTTCCTCTTGCGTCCACAGTTAATCCTGTTGGATGTGGTTCGTCCTTCTTGGTGGTATGCTGACATTACCCTGGATACCGTGGCTCTTGATACATCACAAAGACTTGCTGTCTTGGTCACAGATGCGCCAGCAAGACGTGCACCAACAATTTGTCCTCTTTTGAACTCTGCTATGTCACCCATAATGTTGTGTGCATTGCAATATTTTGAGCAAAACTGTGCTCTTACTCTGCTAGTTGGACCTTCACACTCTGCTCTTATTGGTTCAATGTGCAATTAATGAAGATTGGCCATCAGGCTGGTCCAATTTAGCCATGAAACTCCCACACTAAAATGACAGGTGTTTCAGTTTCATTGTCCAACCCCTGTACGTACTCAAGTCACAACAGATGTGACCATTGCAAATGGCTTATGTTCACAAAATAAAACCACATTTCTTAAAATACTTGCTTTTCTAAATTCCAAAATAATAATAATAATAATTAATTAATAATGCATGTTTCATCAGCAAGATCTCAGAGTGAATTAAAAGAAGTTAAAAACAAGGTAAAGGAAATTAAAAACATACTCAATTGAAAAGAGTAATAAGGTTATAAATCAGTTTGTGGTTAGCATTTACGGAGCCCGGTAGAGCTCACTTTAAGTGTTATTTTTTTTCAGGTCGTGATAATTTGTGTTCCCGTTTCCTTTAATTGAGCCCTCGAATTAATAAAACGTGAGCACACTTTCATTTAATTGAGCCCTCGAATTAATAAAACGTTAGCACGTTTTCTTTTAATTGAGTCCTCGACAATATTGAGTGCACGTTTTACATATTGTGGCCACGTTTAAGTAAATCGTGCACACCATGTTCTATAACCATGTTCACTAAATTGTGCTCTCGTTTTAATAAATTGTGCCCTCTTTTTACTATGCTTAAAATGAGAGCTCAATTTAGTAAAATGAGCTCACACTATAGTAAAACGACAGCACAATATAGTAAATTGTGCACACGATTTAGTAAAACGAGCGTACGATTTAGTAAAATGAGTGCACAATATAGTTAAACGAGAGCACAATTTAGTTAAACGAGAGCACAATTTAGTAAAACGAGCGCACAATGTAGTAAAACGAGCGCACATTCTCTCAACATGCAAAACATTTTGCGATGACCCCTCTCAACATGCAAAACATTTTTCGATGACCCCTCTAGGGCTCCGTAAGCATTCATAGGCCTTTCTAAAAAAAAACGTTTTCAGCCCTGTTTTAAAAGAGACGAAGCTCTGAATTGCCCTCAGCTGGGTAGGGAGGCTGTTCTAGAGGTGTGCTGCGGCCGAGCAGAAGGCTCAATCTCCCATGGTGGAGAGCCTGGTACTGGGGACTTGGAAGAGCAGGGTGTTTGTGGATTTGAGGGCACGGGTGGTGGAATGTAGGGTGATTAGTTCTTGGAGGTACGTAGGTGCATGTCCATGGATGCATTTATGGGTGAGTAGCATAATTTTTTAGTTGATCCGGGATGAGACAGGGAGCCAGTGCAGTGATTGAAGGATGGGAGTTATGTGCTTGTGTTTATGGGCTCTCATCAGGACCCTGGCAGCGCTGTTTTGAATGTATTGCAGCTTATGGATGGTTTTGCCAGGTATTCCAATGAAGAGTTACAGTAGTCCAGCCTTGGGGAAATGAAGACATGGACCAGGTGTTCTGCTGCTGGGAGGGATAAAGTGGGACGGAGTTTTGAAATGTTTTATGTGGTCATTGAAGGTCAGGTGAGGGTCAAATCGAACTCCCAGGTTTGTTGCTTAGGAGGAGAGAAGAATGATTTGTCTGTCGAAGGTAAGTTGAGATATAGGTGAGGAAAGAACTTGATGACGGGTAACACTTAGACTTAGACAACTTTATTTGTCATTTTGTATGCACAGAGTACGTACAGAACGAAATTTCATTTGCATACAGCTTGAAAAATTACAGTAAATTGCAGTAAATTACAGGATAAGGTGCAGCAGTGATTTATAGTAAACAGTTTAAATGTAAACAATGTAAACAATGCAGGAGAAATAGACAGTGTGCGACCACAGTGTACAGGTGAGTATTATTAAAAAAACGATTGTATGTGCAGAAATGATTGTGCAAAGGGCATCTGTGCAAGAATGCATTTTAGAAACTGAGAGTTCGGCAGCATTTGTAATGCTAGATAAGGATGCAATGATGCAAATGTGCAAATATACGAATGTGCAAATATACGAATGTGGTACAGAGTCCAATTTGTGGCTTCAGCAGTTCAGAGTCCATTTTGTGGCTTCAGCAGTTCAACAGAGTCAATTTTGTGTCTTCAGCAGTTCAACAGTCTGATGGCATATGTGAAAATGTGCAAATATATACGAATGTGGTACAGAGTCCATTTTTTCCACTACCAATGAGGAGTGCTTCAGTTTTATTGCTATTCAGCTGGAAGGAGTTACGGTTCACCCATGCCTTCATTTCCTCAAGGCAGGAGGTAAGGGATGACAGGGCTGTGGAGGGGTTCTGGGCAGTATTGATATATAGTTGTGTGTCATCAGCATAATAGTGGAAGTCTGCGTTTGCTGATGACTTGACCAAGAGGAAGCACTGAAATTGTGAAAAGGATGGGGGGCAAGGACTAACCCCTGGGGAATGTCACAGGTGACATGGAGCAGCCTGGACTCACATCCTCTGAGCAAGACATATTTAGTCCTATCAGAGAGATAAGATTTAAACCACTGCAGTGCGTGGTCTGTCAGTTGAATGATGTTATAGAGATGCTTGAGGAGGATGGTGTGGTCCACGGTGTCGAAAGCTGCTGTCAGATCCAGGAGGATGAGGAGTGATGGTGACCCTGAGTCAGCTGTAATCAGAAGGTCGTTTGTCACCCTCAGCAGAGCTGTCTCGGTGCTGTGTGATGAACAAAAGCCTAACTGAAATTTTTCAAACACATGTGTGAGGTAATCCTGAAGCTGTATGGCAACTGTTTTCTCAAGTACCTTGGATAGAAAGGGGTGGTTTGAAATAGGCCTGTAGTTTGTGAGGTTGTCTGGGTTCGGGGAGGGTTCCCTCAGGAGGGGATGTATGACAGCAGCTTTCAGGACAGGTGGAACGTGGGCAGTTTGAAGTGAACAGTTAACCTGAGTGATGACTACGCTGAAGATGGAGATGTGTGATTTAAACAAAGTAGTTGGGAAGGGGTCTAAGCAGCAGGTGGTCGGCTTCATTTCTTTGATGATTTTCTCAATGTAAGTCTGATGGACCTCAGAGGAGCAAGGGTGGGATGGCAGACTCCTCACAAGGTTGGTCGGAGCAGGGGAGGAGGGAGAGGAGAAGCCGGGCAACATAGAGCAGATGTTGTTGACTTTATATCTAAATAAGTCGATGAAGCTATTGCATCGCTCAGCTATAACTTCAGTCAGTGAGTGTGTTTGTGGCTTCAGGAGGTGATTTATTGTGGAGACAAGCTTCTTAGAATTCCAGTATTCCTATTGATGAGGTTGGAGTAGAAGGTCGACCAAGCAACCTTTAGGGCATGGCAATAGACTTTTTGATGTTCACGGAAGTCCAGTTTGTGGACTGTGAGGCCATTGTGTCTAAGTTGATGTTCCATTGCACGGCCAGCTGCTTAATTTTCCGTAGTTCCAGTGTGTACCAAGGACCAGAGCATTCGACCACAACTTTACATGTCTTAACAGAAGCATGAGAATCGAGAACACTGCTTAGAAAAGTGTTGTAGTGCTCCACTAGCTCATCCACAGTTTCAGAGCCTGTGCAGGCGATATGCTGGAGGTCATAGCGTGACTTGGCCTAAAGTAAAATATCTTACACCAAAAGTTAGGCCAGCTGTGCGAACATAAAAATGTTAATTAATGTCCGGTCCCAGATTTTTTTCAAAAAAGTTCCTGTGCTTTATGATTATGATTATTATAGAAATATAGACGTCACAGTATATGACAGCTACTACAATATATTGTGACCACACTTATTGTAACGTAAAAGAATAAATATTTTAACAAAACTGTTTCTGATGGCTTTTTACTTCGTAGAATAAATTAAAAATAATATTTAAGATGTGACGTAAAGATTATTATTAGTAGTAGTTTAGGAGGTCAGGGAAGTTTTTGACAAAAACCTGGCACTGGATATTAATTGAGATATTTATGTTCTCATTGCTGCCGTAACTTTTGGCGCAACATCTTCTACTTTAAGCCGAATCAAGCTGTGAAAAAGCAACAGAGCCTCACAGAGTAACACACAGAGTCACAAAATACAATGGTCACAGAATATGGTGTAAAACCAGTAAAGTTAGCCTGGTGCTAGTTGACAGCCAGGCACAGAGCCGGAAAAACCGGCAGGTGAATGGAAGCACCGAGGCTAGCCAGGAATGGCAGCAGTCTCAGACACAAGCCAAGCCATAACAAGGCACAACTGCAGGTTGTACCATTGGAAGACCTCCCAGGAGCAAAGCATTGGTGGTCAGTCCAGTAGTGAGCCCCCTATCAACGGTGGAGCAGGAGCAAACAGCTGGTGCTCAGGGCAATGGCGGCAGGTGGGCAAA
This sequence comes from Fundulus diaphanus, assembly GCA_037039145.1. Taxonomy (NCBI): domain Eukaryota; kingdom Metazoa; phylum Chordata; class Actinopteri; order Cyprinodontiformes; family Fundulidae; genus Fundulus; species Fundulus diaphanus. Next base: position 35,270,521 of record CM073138.1, on the reverse strand, counting down.
AAACCCCAAGTAAAATCCAGGGAAAAAGAAGGTTTTTTTGGAAGAAAATAAAATCAGGTTAGTTACGTTGTCTTTGTATGAAAAGATTACTGGTAAAATTGTTAATAAAAGCTCATTAGTTTAGAGACAGAGAAGCAGCGAACAAACAGATGCCAGCATCCTCTCCATCTCATACTTAAGTCTCAAGTGGCAAGAAGAAAGTCACTGCTGTTCACTAAATATGATACAGTCTAATAACACATGTATAATAACACATGTATTTTCCAAAAAAGAATCATTCTAAGTTTATGAATTTTTCTGCAATCTGCTTAAACATCCATCCACTGTCTATATGTACAGGACAACCATACATACGGGCAGTTTGAGTGATGAACTAGCCTTTGGACTGCCAACAGGTCCAAAGGCTAGACCTGCTAGTCCGGAGGCAATCGGATTTTCGTTCAATTCTTTCTGAAAACTTTCGACACCTATCCAGAAGTCTTTGTCAATTCTGGTAGCTCGCACATGAGCAACCTGTAGTTGGTGCACTGCTGTTTTTAAGGACAGCTAATACCTGTTGTGTCATAATCAACCAATCATTTGTTTATTCATATAGCCCTTTAGATTGCCAAGAAAGGTGACTAAAGTGCTTTACAATTAAAAACAGTAAAAGAAAAACTCCCAGAGATAAACAGAACTTTAAGGGCAGGCAATAATGTGTTATAGAATATAATAAGGTATATAATATGTATTCTAATACCTTATAAAAATATTTGAAGACCTCAAAGACCTACCAGATGCACAAAAGAAATAAGACTCTGGCAATTGAGCTGTGGATCTTTTCAGCTCCTCGAAGAGATACTTTGGTCTTCTTGGCTCCTATGATGAACAGAGTCCTCTTGCAGCCTGCCAGGTAAGGTATAAAACCATTTCTTGGTAGGTTTGCAGTTGCATCGTACCTCTTCCAGTTGGCAACTGATAGATGGAACAGTGCTCAGTGAGATGTTCAAAGCTTGGTGTAATGTTTTATAGCCTAACCCTGCTTTGAATATCTCCACAAATCTATCCCTGGTGTTCCTTGGTCTTCAAAATGCTGTTTGTTCACAAAGTTTCACTTAAAAACATCTGAGGCATTCACAGAAGAGCTGTATTTATACTGACTTTGAATTACACACATTTGAATGCTGTTTACGAATAGGTGCCTCCTGAAGGTATGTGAGTTCACTTGATTTTGCTTAGGGGTGTCAGAGTAAAAGTTTAGCTCAAGGTAATAATCTGCGTTACACATGTTTTTCAGAATGTCTATACAGTGTTTTTATTATTATTATTGTTTTTAGACTTTTTGTGCAGTCATTTTGTTCGTTCTGTATTTCATGACTTTTTTTAGATCACAACTCAACCTCACCATTTTTAAGACTAAACCAGGAGCAGGATAATGATTTCGAGTTAATTAAATGGTCATCAGAAAGGAATAGCAAGCTTATGCATTGTTTGACTCTACTTGACAGACCGAGGAGACAAGCATTAACTTTAATTATAAGTATTTAATTATTAATCTCTGTTCAATCGTGATCAGGAGGCATTAAGGTGCTAGACTGTTAAAATAGGAAGGAAAGTTTATTTCTCAGTGTCTGAGTGCTTGGCCAACTTTATCTGATCTGTCCTGACATATCTCTCCAGTCAATTCACTAGCTTAGTGCTTACATATCCAGAGAATTACTGAATAAGTTAAATGAAAATAACACATATTTCAGTAAGCTCACAGACGGAGAAAGTGCCCCGGTCACTATGGCCAACAATCTGGGATAAGATATCCCCCTCAATAACTTTGTACTGCAATATTGTGCCGTGTCAGGAGACTGCTCCTTCAATATCCACAGCATCCTAAAAATAGCTCTGATTTCCAACAAACATTTACGCACCATATGTGTGAAAAATCTGTGAAACTGCTCTGGGTGATAGTTGGAGATATAGAGGCAATTACACAGTAATAGATTCAATCTCAGGCCAAGAGAAACATAATTGGAGAGGGAGTTCTAGCCTACGGGTCAGAATATTGTATATCGGGACTGTGATTATAGACAATTGGCAGAGAATGGCACCGTTACAAATTTAAAATCAGCATATGAATGGTGATGTTAAATACAACACTTCAGATCATAGCTACGATAGCGCCGTACTTTCTTTCATTGTAAAAATCAAAACACTCCATTTGTTTTCCTGCTGGCTGGTTGGCTGGAAATAACAACAAAACAAAATAAAAAGCGGATCACTTCCCACTCTGATGTTGTCTTTGAACAAAATGGTAATGTAAAGCAGAGGTTTTGTATATTTTAATTATTACCTGCCAAACTGAGTTTGTTGTACAGAGGCCCTACATAAAATAAGAAGAAAACCAATAACAGCTATGGCAAAGACTGTGCTAAACAGCAGAAAAATTTATTAATGGCATGTTTTAACTGCAAGGATTTTGTTCAAGATTAAATCATGATTAGGGACATATGAGGACCAACATCAGAGAACCGTTTGATCTTAGGGCATTAAAATATACAGTTGACCTTTATGAAATCCCAGGACATTTCTGGGATAATATGCTATGTTTGGTGCAGACCAAACACATCCCATCACCCCAGGAACACCATCCCCACAGTGAAACATGATGGTGGCAATGTGGGGGTTTCTTTCAGCACCAGGGACTGGGAAACTGGTCCAAGTCGAGGGAAAGATAGATGGTGCTAAACACAGGGATATTCTGGAGCAAAACATGTCAGTTTGAGACTGGGACGGAGGTTCAACTTACACCAGGACAATGACCCGAAGCATTCTGCTGAAGCAATACTCAAGTGGAAATATTTAAATGTGTGGGAATGGCCTAGTCAAAGTACCAACCTCAGTCCAAGTGAGACTCTGTGGTTAGACTTAAAGATTGCTGCTCATAAGCAAAAACCATCCAACATAAAGGACTTGGAGCAGTTTTGCCTTAAGAAAAAATTATGGGGTAAGGGTACTGTAAAAAATGTGTTCATAAAAGTAATTTCGAAAGTATAAGTCAGTAGAAGTGCATACATATAAAATTTGTATTTTATCCTTACAGACAAAAATCACACATAATTGGGAAATCTGCATTTGATCTGTGAGAATACACACTGAAATTATGAAATGTTTCAATAATATGAATACAAAACACAGAGGATGACATCTTTCCCATTTTACCATTAATTTACCTTGGCCATTACATACATCCAAAATGTTAAGAACTTCACTCAAAGTGAATCTAAAGTGAGAAAAAAATAGAGAACTTAGTAGGACAATTATTTTGTATGTAAAACAGTATGTGGGTACCTAGAAAAGATGTGTTGTCCCACTGGTCAACATTGTGACTGTCTACTCGTGCTGCAAACAAACTAATTAGAGCAGAGGTGACCAACATGTTGCCCGTGGGCACCAAGTAGCCCCCGGGACCATATGTGGTGCCCTAAAGGCTGTTCAAAAGATAGCACAACCCTCCAGTGAGCTGCATTTAAAATTCTATTTTATTCAGTTGCTCTTCCTTTTTTAATCACACTTGTACTTACATAGATTTAAAAGCATTAAAAACATGTTTATATTACATGAAGTTAAGGTGAGCTCCTACTCTTTAGTTCAAAGGTCAGTACAGGTAGCCCGTCATATGACACAGTACCAATGAAGTAGCTCTCAGTTTGAAAAAGGTTGGTGATCCCTGAATTAGAGTAATAGCAAGTGTATTTAACACTATTAAAAGCTATCAAAGCTATCAAAGCCCTCAAGCCAAATTATCAATTAGTCTGGCTATGGATACCAACTCAGAAATGGGGCCACTATCAGCCAATGGATGACATCGAGCTATACGCTAGGTGAGCGAGCTATTGACTCGCTGATCCACACCACCAGGGTCTACAGCAGGGACCTTGGAATGTCATTCTGGATGGAGAAATGTGGCATGATGGTGAAAAAGAGAGGTAAGATAATCCACACAGAGGGGTTTGCACCCCCAGAAGGGAAAATAGCAGATGTTGAAGAGAGCTATAAGTACATTGGAATACCAAAAGCAAATGGCAACCACAGAGATGCCACAAGGAAAACAGCAACAGCAAAATACCTGCAAAGAAGTCAGCTCAATGGAAAGAACAAGGTATGGGCAATAAACAGCTATGCATTGCCAGTGATCACATACCCAGCTGGGATAATAAGTAGGGTTGGGAATTGATAAGACTTTCACGATTCCGATTCCCTTATCGATTCTGTGAAACGATTCGATTCCTTATCGATTCTCTTATCGATTCCAATTTGGGGAAATTTCTTTAACCTCTTAAACAAAAATAGACATGGTATTAAGCATTTAAATTTAAAGTAATACTAATTTAACATTTTAGAGACATAAAAAGACAACAAATAAACATTAAAGTACGGTTTATAGGTTGGGTTCTGCAATGTTATAAGATGAGTATAAAACTCATCTTTAGAACCAATCTCTGCTCAAAATGGTGATCTGCACCGCCTAATCTACTTTCAGCAGTTATCATCAGTTATTGCAACCGTAAACTGCAGAAAATACGGGCAGAGCGGCTCCTTCTGAGTTTACTCTGCTCCTGTCAGGATGAGCTGCAGTACATTATGAGGCGGAGGGACATTTCAATGTCACTTAGTTTAGACCCCAAAACTGATCCAAAATTCTGCAGCAAGAGTTCTGATGAAAATCAACAAAAGGGATCATATTTCTCCAATTTTAGCTTCCCTTCATTGGCTTCCTGTTAAATCAAGAATAGAGTTTAAAACTCTTCTTCTAACGTATAAAGCCCTTAATAATCAAGCTCCATCATATATCATTACCCCGTATGTTCTTAACAGAGCACTTCGCTCTCAGACTGCAGGTCTGCTGGTGGTTCCACAGTCTCTAAAAGTAGAATGGGAGGCAGATCCTTTAGCTATCAGGCTCCTCTCCTGTGGAACCAACTCCCAGTTTTGGTCCGTGAAGCAGACACCCTTTCTACTTTTAAGACTAATCTTAAAACCTTCCTTTTTGACAAAGCTTATAACTAGAGTGGCTCATGTTACTCTGAGCTACCTTTATAGTTTTGCTGCTATAGGCTTAGGCTACTGGAGGACATCAGGGCCTACTTTTCTCACTCTACTGATTTTTACTGTACTCCAGTCTACTGTTCTCCAGATTTCCATTGCATTACATTGAAATGACTGTTGTCATTTCAGCTTTTAACTTTTTGTTCTCTCTCTTTTTTCTTCATAGTAGGTACACCTGGTCTGACGTTCTGTTGACTGTGAAATCATCCAGGGAGGACAGATCACCGACTATTACCATCTAATGTAGAACAGATTACTAGATCAATGTGTGCTTCTGTGCTTTTTTGTCTGTCTTGTTGTGTCTCTGCTCTGTCTTCTGTAACCCCAGTCGGTCGAGGCAGATGACCGTTCATACTGAGCCCGGTTCTGCCGGAGGTTTTTTTTTTCCCGTTAATGGGTGGTTTTTCTTCCCACTGTCGCTTCATGCTTGCTCAGTATGAGGGATTGCAGCAAAGCCATGTACAATGCAGACGACTCTCCCTGTGGCTCTACGGTTCCCCAGAAGTGAATGCTGCTTGTCGGGACTTTGATGCAATCAACTGGTTTCCTTATATAGGACATTTTGACCAATCTGTATAATCTGACCCAATCTGTATAATATGATTGAACTTGATTTTGTAAAGTGCCTTGAGATGACATGTTTCATGATTTGGCGCTATATAAATAAAATTGAATTGAATTGAATTGAATTGACTTTCAGAAACAAGCCCAAAAAACTGCAACCCCACAACTCATGAAATTTACAATCGACTTTAGAAAAAATAAGACCAAAGTCGCATAAAATAAGTGGGCTTCGCAACAGTGAGCATTCTATCGAAGTGTGTCATATCACTCCGCCCCTCTGGTCCGTAAACAAATGTTCCGACAAATTCTACATTATAAAAAAGAAAAACGTACCGAAAAGTCTCGCTCTCATGTCATCTTGAAGACATTCTTCTTCGAAATGTTGGCTACAGATGACGTGTTTTCGCTCTGGCCAGAAGTTCGATGGCAAGTAGGTAATCCAACAAAAGAGCCCGTGGTGGATCATGAATCGGAAAGGTGAAAAAAATGTTTTTTCCACTTTTACCCGATGTATTGGAACATCCAACGGCTATGCACGTGGGCATTGTTGCTTCAACAATAGCTCTCGTGAATTTCAATGGTGAATTCCTCTCGAAATCCAAAACAATTGTTGTTGCAGAGCGCAGTGCCTTACCGCGACGTTACGTCACAGGATGTGATGTCGGGCAATAATGGCCGCCCCATACACAGTGATTGAGACGACAATTTATGCTTTTATTTTCTTATTGATTAACGCTAAATTCATTAAATCACCACGAACGTATTAGTTTAAGGTATAGCTAATGATCCACTGATTTTTCCTTGTTGACCGGACTTTCGATCGCTTTACCCGATGGGGCGCAATTTTTTTTGTTTTGCTTTTCTAGACTTACGCCTGGTCACGTCGTACTTGCTTACTGAATGCCGTGTGCGTAACTTGCGTAAAAAACGTGACGTAAGTCGTGCTGCCCGGCTCTGGTGCTGCCAGGAATTGATAAGAGAATCGTTAAGCGAGCTGCCAAACGGTGCCATGGAATTGGAACACACGGAACCGGTTCTGAACAGGAACCGGTTTTCGATTCCCATCCCTAATAATAAGTTGGCCAAAGGATGAGATCCAGACCACTGATGTTAAGACACGAAAGCTACTCACCATGCATGGTGGATTCCACCCCAAATCCAGTATCCACAGGCTATACACCAAGCTCAAAGAAGGAGGCAGAGGTAAAGTGAGCATCAAGAATATATCACCCAGGGAAAATATCCCCAAGGGATGAAACCTTCAGTGAATGTCTCCTTTGATAGATGAACACACCTCTTTCCTACATTTCCCAAAGCAGGCACCCACTGCACACCTGTCACTGTGGCACAGAGTGGCCGTGATGCTACAAGTGCTTTGTGAGTTGCAACTGCCTTGCAGAAGTTCAGTGTATCAGCTCAGTGTCACATAGAAAACAGTTCCATATGAAGATTTCTACCCAACGAGCAATTAATAGTGTGACGCCACATAGGTGCACATAAATTTGAGCTCTGCTGTCCATGGAATAATGTCCACCATAGCATGTGGGAGCCTAGAGACAGAAATAGCTCAGGATGTGATCTGCCGCTATTTAGAAAAGCTAATAATTGTAATAAAATCAACCGTGAAAAAGTAGAGACATTTAATAATTTACTACATGCCGTGACCTTCTAAGGGGTAAGGTGTGGGGTTTGTCGGCAGGGCGGGTCGCCCCCCCTTGTTGAATGGTAGACAAAACACTGCACTTCTCACCATTTACCTTAAGGTTAGAATAAACTGTATTATAACATGACATCCATTTAATATCCTATTCAGATTCCAGCACACCAGGGATTCAAAAGTGGCTCATTGCTATAAATGTGTTTCTACCTTATTCCAGCATACAAAACAAACAAGGTGGACAAAAAGCCATTTATTTTACTCATTTAATATTACAATTAGTTCTTTTTTAAATGAAAATATTATTTATATTCTGATGTGGTTTAAAATGTAAATGATTTCAGCAACAAACCAAAACATTTAAATAGAGTCTTTTAGAGATGAGCATGTTTACAGTGAAGCAATTTTCATCTAGGATGATGCCCAGAGGGGTTGTCTGTGTGTCTAGATAGAGATAAATGCCCAGTGTTGCTTTGAGAGAGAGAGGGAGGGGGGGGGGCAGATGAATGAAAAGGTCTGTGTTTCAGAAGGAGCTCAGCTGTTAACATTTACCTTAACTGTCCTGTAATCGTCTGGTTTCTGAGACAAGTAGAGGAAGGAGTGGGGTTCCTCTCCTACTGTGTTGCACCTGGACCCCGCTCTGGGATTTATTTTACCAGTGTTGGTGAATTACTGTAACCTGACAAAAGCCAGCTGTATGTCGCTCCGCCTAGCTCCACTCACATACATCTGGGACACCGCCGATAAAGAGTGATTTCTCCAACCAATTTTATGGTCTGGCCAATCAGGACGCAGGGCTGGAGTTTCATAGATGTGACGTAGTGGAGACGCGACCATGACGTGAGACTGTTTTGATAGCAGTGGCGGCTCGTCGAGGAAGCAAGCGTTAGCATTAATGCTGCTATTTCTTCCGTGTTGTCCAATCTACCTAATATTGTTTCATTAAAAGAACATCAGAGGACGGCTCTGAAGGCTTTTGTTAGTGGAAACCATGTTTTCGCCCTTCTCCCGACCGGATTTGGCAAGTTTTGTTTTCCGGGGCGCGTCCGCTGCGGACGCGGACGCGCCCCGGAGCGGTTAGCGGTTAGCGGGAACCATGTTAGGAGGCCTTTAGTCCTCAACGCGGTCGGCCCAGGATCGACTCCGACCCGCGGCGCTTTGCCGCCTGTCTTTCCCCCTCTTCCTGTCAGCTCGCTGTCAATAAAACGCGTGCCACTAGAGCCGCAAACACACATAAAAAAAAAAAAAAGTTTTTTTTTTTTCCTGTGTCGCTCTCATCAGCGTCACGGGTTAGCTTCGGTGTGAGTGGTTGAAATAGCACGTCAATGAAGATGACAGACAAGTGGCTTATCCAATCATATGCAAGGATTTTTGATAAGGCCCAGCCTTCAGTAAAGGCAATTCCTATGGCTGTGTCCCAGATGTATGTGAGTGGAGCTAGGCGGAGCGACATACAGCTGGCTGTTGTCAGGTTAGAATTACTGTCCTAAACACACACAAACTAGAAAAGAAACAGTATCTTCTGTATAACTAATGCACATATTAGACAATATATCTACACTGTGCTAAGTGCATATGGTCATAGGCTGGGTGAGGAGAAAGTCATAAAAATAAATTTAGTTTGTAATTCAAAGATGCAACATGTGCAGCCCCATTGAGAAATTTATATTTATCCATCATGTGGGGAATTCTCCAATTAACTGTACTTTTTAACTGTTCTTTTCATAGAGTGTGTTGAGGAAAATAAAATTAACTGTTATATTAATCAGGCATTTGTATGGAACTAATAAAGAACTACTGGCCTCTAAAACTGTGTCTCTCTCTTTAAGGCAAAGTAAACATGCAGCTTGCATGATGTGTTGAGAGCGGGTTTATAGCTGTGGAGGTCTTTGGCTTGACCCCTGATCGGACGGTCTGAGTAATAAATCAAGCTTTACCAAGAAGAACAGCCTCCTTGTTTTAGAAGCAGATCCTCCATGCCTGGGGTCCACCCCCCAAACTAAGCAGGAGGGGCAGTCAGTCTTTTAAAAGATGTCTTCAGAGTAGTGTAAAGCAGACAGAATCACTTGCATCACCGTGGGGCAGGAGGCAATATACTGAATACAGCGAAATGGAAATGTAAGTTTTGTGTCTCCTTTTTGAATTCCAAATGAATTAAATATGCATATTTTAAATGTTTGCCTCTGATCATTGTTTCTCCTTTACTGCCAAATCTTAAACTGGGGTAAGACGGCCCTTCAGAAATAAGCAGGAGCAGGCCCATATTGATATCAACAATTTGGTTAGCCGTGACCCGGATTTGAGGACCCGTGGAGGAACCTTTTGAATTTGGACATGAAGGAGTAATCGTTTACAGCACCACAAAAAAAGGTAAGGAGATTTTTGATTCTCCATTGGCAAAAAATTATAAGTATAGGCTAAATTAAGCAGTGCTGCAGATGAGAAGCTTTCTTCTCAAAATATCAGAGGTTAAACAGTTTGTCTTGGTTTATGTTATCAGATTTATTAGTTAAGTTTCTGCTTTTGGGGTCTTTCTTGTGTGGTTTTGGTTTAGACGTGTTGTTCTGTTTAGGTTACCTGTTTTCCACCTGTCACTTTATCAGCTCTGTTTGGTCTCCCCTCAGCAATCTGTCAGTTCTCTTGCCCTGATTAGTTTCACCTGTCTTCTTGTAATTAGTTTCACTCCGTTTCACCTGTGCACTCCACTATATAGTTCTCCCTTGGTCTTCAGTTCTCCGCCAGATCATTTACGAGCCACGGTGAGTTTTGTTCCAGCGTTCCTTTTCTGATTGACCTGTAGATGCAAACCCTGTAACGTTTCTGGCACTGGAGCTGCTAATTGCAATCAGCGCACCTGCAATGTCTCCGCCTCTACCTGCTTATAAGCTCTGCGCATTGCAGTCTCCAGTGCCAGAACGTCTCGAGCCTCACGGTGAGAACTTCCAGCCTTTTTTTTTTCTATATAATTACAGGTCTGTTGGTCCTGGACGTGGAAGCTGATGGCAGTGTGGTGGTCAGTGTTGATTCGAGTTTGGAGCATGGGGCTGAGTGTTTAGAGCTGATATGATGGATCTGTTAGAGCACCCACCGACATCTGCTACAACTGTGGTTGCCCTGGACATTGGGTGACCACTGTGTAGCTCATCTTACCCCACCAGCAGGTCAGTAGGGTTGGGAATTGATAAGATTTTCACGATTCCGATTCCCTTATCGATTCTGTGAAACGATTCGATTCCTTATCGATTCCAATTTGGGGAAATTTTTTTAACCTCTTAAACAAAGATAGACATGGTATTAAGCATTTAAATTGAAAGTAATACTAATTCAACATTTTAGAGACATAAAAAGACAACAAATAAATATTAAAGTACGGTTTATAGGTTGGGTTCTGCAATGTTATAAGATGAGTATAAAACTCATCTTTAGAACCAATCTCTGCTCAAAATGGTGATCTGCACCGCCTAATCTACTTTCAGCAGTTATCATCAGTTATTGCAACCGTAAACTGCAGAAAATACGGGCAGAGCGGCTCCTTCTGAGTTTACTCTGCTCCTGTCAGGATGAGCTGCAGTGCATTATGAGGCGGAGGGATATTTCAGCGTCACTTAGTTTAGACCCCAAAACAATCGACTTCACTTTCAGAAACAAGCCCAAAAAACTGCAACCCCATAACTCATGAAATTTACAAGCGACTTTAGAAAAAATAAGGCCAAAGTCGCATAAAATAAGGGGGCTTCGCAACAGTGAGCATTCTATCGAAGTGTGTCATATCACTCCGCCCCTCTGGTTGGGTAAACAAATGTCCCGGCAAATTCTACATTATAAAAAAGAAAAACCTACCGAAAAGTCTCGCTCTCATGTCATCTTGAAGACATTCTTCTTTGAAATGTTAGCTACAGACGACGTTTTTTCTCTCTGGCCAGAAGCACGATGGCAAGTTGGCAATCCAACAAAAGAGCCCGTGGTGGATCATGAATTGGAAAGGTAAAAAAACAAATATTTTTTTCACTTTTACTTGATGTATTGGAACATCCAACTGCCATGCACATGGGCATTGTTGCTTTAACAATTGCTCTCGCGAATTTCAATGGTGAAGTCCTCTGGAAATCCGAAATAATTGTTGTTGATCGAAGTTGTGTACAACAGTTCCTATTGAATTAGCTTGTAGAGCGCAGTGTCTTACCGCGACATTACGTCACAGGATGTGATGTTGGGCGGCCATTTTTGCCCGTATTTGGGCAATAATGGCTGCCCCCATACACAGTGATCGAGACGACAACTTATGCTTTTATTTTCTTATTGATTAACGCTAAATTCCTTAAATCACCACGAACATATTAGTTTTACGTATAGCTAATGATCCACTGATTTTTCCTTGTTGACCGGACTTCTCCTTAAAAATGAAGCCAAACTTTCGATCGCTTTACCCGATGGGGCGCCATTTTTTTTGTTTTGCTTTTCTAGACTTACGCCTGGTCCCATCGTACTTGCTTACTGAATGCCGTGTGCGTAACTTGCGTAAAAAACGTGACGTAAGTCGTGCTGCCCGGCTCTGGTGCTGCCTGGAATCGATAAAGGAATCGTTAAGCGAGCTGCCAAACGGTGCCATGGAATTGGAACACACGGAACCGGTTCTGAACAGGAACCGGTTTTCGATTCCCATCCCTACAGGTCAGCCTGGCATGGTGCCACCAAATCCTAACGTGACCTCACCTCCACAAGGTCAGTACCCCCGGCAAGGGGATAACTCTTTCTATGGACAATATTTACACACCCCTGAGGATGACCAGACAGCATGAGCACTGTAGATCCCGAGCTGTCAAGGGAAATGATTGCATGAACTTTAAGCACATAAAGGAGCCACATATTCCACTAGATTCTGAGTTGTGGACTAAGACTTTGGTCACTGAGATGCTTCTCAGAGAAATAACAGCGTGTGCCGTTGCAACACGTGGGGGAAGGGTTGCTGACATCTATCGGGAACTGTGAACAGAGTCCCCTGCACCTGGTGTTCTCTCAGTGTTCCAGCCATGGAAGTCTTGAATGCAAAGTCTAAGTTCCTATCTGTCTTCACCTGATCTGCCACATGCCGATCTGATCTATGACAGGAACCACACAGACTGGTAACAAGAATCTTTAATGCTACTGCTGAACAACTATAATGGTATGTGATATGGATGAAATGTTTTCTCATGTTTTCCTTTCTCTCCATGTTTTGATCACAAGGCAAATGGATCAGGGGAATGGTTAAACATTTCCTTCAGGCAACTGGTTGAGCACCTACCAGCGTACAAGTTTGCTGTTTTGAAAATACACTAATATTTATTAAATTTTCTGTGATGTAACTGATAAGTTTATATTTAAACATGAGTTTTGATTCTATTCTATTCTATTATGGCCAGGAACGTATTGATCGTCATTAAGCAGCAGACAGTGTACTTTGCCATCACAACTATGAGCAGAAAATCCACTGGGGTGGGATTACTTTCACATGCTCCAGTTACATTTAAGGTCACTGTTGAATTGTCTCTCTGGGTTAACTAGTACAGCCATAAATCTAGAGTAGGGGGGTTAATATCAGCGCGCCTTCCTTGCAGTGGCAGTTTTACGACTCTGTGCCTCAGCCTGGAATGGACACATGAGCTTAGAGCTAAAAATTCTGTTTTTAAACAAAATATCTACAATTTCTGTGTTTAATCCATACGTGGCCATTTCCAGTTTAAAGTTTTCACATCAGTGGTACACATGTATAGATTTGACAAATATGTTATGCTATTTCTCATTACCTAAAGAATATCGAGATTTTTTCTATTTTACTTATAAAAGTTGCCAGCTACGATATACCAGATGGCCACCAGGATTTGCTATATTACCAGGTATGTTAATCAGCTTATAAAAGATGTTTTACAGACATGTCCTCTGCCTAGACACACCACCCTAATTCAGTATGTTAATGACCTGCTGTTGGCTTCTCTACTGCTGAGATCTGCCTTCAGGCCGTGGAGTTAGTTTTGGGACATCTTCATCAACATGGTTTTAAGGTCAGTACAGATAACTTGTAAATTCCTAGAAAATGTGTCTTTCCTGGGCTGTGTTATTTCCGCAGGAACACCCAGTATTTACTCTGATAGAGTATCCTCACAAAGCCGAACTGCTGCGTGTGACAGAGATTAACAGGCTGCAGTCGTCACTACATTCTGGCTATATTGGTCTCACGCAACCTTTGATGGACCTCGTGAAGCTATAACATATGATAAATTTGAATAATGTTTTGATTTGGATTCAGGAAACGGAAGAAGTGTTTTTCCTATTTAAAGAAGTATTAACATTTGCAGCTGAATTGACTTTCCCTGATGACTTTTTCCTGTTTTCTGTTGATGTTTCTGTAACAAAACTAGCAGTAAATGGAGTTTATGTTTCAGAAAAAGGGGGAGAGAGAGAAAGGTTTTAATGTACATATCAGTAATGTTAGATAACATAGAAAAACAGAGGGCAACATAATGCAGATAAGTCTGATTCTATTAGTGTGAGCAGCTGGATGGAAAAGGTGAGACCAGAATTGAAAGCTAGTTCTATTGAAGGCCCCCAGGTAAGGTAGTAGTTTAGAAAGATGGTTGTTATTTCAGACACGACAGTTAAGGATTGAAAGCCGCATACATTGTGTTTGAACTAAATGGATCAGGATTGGTAACAAGTTGATAGAAAGATAAGTGAATGTGTACATGTATTCAGTATGTGTTGAAAAAACAGTGCATGTCAAATGATGTTAAAGGGTGAGTGCAGGATTTTTTGACGTGAGGATGGTATCTGTTGAAGGGGAACTGAGAGAGGAATTGATTACAGGAAGAGTGAAGATGGAGTAGAGCATCTTCATAGGAGCGTTAGAGTAAGAAGGGTGCTGGAAATGACCTGATGGAAGATTGTGTTACCTCCAGGATTAAAACAGGAACTTTTTTCTGAAGCACACAGAGTAGGACATCTAGGGTTAAGTAGAGTTTACAGAATTTAATGGAGCGGCGACATACAGTTAGATCCGACATGGTGAAAGGTTTTGTGTAAAGTGGTGCGATGCGTGGTTACTTTAATCCAAAGAAGATGCTGACATTGTTACAGGACAAATGTACTTTGATTGCAAACCCAAATTAAATAATTCTTGTTTCCACAGACATGGTGATCCTGATCAGAGGTTTTTAAGTATTTGTGTGTGTGCGTGGAGGCTTTTACAGGACGACCAGAGGCCTGCAGAAAGAGAGGACTGAGAAACTATGATAAAATGTCTCATTAACTATTACATTTCTAGGCATAGGTTTCCTGACAGGGTGAAGATGGACAATGGAACCCACTTTAAGAATCAGGACCTGTACTGAGTGGTGTACAGTTTAAGACTCGAATATAGGTTTTGTATGATCCTTCATTTTCAGTCACAGGGGAATGTAGAAAGGATTAATTAGAACCTGGAAAAACAATTGGCTAAAATCTGTGCACAGACTAAATTAACATGGGTTAATACTTTGATTGATTGATTTAACCTGGTAAGCTGCGCGCTCACGCTCAAACAGCTGACGTAAAAAGGGGCGTTCACCGCAACACTCAGAATGGTCCCGGTGTCTGTCACTTCTCTGCAGCAGCAGCAGGGCAGTGCTGACATAAAGGGGCGTTCGCCGCAACACATATTAATACCAACAAGTGGCATGATTATACAACACACGTCAAAAGTATGTTCATTTTGCAAATGTGACAGATTTACATGATATCCCTATGAACAGGTGCCACATGGGAGCGATGTGTAACAAAGTGACGCTAAGTGAGGCCTCAGTTAATTCTAGCAATGCAAATTTTGGCGATTAAAGCAAAGCCAGAGCGACACAACACTCACGATGGATGCAAAGCAACAGTTGTTGGAGTTGAAAAGGCAGCACTTTTGTGTATTGCCGCTTCGCGACAACAAATCAGAAACTAGATGTGGCTGTGACATGGGGTGAAGCACTGCAGTGGAGATAAAGCTGTTTTCATTCGACATGAAAGACAAGCTTATAAAGGCGGTCTGCGGTTGGCCTGAGTTGTATGACTACCAATAATTACCACCGACACCAGTCTAGAAAGAATCAAACTTGGAGAAGAGTGATTGAGAAGACTGGAGTTGTAGGAAAGTGAAGGTGTCACTAGATAGCGCCATTGTACTACTGAATTTCTGGCTTGTTGTCCGCTGTGCAATTGCTCTTGCCTGCTGTGCGAACGGCCAGCGATAATGTCAGGCGAGCGACTGCAAGGAAAAGTGGCAACATTGTCACGCCAATGTGAATGCACCTTAATAGTTCAGAGAGGTACTGACTTTTGTTTTGGTGTTGTGATTGATTGTTTGTTTACCATATGTGACTAATCACTGTCAAAGTGGACAAATTCTGCTACAAAATCAACAGCATTGCAGTTCATTTATTCCCAACAGATGTTACCCCAGCAACTACACAGCATTCCCTGTCTTCACCTCGATATCAAGACTTCAAAGTAAAAGCATATATGGAACATTATAATCATTACAGTTGGTTTTGTTTTTACAAACCCAACTGCTTCACTACATTTATGTGCAAAGGAGAAAGAGCAGCTGTTTTACACCAATTACCTCCCATCATAGAGGCCCAATGCCATTCATTGCCATTTTGGAGGATTCTGACTTGCTAACATAGGTTTTAGCGTTGCGGTACACTGCTCTCTATTCATGTGGCATGTTTAAAACAACACTCAGTTGTGTATTTTGCGGGTTTGTGTGGATGAAAACTTTTGTGACAACAATTCCATCTACAATATTATTTTTAAAAACAATGTGGTAGAGATACTCATTTTTAAAAGACCTGGCTAAATGTGTACAAGGCCTGAGTTTCCTCCTCTCTCTTGCTCTCCATGTCAGAGAGAGCACCCATTATCACTTATTTAGTGCTAATGGGATGTGAAGTACACATAAAAGATTTGGAGGAGAGGGTTTTGGAATTGGATGTGCAGCTCCACACTGTTGAGGAGCCGGCAGTTGACAGCTCCACAGTCATTAGAGATACTCACAACCATAGTAAAATGTTTGTCATTGGCTAGTATGGGCGACTGCTGGCTAAGGATAAGCGTAAATACATTAAGACTGTTATTCGCACTGGCGGTAGTGACACCTAGTTATGCCAATCGGTGGCTACTAAAATTTGTTTTTCTTTGGTGTCTAAGTTTACGAAAACACTATTTATAATTTCCTCTGGTCCCCTGCCTTATTTGACCATTGACATCATGCTTGACATGCTGTCATTCAACTGCTGGTTGGCTAGGTGGTTTCCTGAAAATGATGTGGGCTACATTACTGAATATTTAGGGAAAAACCTACTCTGATCCAGAAAGACGGCATCCATCCCACTTTGGACCAAGCAGCTTCATTCTAGGAATATATCTGATTTTATTAGTTCTCCAAAACACTGAAAACCCAGGGTCTAGACCAGTAGGCAAAGTCTTAATTTAACACACTTCTCTGCAGCTTCTGTACTCTTGCCCACCTAGACAGTGTCTTGCCCATGGCAAAAATCAAATAGATTAAAAACTAATCTAAAAACAGCAAACCATGAAAAGCTCATAAAATTAATACAACTCAGACTAAACAGAAATTTCAGCTGACGCAGTCTCTCAGGGCTTCTTCGTCCTTCGCAGACCCTTTCCTCACTGTGTGTTACAACTGGCTCTCTGCGTACAAGGGGTTTATACACAGGCTGGAGGTGAACAAAGTTGTGATCTGAGCAGCCCAGGGGAAGGAGGACTGATGAACTGTATGCTTCTTTGCAAGGTGCATACAGTAAGTCTAGTATTGTATTGTCTTTAGTGTTACAGGTAACCTACTGTTTAAAGGTGGGGAGGGTTGAGAACAGGGATACATAGTTAAAGTCCCCTATGATCAGAAAAAAGTCTGTGGTTGTTTTGTTTGTATTCTGCTCAGTATGGTGTGGATGACATCACAGTCTCCTGGATAGCAAAAGGCCGGTTTCCTCGAATTTAAGCCTGTTTGCTATTACGATAATCCGGATAACTGTGAATTTGCACAGGAATACTCACATGGATAATTATGAAGTTAATGATATTAACACTTGACTGAATTCCAATATGTATAACTGCTATTTTAATGCAAGCTTATAAAAATACCAAAGTACACAGATAAGAAAACACAACTGACAAAACACACTGGTTTCTGATCAGTGTAACCCATGACTGAACAGACAAGGCAGCATGATTAACTGAACTTGGCTGTTAGCCTAGTCTTATGTGCTACTGTTTTTGTGAAACAGAGTCAATGCTGAATTCAGCCAGGATATCTGGAACATCACAGGTAATTTTGCTATATTGGTTTTGTGAAACAGCCTTCTGAGCCACAAGAAACCAATGTGGCAACAAACCAGCATGGGCATGGGCTTGCCATGAGCAGAAGCAGTATTCACCCGTGAGAAGTGAAATAAAAACTGAGGTGTATAAATATGGCCTGGTGGAACTGAATACAAGGAAACTGATTGGCGTACACAGGTTGACAGAATAAAATTGATTAATGTGACAATAGCTGAAGTGGGCTTCACATTGACTATGTGCCATGTACGTACCATTATTCATTGCAAAATTTGTCGTGCGGCAATCCAAACTGGACGCATGTAGAATCTGTTCATGCATCCAGACAGTCCCACAATTCTTCCCTCACCAAAGCACTGAAAAGTGCTTTAGTCAACGCAACTGTGCGTGCATGTTGTGTTCACTCATTGGAAAAAAAGATCAGATTTTTGACATGGACTGGCTGGTCATCGGTCGGGCCTATAAAGCTGAAACTAGCTCCAGTCAATAGACAATTGCTCAATGCATACCTAAAGAAAAGCCAAGCCAGTCTCTTCAGTTATGTCAGATGAGCTCTTAAATTGTTGTTATCCAATTAGTTTAGATGATGTTACACAGAAAATGTACATGTTCGTGATTTTTAGTTTTCTTTATTTGCTCTTTGCTTAACTGAATTCATTGCAAGCCCCGCGCCTTGACTATGGAGAGATCTGTAATTAATTTGATGTAGTAAGGGTGTATGATCCTCTGAGCTTTGTATTCTAAAATATTATTATTTGACTGGTGTAGACAGACTCGATAATGTAACAGACCAACATTTCAGTGTGTTTAGAAATAGACTACCTTTATGTTCAGTAAATATTACCCTATTAAAAGAAAGACATTGTGAGGAATGTGGAGACTTGTGGTCTATTCAGACCAAAGTGCTAAACTGAACATTACTGCTAGGAAGTTATTATGCTTTCCCTCTGAATGTAAATCTCCTAAACATTCTAGATGCAGAACTTTCCCCACATAGGATTGATCTTTAAATAACAAAGAACTAAAAGCATAAAAGGCACATGTGATTCCTTAGATTTATATACATCAAACCGTGGTGCAAGATTGTTCATACTAAAACTACTGAGCTACTCACGAAATCCCATCTTGTATGATAGATGAGATTGTCAAAACTAAAAATGTAGGGCTGGAAATATAAATGCCAAAAGAGTGGTGATACAGTATGGGAGTGGGCGTTAATCCATGACAGGTTATATTTTACCCCCTCTGTCCTCTGTTTTATCAACACTCTTAGAAAATCACATGAATGCAATACTTCTGTTTCAACAAAGTGTCAGAAGAACAAGATGAAATCTGCCACTAATTACGCCTGATGGCACAACTTTGACAGAGCCTGTCCGCCTAAAACCAAAGAAGCACTGTGATCTTTGACATCTGCCGAGCCTGCTGAAAGTTCATGTAATTCTGCTCTACTCTATGCTATTCCCATGAGACATACTCCATTGGTCCCAAGGAGAAGGGCAGGAGGTTGTGCATGAGGAAGGAAGAAATAAAGAAAAGTGCTGTTGTTGATGAGAAGAATGGACTTCAGTTGAGAATTTCAATACAAGCAAATTGTTGCAATCCAGCTGAGAGGAATAAAGAACGACTCTATGATATAACATGGACTCTGACTCTCTAAGAGGCTTTGCTATCAACAGTGCACACTAGTTTATGCAGAATATGCTCTACAACATATCAATATTTCTCATAGATTTATTTGTCTTCCAGCACAATCACTGTTTGTGCTTGGGTCAAGTTGTCAAGTAGGAGCCAGACTTGTGGAGATCTAAAACTTTATTCCTGATATGCCTTTTTCAGATTTTTGTTTTTATGATGCAATGCAAAGAATCAATGTAAATATTTCTGTTTAACAGCAACCAAGTGTTGCGTGTGGTAGGAATCTTTGTGGTTTTGCTTAGTTACTGTGAATGCAGTTGGCATTCACAGTTATTGAGATCCTCTTTCGCGTTTTTACTGTTTAAAGTTTGATTCGCTTCTCCTCCTACAGTTTTTCTCTGATTTCAACCATTCAACTTTTAAACTTTTCAGCTTCTTCTGGAATCGATGGCTATATCTTTTTGTACTTTTAACTTTTCAACTTTTTAAAATATTCAGCTTTTTCTGCAAATTTTCAGCTTCTTTTTCTCCCATAGAAAATGAATGTAAATCACTAAAATTCCGCTCATTTCAGCTGCTTTTTGACAGCTTACTGCTTCAGCCTACTTTCAGCTAGAAACACCATTCAACTTTTAAAATGTAGTGATATCTTTCAGCTATTATGGTATATTTCAGCTTTTTCATATATTTTACCATTTTTATATAACACATCCTTAAAATAATTTTGGCTTTTCAAGAAATTCAGCAAATAACATGCGTTGCTATGGTCGTCAAGGAGGCAGTTATAGAGTGCGCACTCTAGAAATTCAACAAATTCTTCTTCTCCGAACAACTTCTTCTCACTCGCTCAATTTTCAACCTATCCACATAAATCATACATCAAAACGTAGGAATTTTTGTCTGGATTCAGGAAATGTAACCCTCATTGGTGTAGCATTTATAGATTTTTCGCAAATCACCTCAGAGCGACACAAACCCGAAACCTCCCCCATTCATTTCCTATGGAGCGGTTTTGAAAAATGACGTCTGAAAATCCAAAACATCACACGTTTTCGCATCGTCGCTACTCCTAAACCGTTTGATGTACAGGCATGGGACTTTCACACATGAATGTCCCAACCCTTCTGGCACTCACAAAAAAGGAATTTTTTGGATAACTGTTACGGTTTTGCCGCAGGAACAATTTGTTCGGGAGTAGCGAATGTGCAAAATCCTGAAAATGCTTTAGAGCTGCATTTTTCCACATGATCCACTTTTTTACATCGTCGCTGTGCCTACACCGATTTTTGTACAAACATAAAAATGAGCAACATAGTCCTCAAAAGCCTGCTGATACTCACAGTGAAATAATTATTTTGATATCTCTTATACTTTTTCAGCTAGAGCGATTTGTTTGGGACCGTTTTTAGAGGATTTTTGAAATTCTTCAAAAATCCCCTTTATATCATAATTTTATACGCCTTTATTAAAATATTTCCAGCAAAAACCGATAGCAAGTCTTCTTCCCCTATCCGTTAAGAAATAAACACGGAAAAAATTACGTCTCTACCATTTATGGATCAGGAGATATGAAGTGTTGTGCGAGGCAATGTTCTCCATTATAATCCTACTGGACATAGTCTGAGCAAAGTGTCTGCACTTCAGTAGAATGCACTGTGCAGTAGAGAGTGACACGGGAGTGGATTTTCACTCCTGTCCCGTCCCACTCCCACTGAAAACAATTGTGTCCCGTCCCAATCCCGGGCCAGAGTAGAAAAAAAAATCCTGTCCCGTCCCGCTCCTGGTAAAATTACTCCCACTCCCATCCCGCTCCCACTCAGAATGACTCCCGCTCCTGCCCTACTCCCATTCTTGTTGTCTTCATTAAGTTTTCTGGAAATACATTAAACCTGAATGTCTATGAAGGGTCAGTTAAGTTCCTGTTTTAGCTGTAGTAAAGGCCAGTTAAAGTAAAAGGAATAATAATAAATAAATAAAAAAAGTAACAAACACGCAAACAGACCATGCCTATCTCAGTTGAATAAACAAAATGTACAATGTTGCTTTTTACTAATTCATTAAGTAATTGTTTCACATGAACAATGAAGTTACTTTTATATTTCAAATTGCTGAAACTAAAGAATAATGCACCGAGAAAGAGATCTATACTCAGTTAAGAAAAAAGTGCATAAAGGCATTACTGTCACAATTTAGATAATGTGGTTCAAAAACTCAGTTTAGTAAAAAAAAAAAATTAAAAAAAGTTGAATATCATTCAAGCATATTAGTATTTTTCCATTTGCAATAAAATATCCACAAACTAATTAGGGTTTACTATCAGAACCAATACATTCATTGAACATTAAACACATTCTTAGACAGATCTGTCAACTTTTATCAAAAGTTAAAAGTGAGATTATGTTAATTTTCGGGGATGATGCGGAGCTAACTGGACCCAGGAACAGCCGGTCCAGTCGGCTCCGTCTCATTTTTACCCGACCAGACATGGAAGTAGACATGTTTTACTTTTGTTAAATAGTGAAACAGAAGTGTTAACACATTGTTCAGTTATTGGGTTAAAATAGAAAAAAAAACACAACTGTTCAGACAATACTAAATAAAATAATAAAGTAGTTTTAAGTTATTGACCGTATTATTACACTGTTGCACATTGGGAAATTAGTCCAGGAAACACGTTTTAGAAGCAGGTACTGAGTGTTAACACCGTGACATTCAACTCTCGTCAAGTTTGTTAATATTTGCAACTTTACAGTTGCGCTGTGAGTTTAATAAATAAGTCCTTACTTCTGACTTTGCGTTGCCGATCCAACTTTTCCAGGTTGAGTTCGCCACTAGCAGTTGATTCCCCCCCCCCTCCTCCCATTCTGTTTTTTGAGCGCTGGCGGAAAAAATAAACCGGATGCACTGTTGGCTTCTGGGTCGTGTAGTTCTTTGACCTGCATTATAGTTTCGGTTTCTTGGGAAAAAAAACTACAAAATGGCGGCGGCGAACCTACATTTTTGATTTTCTATTTTATTTAATCTTTTGGCATCGATCCTAGTTAATTGTACCTGTTGTTGGTTTACTCCCGCTCCCGTCTGCTCCCGTTGATATTTAATCCTGTACCGTCCCAATCACGTGATATTTACTGATGTTGACTCCCATCCCGCGGGATTCCCGTGGGAATCACGTGACCCGCGGGATTCCCAAAAAAATGTCAGTCTCTACTGTGCAGCTGCAGGTGTGAGTGAGTTTCCATGACGATGGAACTCTGCTGGCCAGAGGTTACTAGGTCAGGGACAGGCTCCATTCGGATAGAATGGCAACTTTCCACACCCACTGCAGTGGCTGTGATGAATGTAGGAATCTGAAATTCGCACAGTCACTTCCTCTTAACATTTTTAAATTTTCAAGTGATTATGAGACATGTGTGACTTTTTTGTCCATTTTTGGATTTCACATGCTTTCCTATTGGGCCTTTGCTTCCAACAGGACCTGGCATGAGGCCCAGAGACAACCCATTTGGCCAATACAGCACCACCCACCTGTGGGAAATGGCGCTACACACCATTTTGGTCAAATGTTGAGTTCTGGGCCCAGATTTGGTGAGGCTGAGTTTCTAAAGGAGGCCAATCTGACCCATGACCTTTGGTGACCTTTGGTGACATTAAATATTGGCACCGTTTTTGAGGCACTTTTTTCCCAGTACAGGATTTGGACCAAACTAACAGAGTACCATCACACGGTGATACTGAACACAACCCTGTTAGCGGCTAACGGTTAGCATGTTGCTAACCGGAAGTAGCCCTAGGAAGCTCGTACAAACTTCTGCTTCACAGAGTCTGTACTTCCTTTAGAGATAAAGCTCCACAAGAAATTTGGCCTACGTCGCATAAAGCATCTCCAAGCTATGAGGTGTCAAACATCCAATGCTTTTCAATTGGGGGGCGAAACCCCTTATGCTCCTAGAAATGCAGGCCCACATATGGCTACAGTATATTCAAGTTTGAAATTCTACTTCTGCTTTGTTAAACGATTCAGTGTTTAGAATGAGTTAGTAAATGTTTGGTGCCATTCCCTCAGTTTTTGTCTTCTTATAATCATTCAGCTATTGTTCTTTCATGTTCAACTTCTTCAACTTTTTCAACTTCTTCAATGCTTTTCAGCTATGTTTTCTCTTCTTCAAAGAACTTCTGCATCTTTTGCTCAATCATTCAGCTTACTGCATTCACAGTGCATTTTCGCAGGAAATGCAAATTTTTCTAGTTTTCTTAAATATTAAATTTCATATCAAATTGTCACTGAAGTTAGTAAAACTTTCACAGTGCATAGAAAAATAACGCTGCAATAGTTTTGTGCTTATACCCATATGCCCTGCAGTACTGTGTTGTGATGATTTCAACATAAACTCCTCTGGATATATCATTCAGAACATCTTCACTGCGTAAATTACCAAAGTCATTTATTGCCCTGCAAATCTTAATTATGGAATTTAATCCTAATCAACACAAAGTTTACAAACTTAAATCAATTACATATCTTCACCTATCAAATTTCAATTTTGTAATGATTACACCAATTAGCCATGAGTCTAACAAGGCTTGAAATAATCACTCTGATTACCATAAACATACAAGAAATACATTCATAAAACTGCAATAGAGATACACTGATCAAGTTACAGGCTGCCTGAATGGAAGTAACTACATGAATTTCTATCCAAGAAAACTTACTTTGAATAGTTTATTGTACCAAGGAAGGCACTTTTCTGTTCATCCACACTCATAATAAGTTATAGACTGAGGTTTCTCATGTTGGTATGTGTGCCCATAGAGTTAACTGGATGGCCAACAGAAATATTTGGTGGTGGACTATTTAGTTTGAGAAGAAGGCTAAATTATTATAAAGAAGATACAGCAATCTTTCACGAGCAGAATATCTTTTTTTACATTGAATGACCTTAAATTGGTTTACCATCTAAAGAAATGGTTTCTTCAGCCCTGAACATCTGTTCATGTTGGTTTTTGGTGCTTGCATCCTGGTGCATATAAAGTGTCAACTTTATATTTTAATTCAGTTCAATTCAATTTTATTTATATAGCGCCAATTCATGAAGCATGTCATCTCAAGGCACTTTACAAAGTCAAATACAATCAGATTATACGGATTGGGTCAGATTATACAGATTGGTCAAACATTTCCTATAAAAGGGAACCCTGTTGATTGCATCAAAGTCCCGACAAGCAGCATTCACTCCTGGAGAAGCATAGAGCCACATGGAGAGTCGTCTGCATTGTCCATGGCTTTGCAGCAATCCCTCATACTGAGCAAGCATGAAGCGACAGCGGAAAGAAAAACTCCCCATTAAAGGGAAGGTAAAACCTCCAGCAGAACCAGGCTCAGTATGAACGGTCATCTGCCTAGACTGACTGGGGGTTAGAGAAGACAGAGCAGAGACACAATAAGAGAGACAAAAAAGCACAGAAGAACACATTGATCCAGTAATCTGTTCTACATTAGATGGTAAAAGCAGGTGATCTGTCTTCCCTGGATGATGTCACAGCTAACAGAACGCCAGACCAGGTGTACCTACTATGAAAAAAAAAGAGAGAGAACAAAATGTTAAAAGCTGAAATGACAACAAGCAATGCAAAACTGGAGAACAGTAGAACTCAGTAGAGTGAGAAAAATAGGCCCTGATGTCCTCCAGTAGCCTGAGCCTATAGCAGCATAACTATAGAGAAAGCTCAGGGTAACCTAAGCCACTCTAACTATAAGATTTGTCAAAAAGGAAGGTTTTAAGATTAGTCTTAAAAGTAGACACGGTGTCTGCCTCACGGACCAAAACTGGGAGTTGGTTCCACAGGAGAGGAGCCTGGTAATGAAAGGATCTGCCTCCCATTCTACTTTTAGAGACTCTAGGAACCACCAGCAGATCTGCAGTCTGAGAGCGAAGTGCTCTGTTAGGAACATACGGGGTAATCAGAGCTCTGATATATGATGGAGCTTGATTATTAAAGGCTTTATACGTTAGAAGAAGAATTTTAAATTCTATTCTTGATTTAACAGGAAGCCAATGAAGGGATGCTAAAATTGGAGAAATATGATCCCTCTTGTTGATTTTCATCAGAACTCTTGCTGCAGCATTTTATATCAGCTGAAGACTTTGAACTGCATTTTGTGGAATTCCTGATAGTAAAGAATTACAATAGTCCAGCCTTGAAGTAACAAATGCATGGACTAGTTTTTCAGCATACATGTGCTGTACAAGCCTGTTATTACAGTATAAATATAATTTGAGCACAATTATTCACTCAGGGGAAAAACTCACTCTAAGAAATCAGCAACAGCACCCTTACTGGCACCCTTGTAAATGAACTGTAAATAGTTTGGGGTGTTACAGATTATGAGATAACAGGCTGTGGCTGGGAAAGACAGTTACCAGGAAAACGAACCCAAGGTCGTTTGGCATGCATAAGCACATGAACATCTATCTTCCCTGAAGCCACACTCTCAGTCTAATGACGTGGGTCCCGGAAGACAACATGGGGTAATCGACCAATTTTGAACAGGCTTTGCTCATTCATATAAGCTGATGTGGCCGAGAGTTGGACACTCTCTGGCATCCTGGAAATCTACCTGTCTCGTGTTGTTGTATATGAGAGTCCAGTACTGAAGCTGTAAACATCCCTCTGCCTTTTAGATTAAATATGGTAAAATATGATTTCTGTTTCAAGTCTTTTTATTACTACAGAAGTCTACAAAATGAGAATAACACATTATTCAGGCAAAGAACCTGGACTGACCACAACTGGAGGTGGTCAATTCTTAACAGGAAGGTTGTGCCTCTCAATGAATCATTATATGAGAAAAAATAAAAAAATAAAAAAATACAAACACAATAAAGGAAATCCACTGATCATCTTGACAAAATGCATTTATACCTTGCCCCCCCAACCCCCATCCCTCCATTGTTGGTACAATTGTTTTGTCTATTGTACCAACAGCTAAAACCCACAAACAGACACAGGAGTACCATGTGGGGAGCAGAGGAGCTGTGTCCACAAAGCACAAATATCTGACCTCCAGTAAGTAGCAACTTAAAACAAAAAATATGTCACACATTTTATTTACTTCTAAATTGACTGAAACATAATAACATTTGGTATCAGACCACATTTTGTTCAATTGATTACTTTGGTTGAATCTAGTGACAGTCTGCCATGTAGCCTAAATCCAAACAAGCTATTTTATTTAGTTTTTGACAGATTTGGGTTTTTTGTTGTTTGTAGCAAATATTCCTATAATTTCAAACCCTCTTGGTGATACAATTTTAAAAATTCTCCTTATGCATCTCTTTAATCCAGATGTAAAAATCAAGAAAAACAGAGTAGGTCCTCTGGGCGACTTCTTCTTTATAGAAACGTTACGTGTCTTTTCCAACTTCCGTCTGAGGAGTTTCAGGTAAACTATAAGCAACACTTTCGCACAGTTACTCAACAAGTTCAATAATGACAATCAGAATTGGTTGCTCACATGCTAAAGAGGACTATCCGCCTGGTAGCCAATCGTTAATACTCTGATGATTGCTTATAGTTCCCCATGGCCTGAGTCATGTTTGCAATGACAGCATTGTAAGCAGGGGACAATTGAACCCATAGGCCACCAACCCTGTTACAATGGGCAGTTTCTATTCACAAGCCCTTTTTGTGCTTTACGTACCATCAACACCATTTTAAATTATACCCTTTCCAAACAGAGAGCCAGTGCAGCGTTTTAAGATCTAGAGTAATGTGATACATTTTTCTGGTATTCTCCACTGATGCCAGAGAAATGTATCACATTCTCTGGCAGTGGTCTGGATGGGCTGCAGCTGCCTTGAGTATGTTTATGGAGACCTGTATTGATACCATTTCAATAATCTAACCTACTGAAAATAAAAGCAACATTTTTACAAAATGTTTTGTGTCCCGTATGAATTAGAAACCCTGTATACTCTATTAATATTTATAAAGTAGTAGTGGGTGGATTTATTGGTAATCTTTGATTGTTGAAGTTCAGGTCTGAGTCAAACGCAGTACCTAGGATTTTTTTGCTTGCTCTGTGGTCACACCAGGGAAACAAAAAAACTTTTTTGTTTCACCAAAAATATTAACATTTGGCCTATTCTTGTGAACCCAATATTGCTTATTTTCTTGTGTTGAAAGGTGGATGTATTGTTACACCCTTACTTGTGATTGACGATCGATATCATATTTTTGGAAAATATATATCAGTTCAGAAGAAAGTAACTTTATTAATCTATCAAATGAATTAACATCTCTGGTCTGGCATGACTAATTTATGTTTTAAAAATGTACCCTATATGAAGAAAATAAGATTTTGAAATGTCTTGATCACTACAGTTATTGAATGAGAATCTGGCAGAGAAACATCCAAAGACACCACTGCATATGAAGATGAGGAGGATTGAAGGGTTGGAGCTTGAAAGAAATTCTTCAGAAAGAACTGTAAGGTAATTTAATTGTTGTGGTTGCACAGAAAGATCAAAACAAAAAGATGAGGCAATATGTCTTTACATGTTTGTTGAGGATTGAGTTGGTGGTATGTGATTCTATTTTCCTTTCTTTCCTTTAGAGGCAGCTCTTCTTTTGTGGTTGTCACAGACTTCAACAAGATCCACTCGATATATCCTGCAAGTGATGGGTTCCACTGGGTCCTTTACAGGAGCCCATGAGGGAACAGGAGAAGGAGGTTAAAGCTTCCGAGAATAAGATGCCCAGAGCTGGAAGCTCAAACACATTTAATTGCCTCACCCAGAGTGAACGAAGGAAAAAAGGGTCTCAAGAAGAATGAGAAAGAAATTATAACACGCAACAGATAGAAGGGAAGGTAAAAAAAGGAAGAGTTATAGATTTTAGTGTATTTCATCAACACAAAGACTTAGACTTAGACAACTTTATTTGTCATTTTGTATGCACAGGGTGCGTACAGAACGAAATTCCGTTGCATACAGCTTGTAGATTAGAGTAAATTAGATTACAGTATGAGGTGCAGCAGTGATTTAAAAGTAAACAATTGAAATGTAAAAAATGCAGGAGAAAAAATTACAGTGTGAGGTGCAGCAGTGGTTTAAAAGTAAACAATTGAAATGTAAACAATGCAGGAGAATAAACAATGCAGGAGGGTATAAAGAGTCTGGTAGTGAAGGAAAATAGAGACCCGACTGCAAAGGCAGAGATATAGATAAAAAGTGAAAGGTAAAGAAGACAGAAAAAAGGGGGAAAAAGCCAAGTCAAAGACAATAGCAGCCAGACGAAGGCCAGCAAGCCTGTTCCATTATCAGGTTCTCTACAACAGGAAGGGTACGCAGGGCTGGAACAAATGGACAGTAATTGCACACAATCTGTCTTCAGACCTCAATCACTTTGCCCTACAGGGACCATTGGTGAAACCCTTCTGTCACACTAATGTAATAACTATCCTCCCCATGGAGATGTTACCTTTCACCTTCAGTGTGCATATTGTCCTGACGGGGATGGAAGAAGTTAAATCAGTTGCTGGCCATAATTACCACGCACATAACAAACTGTGTGTGTGTGTGTGTGTATTTGCAAGCGACATTAAACAGAGTCCCAACAAAGTACAATGTTTACTTGTATAAAAAAGAATGGAACCTGTAAGTTGCTTCCTGCCAAAGTAGATGTCTACTGTTTAAGTATGACATAGTAAATATCAATAAAATAGTTTTCACTTAAAGTTTATTGTGATTTTATATTGTTTACATATTCTGTTCTTGGTGTTGTATCCATCTATTCATTCATAGCCCTTTAAAACAGTCATCTAGACAGCTAAAGTGGTTCACAACAAAATCATTCAAAAACATAAAACAAATAAAATGGATAAACGCTAAAATAATAATTCAAATTTAAAAAAAAACTGCAACGAAATGTCACAGTGCTACTGAGAATAAAGTATTTGAAGTCTTCCTGAATAAAAACATTTTAAGTTTGCTATGTAAAAGACCCAGCCCCATTGAGTGGAGATTGAGAAGAAGCTGATTACAGATTCTGGGTGCCGCGACTGAGAAGGCCCTGATATTTATATTTAGTTCTCAGAACATTCAAGAACTGGGATGATGACCCCAGGGGTCAAACAGATCAGAAATGTATGGTGGGTGCCAGACCATTAAGAGCTTCAAAAACAAACAACAAAAGCTTAAAGGCTATTCTAAAATGGAGTGGCAACTAGTGATGGGAAGTCATAATGGGGGTGATGACAACTGGAGGTGTCAGTTAAAAGACATGCAGCCATATTTTGGACCAAATGAAGCCTGTTGATGGATGGTTGAGAAACATCAACATAAAGAGCATTACAGTAGCCAATTGTTAAGCTGATAAAAGTGTGCATATCCTTCTCAAGATATGCACAGTTTAAAAAAAAGACTTAAATTTAGCTAAAAGACAAAGGTGGTAAAAGCTCTATTTGACTACTGAATCAACTATTTTTGTTGAATTTAAGATCATTTTCAGAAATCACCCCCCGATTTCTTACACTGTTACTTTTTTAAAATTCAGAGCATTGATGTTAATGGTGGCATTCTCATCAAACAAAATGTATTTGATCTTTTGTTTATTTAAAAACATGAAATTTTAGTTTAACCTCATTTTTACAGCACTGTTTTCCATACAGGAATATGACTGGTGGCACACTGCCGCCTAATTATATTTATAGTAACGGGTCACGAAAGACCCTTAATGAACTGCTTTAATATTTTTTGAGATTGGAGTTAATGACAGAAATCTGCTTTGTTCTTTTCCCCATTCAGAGCTTTAAGCGACCGGCCCAAGACTGTGGGTAAATGCTTTTAGACAAATTGTACAGCACTTTGGTCAGCATGAACTGTATTTAACTGTGCTAAATACATAAAAGGTACTTAGAGGTAGGATATTAAGTCCCTACAATGTTTAAAAGAACATAAATTCTATATTTCTACTATTCTGAAGGATCCCTTTAAGAATTTGGAAAATTAAGGCATGAGTAACGCATTTCCTATACTAATGCACAGTTTTACTTTTGTAATACTATAGCTGGTTGGTAGATTTATACTGCTTTCCTATTTAATTAAATAAATATATTTTTAAAGTGTAAGATATGGTCTTAAGATAAGCGCCAAGATAGCGCTGCGGGAAGCTTGATGTTCATACCTTCACTGTGTTAGTCATTGTTTGTACTGCCGTTTTTTCCACTTTTCGTTGCGTTCGCCTGTCTGCTAAGCTCAAACCAACCGCGCCTGTCTTGACGGAGAAACCAGAACAGCTGAGCATCTTTACGACAGTGCACTTTTACTTTCGCCCTCTGGGGGGAGCCTCGCTGGAAAATCAACCCCAGTTGCATAGTATACCTTTAAGCCTACTTTTCAATATGTTGGGCAATAAATCGGTAAATATGCACATAACATGTTGAAATACATTGGTACATTCCCATTCATGTGTTAAGCAGTGAGAATTTTAACAATATGGTGTATTTCTAAAATGGATTTTGAAGAAGACCTGTATGTGCGGTGCAGGGCAGCCAGTTCCAGCGTATAGTGATAAGTTGTGAAATTTTCTGTAAACTCCAGCATCCAAAGTGAGCTGAGATACTGCTGCTGACTGTGTTTATAAAATAATGCATGTGACATTTCCACAAGCTTTAAATGAGTCTTGTATAATTTAGCTCTTTATATCGTGTTATGTACAGACAGAGGCCAGGGCCATTTTTCTTTTATTCCATCTTTTTTTGTATTTCTCTCGTACATTCTTTATATGTTTCATTCTTTTTGTATTTATTCTGCAAGTTTTCTACATTTCCTCTTTTGTTGCCAAAGTTTAGTACAAGTCCATATTGATTGTTGGACAAAAGTAAAGGGAAAGAGGGCATTTTTGTTTATCCTGTCTGTACTGAAAATGAATTTCTGCATGTTAAGAACCCCAGTTATTTTGTTCTGTGAGGCAAACCATATCCCAGGCTAGAACAGATGTATTGCTCATTCAAAAAATGGTTTGAATTTAAGATATATGTACACCAATATGTTATCCTGGCATCACACAACTTATTCCTCTACAATTAAACAACAATTATTTTTTTTAACTTTGACTAAAGGTAAGCTTTTGGGTGATTATTTCACCGTCATTTGAGACTCAGTTGACAAAGCAGAGCTGCAAAGACTTTTAGCTGGATGCTGATTTTTCTTTTCCATGTCAAGCTGAGACACCACTTTTGCCTCTCAGAAAACAAGGGGTGTCTGCGATTCTGCTGACCACATTGGAGTTTGTGAAAGCAAGGTCATTTATTGAACTAATGTGACAAATGACACTGAATGAAAAGCATGGTGATGTAGTGAGAAAATGTAACAGCAATAAAGCAGAGGCTGTCAAAGGTTAAGTCTGGATAAAGTTCCCCAGCTCTAATAAAACCATTAAGCATTAGGTTGGACAACACTTGGTTTAAACAACTCACAACATTCATGAGAGTCAGAGACATTCATTAAATGATTGTATATTAATAGAGCCAATAGTGAAGCTGTGAAGCAAGAGTACAGAAGGTGAGTAGGGAGTAAACATTCTACTTGATGCATTTTTGGTTTTCCAGGTTGTTGCTAGCTTTTTAACTCTTCTGTGATAGGTTCCACTTTTGATAACTAATATCAAGAATCTTTTATTGTCACCACGTGTTACTGTGGTGACAATTTTTTCGAGACAGACAACAGCTTAGGATGCATACAAACAATATGTACAGATGAACACAACAGGCAGACTTTTTTAAAATCATGACTAGCCTAAGCTTCTTGCTAGATTTACTTAAAGTGTTAAATGATTGTACCTTCAATAAATTAAAAAAGTACACTTTAAGTTGACTGGAAACTACACCATACAGAGTCAAAAGTATAAATGCTGATTTCAATACATATATAGTTACCTAAAACCTTTAAGTGGTGCCAAAGGTTATAGAATGTCTTAGTATAAAAATATCACATCCTTATAGCTTCACACTAGTGATAGAGACTGAATGCAACTAGTAGTTTCTCCAATGTCTAATCTAGTCTCTAAAGTCTAAGTCTAGTCTAAAAAGGAGAATTTTAGATTTACCAAAAGTCAGGAACTCTTTCAAATCCATTTCTAATAAATGAATGTAGGTTTATTTGAAAACATAAAATCAAAAAAAAAAAAAATCCAACAAGATCTAGATCATAATATGTTCAAAAGGAGCAAGAGGAAGTTTAAACTTTTTCAGCATCCTGCTCATGTAATGAAACGAAAACTGGATCCAAGATTCACCACAACAGGTCAGTACGTTTTATGAAGGTTTATTTTAATCCTGGGCAGCGCGCTTCGGCTCTCGCGGCTGCAGTGCGCTTCGGCTCTCTCTCGACTCGCGCTCACTTGCTGGAAACTCCTGAAGGCGAAGGTACAGGGTTAGTCTCTGTCACGATGTGAGTGGAAAGGCTCTGTAAGGAACTGACCTTGTAATCAGGAGAGCGGGGCAGTGTAGACGAACTGCCACGGGAGCTGAATCCGTCCGCTGGGGAGACTAAAGCCGTTGAGCGGCTGAGGAGGAAATCAGTCAGATCTGGGGCTTTCCAGGGTGCGTTTGTCACAAGGCAATCCAGGTCCAGTATCGGGGAATCCAGCAAACCAAGCGAAGTACACAGGGGAAATCCAAGCGGGGGGTCCAGGTCCAAATCAAAAATCCGGTTCACTAAGAGGCAGTCCAAGGGTAGGGGTTCCAGGAGACAGGGAACCAGGCAGGCAGGCACAGGCTAGGAAAAGGCAGGATCAAGTACTGGGACAGACAGGTAGATACAACGCTGGAAAGTTACTCACACAAGGCTCGAAAACGATCTGGCACTGGAGGCTGACTTTGACCGAACTTTTATGCAGGTGGACACAGGTGAAGCCAGTAGAGATTGATTGCGGTAAAGCTAAGTAAAGTATGCTTTACTTATCTTTACTTAGGTTCAAAATCATCTTTTTCGTTTACACATTTACACAGTTGTTCCACTATTTTTCACAAGGGGAAAACATATTTGGGTCATCTAAAAATATCATTGAATACAGACTAAAGAATTCTGGACCCTGATGAACACAATGAGTAAGTGATCATGTTGATGAATTGTTGTGCAATTATACACTGTTTAAAGTTATTTAATGT
This sequence comes from Fundulus diaphanus, assembly GCA_037039145.1. Taxonomy (NCBI): domain Eukaryota; kingdom Metazoa; phylum Chordata; class Actinopteri; order Cyprinodontiformes; family Fundulidae; genus Fundulus; species Fundulus diaphanus. The sequence continues at coordinate 35,237,051 of CM073138.1, read as the reverse complement.
TTAATAAGTAACTCTCTGTCTGTTAGGTATTGTCCGGTGGACATCAGCTCTTAAGCTGATATCAGGACAATAGTTGAAAGGGATGATTCGAGCACTGGCAATCTTTTAATAGCAAACTCTGCACACACATAGAATAAGGAGTGACAACCTCTCTTCAAATTCAAGAATTTATTAACAGAAATAAAATGAACATCCAGAGAACATCACTATATAATGTTGTTTATCTGAATTAACACTTTATTTCAATCAACAAATCCTCTCTATGTCACACTCTGAGGGCTGGGTGCAGGCTGGGTTCTCTCTCTCTCCTCCTCTGCAGGGTGTTACGGGCAGGTGCTCTACATCATGGCTGATTGAAGCGCTTCTTAAGGAGCTGCTTTCCAGCAGGAGGGCGTCAGTTCTTACTCGCTTCCAGCGTGGTATATGACCAGCCTTGTATCTAGTTCCGAGTATCTTTCCGAGCCTTGTTTAACTCCATGCTTTTGCTCCTTGCCTCATCTAGAATCCTGGACTCCCGAGTTACCGCACTTTCAAGTGAGATCTCCAAGATCAGAACTCCCAGACGTCGCTCATGGTTAAGTCCTCCTGCTGTGGTCACCTGCCTGTCCACCCTCCAACACCGCAGAATCCAGAGAGAGCTCACCAGACCTGCACCACAACCTGGACCCCGGACATCACCCTCCCCGGACTGAAACCCAGCCAAGAACCCAGTGAGTTCCTCGCTCCTTTCTCTGACACATTGTTACCTTCCTCTGCTCACCTGTCTCCCTGTTCTGTCCCCAGTGGAACCCGGACAAACCGACCAGCCAGAACCACACCCGAGCCTACACCAGTTTTCAATAAACTTTCTAAACCTAACTGTCTGTCTCCGTGGTTGCCCTCCTTCTGAGTCTCATTCCGAAAAGAACATGACACTCTACGAGGCTAGTGAAACTAAACTACTAAGGAAAAAGAAGATAAAAAGAAGCTAAACTAAGGAACTATATACATGCAAAAGAACACAAAAAACTAAACGAAGTGGTTGATCATCATCAGAATAATTCAGTGAATCCTGGTTCACTGCAGATCTGACTTAAAGAACATGGAATGGAGTTAAATTAGCTTCACTAATTTAGAACATTTGGAATGTGTTTCAATCCATTCATAATGCAAATCCCGAGTTACACAAAACATTATTTGAGGAAATAACATTTTAAAGAATGATTTGCTCAGTAAAATCATTAATTTTAGGGACGCTCGATTTTATTAATGTAATTATACCTCCGGGAGGCTAGGGGTCCCTGTAGGACATTAAGCCAACTTAAACTAGCTTATGACTGTGGCTGTTTGTGGAGACCAAGTTTGAACACCCCTGATCTAGATCACTGGTCATTTCCTCAGCTGAATGAACCACTGAGGCTGTGGGAAAATAATGGTTCTACTGAATCAGTAAAACTGTTAAGACCACTGCTGTAGATATACTGTGGATCTAGAAAAATGATTTAAACAGTCTTAACATTATTGTTTAATCAAGGTGGACAACATCCTCAAAATTGATTATCTATTCATCTAAGGCAGTTTTAATATATTCTACATATATGTCACAGTGACAAGAATTTTCCACTTTGTTTGATGAACTGAGATTTGTAACTTGGTAAAAACCAAACATCTAATAAAATTAATTATGGGTAAAACATTTACCAAAATGAGACAAGAACACATTTCTCACCTTTCATTGCTGTCACCTGCTGCTGCATTATTTTTAGAACATGAGACGTAACTGTCATTTTGATTTCAATTAAATTTAGTTTTCTGTGTGGCTTCATATTATTTACTACCAGAGATAGCAGTATCCAGGGGGATATTCTGTATTATTAAATCTGCCTGCCACTGTGCATCAATGTCAGCTGCTTGCTGGTTGACAGTTGACATGTATATGTGTATGTGTGTTTCTCCCTCTTTAGTGTTTGTTAAGTCATCCTGATATTTTTAACCTTTTTTATTTATTGCCTTTGCACATATTAAGCCATTCCTATGTTTTGTATGTTATACATACAGTTGAAACCATGCAGTAAACAAAAAGACCCCTTACAGTCTTAACATTGAATCAGTCAAATATTTTCCTACTTTTGACCACTTGTGAGTATGAGTAAAGATAGTTCTGCAGTAATGAATTGGGTGTTGTTTTTTTTTTGCTTTTTTAAAGTTTTTTTACATATGCAAAGATTCCTCTTCCTTTGAATAATTACAAACCCCAGATGTTAGTGTCACGGCATTGTAAGTCTCTGACATATTAATACACAACATTTCAGTTAAATGGAGGCACATTTGTGGATGTACTTTAAAAAATGTTTCAGATACTCTGTTTCCTTGTGTAACATCATGGGAGGAAAAAATGAAATCAACCAAGATATGAGGAAGAGAATTGCTGGACTCTGCAACTCTGGTCCTACATTCCTTGGGCCCAACTTTCAGAAACCACAAAGTACCTCATACTTACATTCAATAAAAAAAAACAATGGGAATGTCCAGCCATCATGCCATTTAGAATGAGTAGGGTTCTTTCTCCAAGAGATGTGTTTTGGTATGAAATCGGGTCAACCCCCAAACATGACATTAACCACAGTGAAAAGAACTAAAGCCACTCAGTAAAGAAGAAACCATCACTTCAAAAGCACTAAAATGTTACACTTGGCAAATGCACCCAGTAACAAAAACCTTCATTTTCTGAAACATGTGTGGCCAAATAAAACCAAAAATTAAGTGTTTGTGTCTTAATTTTTGTTTTTTTGAGAGCCTTGTGCTGGCAACGACTACAGACACCACAAAGTACAGATCAACAACCAGAAGAGCAACCAGAGGAGCAATTAGAATCCTGGGGCAAATGCTCCCATGAACTTCGGAAACAAGGAGTCAGAGGATGGGAGTCCCTGATGAAGTAAGAACTGATCGATGGCATTTCTGGAATTAGGACAATGAGAAGGTAAGCTATAGAAAACAGATAAACTTGAATTCATACGCTAACAAGGATGCCTGATTACCACTTAACGAACAACAAGAACCTGGCATCTCCCACAGGAGTTCAAAAGCTCCAAAAGCTGCTCTTAATTGAACTGTGATGTCAGTCACAACCTGCATTCAGAAAGGTAAGCCACCCATATACAACATGTGTACAGCACAGGGGATATTATACGTGGACCACAATCATCATGGTTACATTTGGAGGAAAAGGGGAAAGCTTGAAAAACCAAGAACAAACTCCCAACTGTGAAGTCCAGGGCTAGAAGCATCATGTTGTGTGGGTGTTAAGCTCCAAAATGACCTGATGTTCTTCTCCAAACAAATGGGTCTGTGAGAATAGAACATTTTGGGGAAATCTCAAAGTAACATTTTAAGACATACGGCAAGAAGTTAAACCTTGGGCAATATTGATCTTCCAAATGGACACTACTCCTAAGCCTATAGCCACATTAGTTAAACTGGCTTAAAGACCACACAGTTATTGTTTTGGAGTGGCCATCATGAAGTCTTAATCTCTGCCTCAGAAAATTTGGGGCAGACCTGAAAAAGTGTGTATGTGTGTGTGTGTGTGTGTGTGTGTGTGTGTGTGTGTGTGTGTGTGTGTGTGTGTGTGTGTGTGTGTGTGTGTGTGTGTGTGTGTGTTTAAACCTGACCAAGATTCAACAGTTCTGTCTGAGGAATAGGCCAAAATTCAGTCAAATAATGGTGAGAAGTTTGTAGAAAGTACAATATGTTTCTCATTATTCTGGAAATCTTTGCTTATCCAAACTGAAATAGGTACAATTTTGTTTCATTTCATGTTATACAGTGATTAAAAAAAGTTGTGTATTTTCATACTCTACTACCTAACACTTTGAAGCATTTATTGTCTATTCTTCCAGCCAAGTCATTGATCACTGTTTGTTTGTGTGAAATATTTGCTTTCAGAGCTCAGGTTCTGAGCATAATGGAAGCATGGACAACTAGTGTGTGCTCAGTACACAGACAGCACCTTAATAGTGCTGTCTTTGTATGTTAAAAATACTCCCCCAATATGTAAAAAGGGATTCCATTGGTTGAAATCCTGTAATCTTTCCAATATTTTGATTTAATTCATTTGTTTCATTATATCTGCAATCTGTTCAGATTAAAAACCATCTTATCGACTGCAGCAGTTCACAGTGTAAAACACAGTATTCGAAACCAGAACTCAAAAACAGAGTTAACGTACACTGTCAGCCTGAACATAACTCTTCACAAACAAAAAAACAAGAGTGACAAAGAGGGGGGTATTACAACCATGCAGTGTTTACAGAAGATCTGGCATTCACTGTTATTAAAGGCCTCAGGAGTTTAGTCATTTATTATTCCCTTTCAAACAAAGATTGCTGTCATAGACAAAACTTAACCGGGGTGCTTTATTAACTAGAAGAGCACACACTCCCAAACGTATGTCCTTGTTTCTATTAACATCTCTTGTTGCTAGGAAGTTTGCCATTATATTGGTTTTTCACAGCACATGAAATTAGCTGTAAAACCCCAGGGTCTATTGACTGTACACAAAGTCTCTGCTAAGCATCAGTCAGCACTCTAGAATGTATGTCTCAGGACTTTAAATCTTAATTTGTTAGTGGTAGAAATGGTATTCAATGGACTGAACATAAAAAAACCCAGTAAAAGTTAAGTTCTTCAAAAATTGAAATAGTTCAGTGTAACGGTCAAGCTGCAGCCTAAAGAAATTGTTATTATGTGATTTAAAGTCTTGTTAATTGAACATAAAATAATAAATCACTTAAAATGAAATTTGAAGCACATACAGATGTACTTATTGGGACAAAAGAAAAGCTCACAGAAAATGAAACTTTGATATTTGTAACGATTCAGATTGTGGGCCCAATATTCAGCCAGACAAACAGTGTGCTGATAAAAGATTATTTATTTTCTGACAGACAGCAGGACAGGAACCAGTACAACTTAGGCAGGCAGATAACCAAAAAGGGGAAAACAAGAATCCATAATCCAAAAAATAGTGCACGGTGAAAAAAACGGAAAACCAGTTCAACTAGAATGTCCAGAGCAGAATCCAAAAAACGGCGTCAAAGAACAGATCCAAGGTCGGCAACAAATAGATTTACAGATGAACCAGGAACAGGCAAGCTCAACTAGTCCGGGAACAGAATCAGGTCGGGTATACAGGTAACAGGATTGTAATGATTGGTGTGGAGATGAGCCCAGAGTCAGCCAGACGCAGTAGTAATTCCTTTGGTGGTGTTTATTGAAGGGGCACAACAGGCAAAACCGACCGGATCCAGGCAAGGAACGATGAAACGATTGTGAAGTCCCAACAACAAACAGAAAACTAAGAGGGGTTTAAATAGGTGGGCAGACACAGTAACAGGGAGGGACTAATTAACCAAACCCAGGTGGAAATAATTAAGGGAGCAAAAGGACAAGTCTAAGAATAAAAAATAAGCCTAAACAGAACAGGAAAGAACTAAACTAACCAAATAATAAGCATAAACCAGAACAGAACATTACAGAGCCCCCCCCTCAAGGACGGATTCCAGACGTCCTTTAAAACAAAAACAAACAGACCAGAACGGGTGGGTGGAGGGGGTTGCAGGACGGAGGGACAGACCTGATACAAAACAAAACAACCCAAACCGGGTGAGCAAAAGAAAATAGTTCAAAACCTAAACAAAAAACAACCCAGACAGGGCGGACTAAAACCAACAAACATGTTCCGAACAAAAGGTCTTCTAGAATCAAAAGTCTGGTAGACGTCCCAAAAGACGACCCCGGCTTGACAGACGTTCCGGCGGGCGTCCAGGAGGACGGCCCCGGCGTGACAGACGTTCCGGCGGGCGTCCAGGAGGACGGCCCAGACGTGACAGACGTTCCGGCGGGCGTCCCGGCGGACGGCCCAGACGTGACAGGTTCTCCGGCGGTCGTCCCGGCGGACGGCCCAGACGTGACAGGTTCTCTGGCGGACGGCCCAGACGTGACAGGTTCTCTGGCGGACGGCCCAGACGTGACAGGTTCTCCGGCGGACGGCCCAGACGTGACAGGTTCTCCGGCGGACGGCCCAGACGTGACAGGTTCTCCGGCGGACGGCCCAGACGTGACAGGTTCTCCGGCGGACGGCCCAGACGTGACAGGTTCTCCGGCGGACGGCCCAGACGTGACAGGTTCTCCGGCGGACGTCCCGGAGGCCGTCGGCGGATGAAGGCGACAGACGGCCGTCGGCGGACCAGAAACCTCGGAGGTCGTCGGCGTGACAGGAATCTCGGAGGCCGGCGGCGCGGCAGGACCCTCAGAGACCATTGGCGGGGCCTGAAGAGGGAGAAAATAGAACCTGGCGCCGGACTATAGGGTACGGAAGACGCCAGACTACAGACTAAGGAGGGCACCGGACTACAGGCTAAGGAGGGCGCCGGACTACAGGCTAAGGAGGGCGCCGGACTACAGGCTGAGGAGGGCGCCGGACTACAGGCTGAGGAGGGCGCCGGACTACAGGCTGAGGAGGGCGCCGGACTACAGGCTGAGGAGGGCGCCGGACTACAGGCTGAGGAGGGCGCCGGACTACAGGCTGAGGAGGGCGCCGGACTACAGGCTGAGGAGGGTGCCGGACTACAGGCAAAAGGAGGCGCCGAACCACAGGCTAAAGGAGGCGCCGGACCACAGGCTACGGAAAGCGGTGCCTGGTTAATGGCTACAGGCGGCGGCGCCTGGTTAATGGCTACAGGCGGCGGCGCCTGGTTAATGGCTACAGGCGGCGGCGCCTGGTTAATGGCTACAGGCGGCGGCGCCTTGTTACAGGCGACTGAAGAAGGAGCCTGGCTACAGGCGACTGAAGAAGGAGCCTGGCTACAGGCGACTGAAGAAGGAGCCTGGCTACAGGCGACTGAAGAGGGAGCCTGGCTACAGGCGACTGAAGAAGGAGCCTGGCTACAGGCGACTAAAGAGGGAGCCTGGCTACAGACGACTAAAGGGGAGGCCTGGCTACAGGCGACTGAAGAGGGAGCCTGGCTACAGGCGACTGAAGAAGGAGCCTGGCTACAGGCGACTAAAGAGGGAGCCTGGCTACAGACGACTAAAGGGGAGGCCTGGCTACAGACGACTAAAGGGGAGGCCTGGCTACAGACGACTAAAGGGGAGGCCTGGCTACAGACAACTAAAGGGGAGGCCTGGCTACAGACAACTAAAGGGGAGGCCTGGCTACAGACAACTAAAGGGGAGGCCTGGCTACAGGCTACAGAGGCCACAGAACTACAGACTACAGAGGCCACAGGGCTACAGACTACAGAGGCCACAGGGCTACAGACTACAGAGGCCACAGGGCTACAGACTACAGAGGCCACAGGGCTACAGACTACAGAGGCCACAGGGCTACAGACTACAGAGGCCACAGGGCTACAGACTACAGAGGCCACAGGGCTACAGGCTACAGAGGCCACAGGGCTACAGGCTACAGAGGCCACAGGGCTACAGGCTACAGAGGCCACAGGGCTACAGGCTACAGAGGCCACAGGGCTACAGGCTACAGAGGCCACAGGGCTACAGGCTACAGAGGCCACAGGGCTACAGGCTACAGAGGCCACAGGGCTACAGGCTTCAGGAGGCCCCGGGCTACAGGCTTCAGGAGGCCCCGGGCTACAGGCTTCAGGGGCTAAAGTCAGACCCTTAGCAACCAGAAGTCTTAAGACCAGCTTCTGGAGGGTCTTGGAAAGCGACATCCAATAGAGTCTCTCCCAAAGTTGGCTGTCCATGAGGGTAATAAGAGGTCTTGGCTTGCACACAACTCTGAGAGGCTCAAAATCTCCAGGGGGTCCCGGATGTTGAATCCCCTTCTGAGGTCCTGGGTGCCCGAAGAGCGAAGGATCCCCCTGGGTTCCCACGTCGCAGGTCTGCGACGGACCCCTCTGGGTTCCAACGTCGCAGGTCCGCGACGGACCCCTCTGGGTTCCAACGTCGCAGGTCTGCGGGGGCAGGTCCTCCTGACCCCTCTCACAGGACTTGGGCAGAGGCAGATCCTCCTGGACCCCCTCTGGTGACTTGACAGGAGCCGAGGCGTCGCTCAGACCCTCGGGGACAGACTCAGGAGCCGAGGCGTCGGCCAGACCCTCGGGGACAGACTCAGGAGCCGAGGCGTCGGCCAGACCCTCGGGGACAGACTCAGGAGCCGAGGCGTCGGCCAGACCCTCGGGGACAGACTCAGGAGCCGAGGCGCCGGCCAGACCCTCGGGGACAGACTCAGGAGCCGAGGCGTCGGCCGGACCCTCGGGGACAGACTCAGGAGCCGAGGCGTCGGCCGGTCCCTCGGTGACAGACTCAGGAGCCGAGGCGTCGGCCGGTCCCTCGGTGACAGACTCAGGAGCCGAGGCGTCGGCCGGTCCCTCGGTGACAGACTCAGGAGCCGAGGCGTCGGCCGGTCCCTCGGTGACAGACTCAGGAGCCGAGGCGTCGGCCGGTCCCTCGGTGACAGACTCAGGAGCCGAGGCGTCGGCCGGTCCCTCGGTGACAGACTCAGGAGCCGAGGCGTCGGCCGGTCCCTCGGTGACAGACTCAGGAGCCGAGGCGTCGGCCGGTCCCTCGGTGACAGACTCAGGAGCCGAGGCGTCGGCCGGACCCTCGGAGACAGGTTTGGGTCGGCTATAGAAAGCCTGGAGGGCTGACCTATAATGTCCCTCAACCTCCTTTAATTTTTTCTCCAGCTCCTCTGAATAATGCAGGAATAGCGCCTCCCTGAGACGCTTGATGATGGGGGCAAACGTCCTTACTTTATTCTCCAGAGCCAGATATTCAGAGTCATGGTCACCAGCTAGGAGGCGAAGAATCCCCCTCCGCTGGACCGGAAGTGGGCGGAGCCAGAGGTTCGGCAGTCGGGTGAGGCCGAACTGGCTCGTCGGGGGGCTGCCCAGCTATACTGGATAGATGACCGACAGGCAAGCGCTTCCTTCTCCGGCGGCGAGTCGGCGGAGCTTGCTGGAGGGTTGATGCCTCCTTACGGGAAGGAACCGTTGTAGCCAATGGCGGTCTCGGCGGCTCCTCGTAAGGGCAGGGAAGCTGCAACGATTCCGGAAAAAGGTCCGGACGGATCTCCTGAACCACATCTGCATGAACCTCAAGAAAAAACTCTGAGACAGGACGGGCACGCTCCGAGGAGGACAGTATGGCGGCTTGAGGTGAGTGATCAGCGAGGAGAGACATGTTAGAAGGATTATCGGGCTCGCGCAGCATAGCAGCTCCTGATCGGAGAAAGCGTCTTGGCGACAGGTTCATCATGTTGTGGTCGGGACTTACTGTAATGATTGGTGTGGAGATGAGCCCAGAGTCAGCCAGACGCAGTAGTAATTCCTTTGGTGGTGTTTATTGAAGGGGCACAACAGGCAAAACCGACCGGATCCAGGCAAGGAACGATGAAACGATTGTGAAGTCCCGACAACAAACAGAAAACTAAGAGGGGTTTAAATAGGTGGGCAGACACAGTAACAGGGAGGGACTAATTAACCAAACCCAGGTGGAAATAATTAAGGGAGCAAAAGGACAAGTCTAAGAATAAAAAATAAGCCTAAACAGAACAGGAAAGAACTAAACTAACCAAATAATAAGCATAAACCAGAACAGAACATTACAAGGATGGCTCAGAATGCTGGAAACCAATGAGATAAAGATCTACAGGCAAACTTGAACGCTGGATCAGACTTACCAATAAACTAGAACAGGCGATCTGGCACTGACGGCTGGACTGAACAGGGATTATATGGAGGTGGGACCAGGTGAAACCAGTAAGAGATAATTGCAGGCGAGGTGGAGTAGAGCAGGGGCCCGTTCTTCGTACGTCGCTAACTCAATTTGCTGGATTTGATTGTTGCTCGAGAGCAGGTTTATTTCATGTAAACAGGATTAGATCGCGGCTTTATAAGCGGAGGAGATAGGGAAGTCTGTCGTAGCCATGTCTTGTCCGTTTTTCCGACAGCAACCTGAGCTTTTCGAATTAATTGCGTATTGCGAGATAGACAGGATCCTTTAGCGCAGTGCCACAGTGTAATTATAGAGATTTTTCTTGGTGGCTGTTTAAACAGACAAACATCATTTAACAGTGGTTTTTAAAAAGAGGAAAAAGTGACTTTTTAAAATACAGTATAATAATTAAAGGCTACCATTTTGTAAAATATTGTCGTACTTCACTTTTACTTTTCCCCATGTTCTAGTGGGTCCCGTGGAGGCTCTGACATAAAAGAACAAGGTAAATATGAAATTATCATAATGCAAAAATACATACTGTAGAAAATGATAGAAACATCTACCATGGACAGTACTTACGCATTTAATTTGTCTGCTACTTTTTGCCAGCCCTCTCTCCTGGCTTTAGCAGACTTTGAGGTGTTCCCTGTTGTTTTTTTTAATACTTTATTTTTGTCATTTTAGTAGTTTTAGAAATACACATACATACACTGAACAATTGAACAATTGGACCCCCCTCCAACAAAAATTACGGAGCAACTAGTTTGACAGGAGCAGTTGAATAATAATAAAAAAAAAGGAAATACAGTTATACAGTTGGTGTCAAGTTCCGATGAATCTTTTATCACTCCTGACCAGTAGGATGCGATCTTAGTTCATTCCTAGAAGACGTGAAAATGTCCTGCAGACACATTCCCACAGTTCCTCCAACATTTTGCCTTCTCAGTGTCGTTACAACGTTTACTTTTAATGTAAGGTGTAACCAAAAAACGCACCATACATTTCCAGGAAAATTCCCTCCATAGGTTAGAAATTGACGTGTGGATGACAGAATTACAAATATTTAACCAAACATCATCAGTTATTGTTATTTTAGCTTATTTTTCCCATTTAACCTTAAAGTCTAACCCCTGGACTGAAAAAATATCCTGAAAACCATTGAATAACTTCCAGAACAAGGTAAACTTTGAATATTCATGTATCAAAAGTGTTCAAATTAAGTTTAAATATCAAATATCGCGCATTTTTTACACCGATTATGGTATTCCGCGTTTGAGTGCTGCCTCCGTTTACGATCGGCCATTTCCGACGTGTGACGTCAGTTCAAGAACACCGAGAATGCGCGAAGCGAACTTGCATAGAAACACACATTGTTTACGTTGTACAACCGGTACAACGAACAAGGATATATATGTATGTTTTCCAGTATCTTCTTTCACACACCAAATCTGCTGATCCACATCTACTTTGAGCAAGCGCTTTTAAAAAAAATCGCCAAACTAATTACAAGATAAAATGCCTTCTAGGTGCGTAGTTGGTGGCTGTAGTGCAGACTGCGGTGAAGTTGGTTTGACATTGGACATTCAAGCTCCGCAGAGTCAGCGGGATCTAGCTCACGGTTGATCCGGTTGAAGGACTGCGATTTCGGCCAGCGTCTCTCAGCTGCTCCCTCCTCCCATACACGGTGGGACCGTCAACAAATCTGATTTGATTTTTGTTTCTCAAGAGTGCTCCGCTGACTCCGCGGAACTTGAATGTCCAATGTCAAACCAACTTCACCGCGGTCTAGTGCAGGCCAGAAAGTAGCGCTACATACTTGGCCGAAGGATCAAAAGGTCCGAAAGAAATGGGATTAATTCGTAAAAGAAACGCAAAAGGACTGGATTGCTGGCAGTGACAAAAGTGTGTTATGCAATTCACACTTCAGCAAGGATTTTGAGGGGTACTTACAATGGAGCATGGGCTCTATGTCTTGGGCAGCGTTAGATATAGTCTCCTCAGGTTCACCTTGTTCTAAACTCCGTTTCTTCGTATATATATTCGGTATTGGAGTCGCCGATGCTTGAGGTGGAGTTTGAAGATGTATCAGACATTTTTTTTTTTTATAAATTTTTTGTACGTAGAGTACGAGTTATTAATTAAATTTAATAAATCGGTAGCGAAAGTCGTAGTGTTAGCAGCCGGATGCACGGTACTAGTTCTGTTTGTGACGTCACATTCCGGAGCAGCCGATTGAGGAATGTTCGGGCTCTTTCGCTTATACAGCAAGTTTTACCGAAATTACTTCCAAACGGCGCACATAATTCACATATAATATACATTTCTTTACTCTGGTGACTATTTGAATGCATATGCGTTAAAATACATTCAGTCCAAGAGTTAGACTTTAAGATATGTTGTATTACATTTTCTCTCTGTTTGTAGACATGAGTATAGTTTGGATACTGTTTTTTTTGGGGAGGTCTTCCGTTGCTGGAATCTAATAAGATTTTAAATATACCTATCTTATCCTGCTCCAAAAAATTTATATTTTTATTGTAATGGTATCTTAGCTGAAGGTATCTAAAGAAATCACATTTTTCCAGGTTATAGTTATCTTGAAGTTGTTTAAAACTCTTTAATTCAGTATTGCTTGTAATCTTCCAGTAACTTGTTATACCTTTTTGTGACCACTGTGTAAATCCCCTGTCGTTTTAATTAATGACTCAAATTCAGCATAACCTCCCATTAAAAGCTCTCGTTCTGCTTGGGAGAAAAACTGTGCGCGTTCTTTGGCCATGCTGAACAGCCAATAGCAGCGTTGCTGATCATTGTTTCTACTATTGATATATTTCCCCTTTTAAAGTGACGCATGAACGCGCAGTTATCTCAGATAACTCAATCCAGCCATACTAATCATAAACAACAGGTGTGTTCGAAGAACCCAATTAGCCGGATGATGATTAGCTGGATGAAATCATCTTGGATGTCTCATTTGATCTCGGATGTTTTAAGCAACGTACGAAGAACGGGCCCCAGGTGTGTAAAGAGAGTAATCAAACCAGCCACCAGTGCCGAGATCCAGACAGAAACAGAAGCAAGCCAGAAACCTAAACAATAACAGAAAAACCCGGAAGGAAACTCAAAACACAAAGACTAAAGTAGAAGAAGCACAATCTATTACGGAACTCAAAACAGAGAAAACTAAACGATGGCAGATAGCAGATAAAACTGATAACATACACAGAATCCAAATACAAACTCAACCCAGAGTCCACACTATGGCACAAACCAAACTAAGACAGGTAAGTGGGCTGGCAGGAAAACCGAACTGAACTAAAACCTTACAGAACCCTGACTGATAACATAAAACAAAGAACAAGATCAAACCACAACAAAAACTCAATCTATCCCATAAACCAAAATAAATACAAAACCAAAACCTAAGACAGAATTGGTAAACTAGAAAGAAGTACAAAACTAAACCAACAACCAAAAACCCAAATCGTGACAGAACCCCTCCCTCAAGGGCGGATTCCAGACACCCTTAATAAAGAATCAGAAACAAAAAACAACCCAGACCGGGTGGGTGGAGGGAGGTACTGGATGGGGGGGTCAAAGTCCGAAGAAGAGACCAAACAAAAAACAACCCTGACAGGGCGAGCACAGTCCAAGTGGGTGTCCCAGGGAATGGACCCCATTAGGTCCGGATGTCCAGGGGGCGTCCCGGAGGACGAACCCGATGTGTCCGGATTTCCGGAGGGCGTCCCGGAGGACGGCCCCGGCGTGACTGGATCTCCGGAGGACGTCCCGGAGGACGACCCCGGCGGATCAGGATGTCCGGAGGGCGTCTCGGAGGACGACCCCAGCGGATCAGGATGTTCGGACGACCTCCCGGAGGGCTACGGCGGCGCCGAACTTCGGGAAACTGACGGCGGAACAGAGCCGTCAGACACCGGCCATACCCGGGGGGGCAGAGCACCAAATGATGCGTCCTGCATCACAGCTCTTCAGGAACCTGAAGTGATCCACAGCAGACAGTGTTGTTGAGGGTGGTGAGGGGTGGCAGTGTGGGGGTAGTTGTCTGGAACACCACTGTCATCTCCACTGTCTGGAGCAGGTTAGTCTTCAGGTAGTTCTGACCATACCAGTGCACCAGCCAATCCACCTTCTGTCTCATTGCCATCCTGGATCAAAACAATGTGGCGCTGTTCGCAAACATTAGGTGTTTTACAGATTGGACCTTTCAGGTGCAGTCATTTGTGTACAGAATGGAGTCAGCAGAGAACACAGGACTGGGGTGCCAGTTCTTGTGTAGGAAAAGATGCTCCCAGCTTCCTGTCATTCAGGAAGCTGGTGATCCAACTGCAGGTGGAGGCCAACAATCTGGGCTGGGTGAGCTTCTGGTGAAGGGTGATATCATGTTGAAAGCTGAGCTAAAGACCACAAACAAGATCCTGGTGTCCATTTCTTGGTGGTTGCAGTGATTTGGAATGAAGTGTAGTCCCAGGTTGAATACATCATCTGCTGACCTGTTTGCCTGGTAAGCAAACTGGATGGGAGCTGTGATCTCCTTTAAATGCTTTAACACCAATCACTCAAAGGATTTCATCACCACATCTACTCTACATTGCCCTTTGTGTGAGTGTGTGCATACATGGTTGTTTGTAAGAACATTCATATAAGACCATCATTCAAAACATGACATAGACATGTTAGTTAAAGGGGATCAGAAATTAGCAGCAAAACTCCGGCCATCGCATCTCTGCGCAATGACTGTGGTCATTTTGTAACTTGCGGGATTACTTTAAAAATAGTGTTTGGTTTGCTTAAGCGAGAAGTAAGATGTTCTACAAGTTCCTTTTCAACAATATTAATGTAAATAAAATAACTACATTTAGCGCTATGATAAAAAAAAAATCAAACATACAGTGCAACAATTGTTACATCTGAATATACTGTGTACCCATTATTGAAAAAGCTGATGTCTTTTATTTCAAATTCTATTCACTTCAGTTTGAGGAATCTTATTAAAAGGTGGGTATGTGGATGAATCACCTTCTCAGTACATGTTGAATGCTGATTAAAGACACTAATCTGCAACAAGGAATATTCATGCATCTGTAAGTGATCACAGGAGTGGACCAGAGCTGCTGTTGCAAGTACAAATGAATAGCAAGACCGCTATTGTTTTTGCTGCTACTGGTAGAAATGTACTCATTAGGATTCAGTGAGCTGCCGAGTACAGATGCCTGAGCACACTGCATGGAGATTGAGAACTCCTGGCACTTAACTCCTACTAAATACTCTTCGGATTATTGCTTCGCAGGCATATGAGTATTTTTAAAAAGCCCTACCATATTGTAGCTTTTCATTAGATACAAGCCGAGAAGACAGAATGATTTTGGCTCTAAGGAAAAGGACTAGCTAAGATTTATAATTTAACCCCAAAATGACCTTGGCTTCTATAAAGTGGTATGTGACAAGCAGTGGCGGCTGGTGAAAAAAAATCTTGGTGGGGCTGGCCAATAGATTTCACTGCCTAACACAGTACATGCATTTAAATTAAAAGTCGGAAAATTACTACGATTCCACAATAAGCATTTAATTAATAAAAAAACATTGTTCACAAAAGATTATTTTGGTGTTTTGGTCTTATTAATCCTTTTCACAGACTCATGCTAGAGGGTTTGCATACAATGTACATGTACGTATATTATTACGAAACGAACGTTTACGTCTTGACTTAAATATATATCCTAATTTTTTATTTATATAATGATTTAAGTAGAACAACGACTAGTGCAAAATTAAGTTGTATTTACGGGAGATGAAGTGTAGACTGCAAATTCTGGCATGGTATGATGGCGATTGGGATTGTCTGCCTCCATCCTTTTCATTGAAATTATCCATTTCTTTCTTCTTTCTTCGTCCTTCGGTAAACGAAAGAAACGTGCATCCGATGATTTGGAATGCCTCTGTGTGCAACCGGGAGCACAACAAGTCTTAGGCATTGTTTAGATTCCAAAAATAAACTAAAAGTACGCTCTAATTCACCCGTTTTGTCACGCTGGTAAGCGAAAACAGTACTGTTTTTGCCGACCACCGTGACCCGGATGTAGTGCGGATGTAGCTCGTGATGTCACACGTGAAGTGCACCTATCACTGTGCAGCAGTGTTGTAGTACTCGAGTCCGAGACTCGAACTCGAGTCCGAGTCATTAGCTAAATTTAGAGACTCGTGACTTGACTTGGACTTGAGCACTGATGACTCGAACTTGGACTCGGACTCCTACATTCAGATCATTCTGACTCGGAAATTGAGAAAAAGACTCGACTTTTTTTATATCATTAGGCTATAATTTTAATATGTCATTAGAATATTATTTGGTGTATGATTTTAATATCTAAATGGCGCAACCACGCACGTAACGTCACCATCTCATGAGCAACGCCCCTTGCCGCTAAGGTAGGGCAGACAGTGTGAGAGCGCACGTAGCAACCAGCCATTACACATGCAACAGATACAACGATATGACCGACTTTTCCGCTGTTAAACTTTCACAAGAGGATGTCCCATGCGCCCGGTTTACTGGTAGAACTGTGGAACAACATACCAACGTTCAGCTCAAACGATGGCTTGAGTGTCGAGGTCTTAGAAAGCCTGGAAAACGGGCTGAGTTGAGAGAAAGGTAAGTCGATGTTTTTCTCCTGCTCGGCGTTCATGGCGTCATCGGCCGTTTTTTTCTGTTTGTAGTCACCGTCCAGGAATCGGTATAAATTGTCCGGCCCGCCGAACAATGGTCGAGTCATCGGAGAAGATAAGATAAGATAAGATAGGCTTTATTGATCTCACGTTGGAGAAATTCACTTGTCCCATCGGCTCAATAGTCAATAGTCAGAAGAAGGTGCCAAAAGTAGGAAAAGGTGCATCAGTTATATACAGTGTATCTTCATATATAAAGTGGATCAAAAACAAAATGAGAAAAAATAAGAATAAAAATGCAAAAGAAATCGGAGTAGGCAGATGATATCATATGTACATTCACGGTTATATACACACATATATATATATATATATATATATATATATATATATATATATATATATATATATATATATATATATATATATATATATACATATGTATTGACATATATTCACTTGGTGATAGCAGCAGAAGTCACTTCTTTCAGGATTATTGCACGGGTTATAGCACAGTGTATTAAATAGATTATTGCACATTAGTTATTGCACCTTAGTGATTACAGTTATGGTTACAGTTATAGTGCAGCATTGTATAATCTGGTAGCAGCAGGAATGAATGATCTGCGGTAGCGCTCCTTTTTACAGACAGGATGTCTAACTCTGGCACTAAAGGAGCTGCTCAGCTCCTCTACAGTCTGGTGCAGGGGGTGGAAGGTGTTGTCCATGATGGATGTGAGCTTGGACAACACCCTCCTCTCAGCCACTTCCTCCACAGAGTCCAGAGAGCAGCCCAGGACAGAAGTGGCCTTCCTCACCAGCTTATTCAACCTCTTTCTGTCCCGCTCTGCGCTACCAGGGGCCCAGCAGACGACAGCGTAGAGGAGGGCTGAGGCCACCACAGAGTCATAAAGGGTTTTTAGCAGAGGCCTGCTCACTCCAAAGGACCTCAGCCTCCTCAGGAGGTGGAGGCGGCTCTGGCCCTTCTTGTATATAGCGTCTGTGTGATGAGTCCAGTCCAGTTTATTGTTCACGTGAACACCCAGGTATTGGAAACTCTCCACAGTTTCTATGTCCTGCCCCTGGATGTTCACAGGTGAGTGAGGTGGGGGTCTTCTCCTGAAGTCGATCACCATCTCCTTGGTCTTGCTGGTGTTTAAGCAAAGATGGTTCTTCTCACACCAGTCCACAAAGTTCATGATGACCGACCGGTACTCCAGGTCGTTCCCCTCAGACACACAGCCTACAATGGCCGAGTCATCAGAGAACTTCTGAAGATGGCAGCTGTCCGTGTTGTAAGTAAAGTCCGAGGTGTAAAGGGTGAAAAGAAACGGAGACAGGACGGTGCCCTGGGGGGCCCCGGGGCCCCAGTGCCACCTCTGACTGACAGCCGTGCAGCCGCACATGCTGAGGGCGGTCAGTGAGGTAGTCGATGGTCCAGTCAGCTAGATGTTTGTCCACTCCAGCGTCCTCCAGGTTCCCCCTCAGCAGCACCGGTTTGATCGTGTTGAAAGCGCTGGAGAAGTCAAAGAACATGACTCTCACAGCGCTCCCGGTGGTCTCTAGGTGGGTGAGCGCCCGCTGCAGCAGGTAGATGATGGCGTCCTCTACTCCAATGTTGGGCCTGTAGGCAAACTGCAGTGGGTCCAGGGTGGGGCTCACCATGGTGCACAGGTGAGCAAGGATGAGGCGCTCCATGGTCTTCATCAGGTGGGAGGTCAGAGTGACTGGTCTGAAGTGGGCCGGTTCCCTGGCGTGCAGTGTTTTGGGAACCGGTACCACACAGGAAGTCCTCCACAGGATGGGGACCACCCCCAGGCTGAGGCTCAGGTTGTAGATGTAGCTGAGGACCTCACAGAGCTCATCTGCACAGGTCCTCAGAAGCCCTGGGGGGATGCCGTCCAGTCCTGAGGCTTTCCTCTGTTTCAGCCTCATCAGCTGCCCTCTCACCTGCATTGGTGTGACTGTGAGGGGGGAGGAAGGCAGGACCGAAGGTGTGGATGGGTCGGGGGTTGGTGAGGGTGGTGGTGGGTTAGAGGGTAGGTCTCTGGGGGGCCGGGGGTTGGAGACGTGTGGAGAGTTGACAGCAGGGAGGGGGCCAGTGTCCGGTCAACAAGGAAAAATCAGTGGATCATTAGCTATAACTAAAACTAATACGTTCGTGGTGATTTAATGAATTTAGCGTTAATCAGTAAAGAAATAAAAACATAAATTGTCGTCGCTATCACTGATACTGGGGGCGGCCATTATTGCCCAAATATGGGCAAAGACGGCCGCCTGACATCACATCCTGTGACATAACCTCGCAGTGAGCCGAGGGCAGTTCTCCGCACTTTACAAGCAAACTCAATAGGAACTGTTCTACACAGCTGCGATCAACAACAATTATTTCGGATTTTGAGAGGACTTCACCATTGAAATTCGCGACAGCTATTGTTGAAGCACCAATGCCCACGTGCATGGCAGTTGGATGTTCCAATACATCGGGTAAAAGTGGAAAAAACATTACCTATTTCAACTCTGCTCCCATAGCAGGATGAGCTTCAGTGCGTTATGAGGCGGAGGGATATTCCCGCTGGTGTCTGAAGTGCAGCAGTGTCACTTAGTTTAGAGCCGAAACAATCCACTTCACTTTCTCAAACAAGCCCAAAACTGCAACCCGCAACTCGTGAAATTAACAAGCGACTTTAGAAAAAAGAAGACCAAAGTCGCATAAAATAAGTGGGCTTTGCAACAGTGAGCACAGTTCTGTTATGCAAGTCTCTAGCAATTTTGGAACAACGTAAGCCGAGGGAAAAAAAATACAAACACAGTCCGGAGGACGTGGTGGGGGAAAAACAATAATGCTGTTAACGCGCGTTAAAAAAGGCGCCGTTTTGGTCAAACAAAGGTAACGCGTTAAAACTGATAGCACTAATATTAATTGATATTGACACTGAGATATTTCATCGGCAAGAAGAACAAACTGAGAAGAATAACACAAAAATAAGGAGACGGCTGTGGTGCCGCAGCAGACAGATTCAACTCACATCGTCCCTTTTTGGTCTCCTTGGCTCAAACTGGTATGGCTGGATTCCGTCAAAAGTCCGGTTGCTGTCAAGAAACTCTTCTAAAAAATCCATATCGCTATCAGATGATGATAACTCCCATCGCTGTCGCTAATTAATTCATCAGTCTCTGCTTCGTATAGAGCACTGGTCGTCGCCATCTTGGATAATAGCGCGTAGTGATACACAACAAATAGAGCCTTGGGACTTGCTCAACAGCCGGTACCGCGATATGACGTCACAAACTGGGAGGTGACAGTACTATTCTTGACCAAGATGGACGCCTCCACATAAACATGATTAAATAAAAATTACTCTTAATTAAAAAAACGTATAATTTATTGAACAGTATGTAATAGTTTTATATTTAAAGTACTTTCAGCAGTTTGAATTCTGATTTTGACCGGACTTTTCCTTTAACTCATCTGCAAACTTGGTGTCACTGTCTGCACCCCTGCTGGTCCTCTGCCCAAAGCCGGAGATGTTCTTCAGACCTCTCCACACATCTCTGACGTTGTTCTGCGCCAGCTGCTCCTCCATCTTCCTCCCATAGTCTTTCTTTGCCGCCCTGATCCTCCACTGGAGCTCCCGCTGAGCCTTACGCTGCTCCTCTCTGTCCCCTGAGTAGAAAGCCTTTTTCTTCTGGTTCAGGGGGACTTTTAGCTCAGGGGTCACCCAGGGGGGGTTGTTCGGAAAGCACCGTAGCCGCCGTGTAGGCACAATGCTCTCCACACAGAAGGTCATGTAGCCAGTGATACATTCAGTCAGACTGTTGATGTCATCACCATGCTCCAGTCTGTGATTCTGAAACAATCCCTCAGTCTCTCACTGGCCTCATCTGACCAAACTTTCACTGACCTCTTCTTCGCTATTGTTCTCCTCACCAGTGGAATGTAATGGGGAGGCAGGTAGACGAGGTTGTGATCTGAATGTCCGAGTGGGGGGAGCGGGGCAGAGGTGTAGGCGTCCTTAACATTTGCGTAAAAAAGGCCCAGAGTTTTATTGTCCCTTGTTGCGCACGTGACGTACTGGTTGAGCGTGGGGAGGGTGGAGCGAAGGGAGGCTCGATTGAAGTCTCCTGTGATGAGCAGAAGAGCGCGGGGGTTCTGTGTCTGCAGTCTGGTCACCACACCATGAATCCGAAGATAATACGGTCTCATGCTCACGCCGAGTAACTCCACATACGAGCAGCATATCTGCTCCTACACGTGAACATGAGCCGCGCTGCACCATCTCTCATTCACAAACACCGCCACCCCCCCCCCTCTTTTTTTTCCGCTCTCCGCCAAAGTTCTGTCCGCGCTGATGAGTTTAAAGCCATCCAGGGAGATGTTATGGGAGTTTTGGGTGGAATTCTAAACAATAGTAACTGAGTTCCCATCTTTACTAAATGACGAGACGGTGGTATGACGTTCCAGCACTTTTATTGAGAAACAGAGCAGAGATTCACATAGATGGAAAGTAATCGCACCCCACGATTCCGCTGCGGTCTCTGTCTGCCCTGTCTCTGCCTGCCTCGCTTTTCGGGCTTCCCCTAATACTGCACCGTGGCCTTCCCATGAGACAAAACAAAGACAGTCTATCGTAAACAATCAGTATCCCTCAGCAGCTGCAGCATTTGGCCTTGCAATCAGAAAACAGTGGATCTTATACACAGACATCAGGTCTCCAGGCCTCCTCTGTCCGAGTGGTGTGAGGCCACAGTGACTTCAGAATAATAATTCTTATAACATTCCTCTCTTTTTTTTTTTTTTGATGATGGCGTCGTCAGCATCAAGACAAAACAAGATGACCCATCACTTGAAAATGTGAACAAAGCAAAGAGGAACCATTTCTGTAAACTCGTAAAGTGGGACCCAATGGGTTCCCGTGTTGGAACCGGGCAGTGCTGGAACTTTTAGTACTGATCAACATGAATGCTTCATAGAGCTCTAACACACAAGATCAAAGGTTTAGCTTTCATCTACAATTTAGGATTCATCTAATTAGGTAAGGCCTGTTTTAGGTACCTATGCGCACATTATTTTAAAATTACATTAGACTATGGTAAGCTAAACCTGTTCAGTAACCAAGGTCGAATCCGTCTACTCTGACCCACCCTGAATACCCTCCTACTCCTTTCTCCACTCACCGATTCGATGGACAATAATCCACCACTCCAAACTTACAACACCAGGAGCAAAGGCAGGAGAGGTTCAGTGCGGGCAGGGGAACGCCAGAAAAAGCTACCCCCCCAGGGGATAGTAAAAACTGGAAAGCCCCCCTCCCAGGGAGATCTGCTCTCGGCCAATCTGAGCCTGAAAACCCTGTATTGAATCTAAGTGTTATCATTACCAGCTAATATTAAAGGATCTTTAGAGCCAATCCGATCCTGGTTCTTTCTATATCAAATCAAAAGGTGCATAAACCATAGATCCTTGTGTGTCTGAAGCAAACAGTTTCCATTTTTTACCATAAAACCCATATTGATCAACATGACGTAATATTAAAGTGTAGATCTCATAACACAAAAAAATCAAACATGTGAGTCAGTGGAACAGAGCAGTTAAACAAACAGTAACAACATATGAGAAGAGTCCTAAACGTCAAGAACGCAAAGTTAAGAAAGCCTTCAGGCCTTTCATGCTCAAGGCAGAAATTAATCTAATCGCGCTTAGGGTCTCTTCAGGCAACTCCTCCCGTTGAAGAATAAGGAATCAGAGTTCTCTGGCTTGTTCATCCCCAGTCCTCTTCTTGGTTCCTCCTCGCAGGCTGGATGATTGAGCTGGATGGTAATAAGCGTTCAGTTCTGGATTGGCACTGAGCATTTTATTTTGCATTTCTCTCTAATAAAACACTTTGTGAAGATGGTCTGCAGACACGAGTCCTTGTTCCCACTAGAGAACAGAAACAAGGTGTAATTAGTGTTCTTATCAAAACCCCTTTCATGTGTCATTTATTAAAACATTCTCCAAGCACTTTCACATTCAAGATATTTCTGTCCACAATTATTTAGCTCTCAGAATTCTGCAATTTAATTATTAATTAAAATAGTGATCTTTAAGTTCAAATGTATATGCAGTAAATTCATAATAATTCTTAACAGAATGCTTTTAATGTGTGTCTTAACTGTTGTTGTCAGACAGTTGAACTTCTCTGCAACATAAATTCATCAACATATTCGTTTCATGTCATTTCCCGTTTTATTTTGAAAACCCAACTGAGAAAAAGAAAGCCTTTCCACGTGAAAGCTTTTCCCTCTCTCTCTCCCTTTTTTTTTTTTTTTTTTTAAAGAAAGCGAGGTGCTGTTCTGCACCGAAAAGACAAAATATTTACACCATGCTGTTACTGTTCAAGGACGCCAAGGTTCTACAAACAAAGCAATGAGAGAGAACAGGAGCTTTTTGAAAACGCTCTAACATTGTAGAACAACTAAAGCTACTTAAGCAAATCAGAATTAGTTCCCAAATTAATCCTAAAATAAAGTAAACCATACATGTGATTATTTATTTTCTTAAACTGAGGATTAAGGACTTTTATTAAGAAGTTCTCGGGTGAACGCGTCTCTGCGTTCCTATTTGTCTAGGCCTCTGCAATCTGATCTATGATCTATGTATTCTGAGTGCCTGGTCAGGAAGGTCCTCTGAAGCTTTCTGTTTTCAGCAACCCTGAAAACCCAGAACCCTTTACAGTCAGTGTTAGGTGTCAGGTAACCTGTGGGACCACCTCGTCGTCTCTCTGGTTCCACCAGCTGTGTCAAGTCCACAGCAGCTCGTCCTGCGTGCCATGCCCCAGGGGTCTCCACACCCCCCTGTGTGGAACGTCTCTCATTGTAAGGATCTCACCTTACGTCCCGTTCAAGATGTTCTTTACACAACAGGAGTTCCAATGTGGGATGTATTTGCTGCTTTGATGTTCCTCAGAGAAAACCTTCATTCATTGATATCACCTTCAAGCTGTTACCCTTTTATCATCACAGCCCCCCAACCATCCTGACCAGATCCAAAATGTCCCCATAATCTAATCTAATTAAAATAATCTTACTTATTTTCTGTATGTAAGACGATAACCATTAAATTATCCTGATCTAAAAGCCCTCAGGTTAACGGGTTAACTGGTTAAAAAGACTTTTGAGTTATTTGTGTTCTAGTTGAAAGATATTAAATCTCCATAAATATTGTAACAATTGTACCCTGATGCTTTAATCCTAAATTTACCCATGTTAGTTAGTAGGATGTGTCATTATGCTAATTTTATTGCAACCTTATCCATTTTAGCCAGTAACCCTTTTTTTTTTTTTTTTTTTGCGTTTTATTGAAGCCTGCCAGAGTAGCAGAAATCAGCTTACTCTAAGATGTTTATTAAATGAAATGCTATTTAAAAGTTCAGATTACTCTACGTATATAGTGAAAACTAATTAATTCATTTATTTATTTAACTGTTGATATAATACCCACTTAATTTATTAAGTTGCTCCATGATTCCATCAAGGTGCTTCTTTAAAAGTTTTCACCTTTACATAATCTTAATGTGTTTCGTAATGTGTGTTTTGTTTTAATTGTGTACAACAAAATCTGAAGTGAAATGCATGAAGTCGTGTCTGCAGAACTCATCTGTGTGTTTTTGTCGAAGGTTGTCCGATGCCTCAGCCATAGTCCTTCATTGTCCATTTTCAGTCCAATGTCTGACTTAAGCACAACATTCTCCTTCCCTTCAAGAGTCCATCCTCCAGTCCTCACGCCTGCAACCAGAATGAATTCTGCCAGCATTTTTTGCCAATGAAAACGCTCCATAGGTTGAAAAGAAATTACAGCAAAGCAGTCACAAACATTTTAACTACAGTGTTCCCTCTAACATGACAAACATAAAAGAAATAAAAAGGATAGAAAAAAAATAAATCAAACTTTGTCTCTGACAAAATAAAACTCAAAACTGGATCAGGCTGAAGTCAATGACAGCACGTTTAGTCCTTGTCCCAAGGATCAGTCCCCATGTCACTGTGGATTCGTTTTGGTATTCTCTCGCATCTGAGAATGTCTAAAATGAGACTACATCTCTATGTTAGCACAATCCTATCATATTGACCAGGTTTCTTTGCAAAGAAAAAGAAGCAGAAAGATAGAGCTGTTAATAGCAGAAAGCAACAAACATCTTTAAGACACCACCTTTCCTGCTGGAAGATCTCCTGGCATAAATGGTTAAAACTAAGTATAATTAAGTGTCCAAATCTGATTATAACTCCTTACCGCACTGCTAGCACTGTCCTCTCAGAGTCTTCTGTTGGCAGAAAGGTGGCGTCCTTTAATCTGAAAGCAATAACTCAGAGAAAAACAAGAGCGTTAATAGCATGCAGTTAAAACCCTGGTCCCCTTAGTGTCACTTTAACGTGATGTTGTTTGTTTATTCTTGCTGATCCTGGGAAATTAGATCTATTCCTCACCTTTCCTATGAAACTCTGTTCAAAATGCCTCCAAAAGAAAGAAAACAAAAACGAAAGAAATTAACCAAAAAAAACTAAAACAAAATTGTTTTCCAAGGAGCACAATTATGTCTTTTCCAATATGACATAGGTTTTTTTGTCTTATTACAAACATTTTTGATATCTTTCTGGTCCTTTGACCATGTGTATTTGCTGTTAGTAATACTTTTATTCATATATACCTTTTCAATCTAAATTGGTCAAGGGTGAAACTTTAAAACAATGATTTTTTCCCTTTTAGGTTTACTGAACTTCTAGTGTTTCTCTGTAAATGATAAGAGTTTTCCCCGTAAGCACATTGAGAAGGCTACCCAAAACAACCCAAGATTAGAATTAGAATTTATCCCTTCAGAAGCTGGCTTTATTTTATTTTTTTCCCCTCTGACATAGTTTTCGTGCCCCAGGCCAGAACACACAGACCCAGCCTCGCCATAAACATTCAGATGTTCAGATGGTCAGAGTTATTTATCATATCTATTGTCCTTCTCAGGTTATACTGTCCGTCTGAGGTTCACCTCAGTTCAGCATAACTAATAACATCAGATGATTTTGTAACTGTTGACGCGTGTAACGTGGCCTTCTGATATTTTGACGCTTTTCAAAATTTCTCATTAGTTGCATTCAAATCCCAAGTAAAAAGAAATAAAATAAATGAATAGAAAACCCTTAGAAAAGCAACCATATTTAGTTCCATACAGTTTGTTCAAAGCACAGTTTTCCCTAATCTATTTAAATCAAAAATCATGTATTTCTTAACTTCTTTCACATGGACTGGTTTGTGATGAATCATTATTATTATAAGCAATGAGATCTCAGTAATTTTAAATTACTTTAGGGCTAAACACAAGTTATAGGATCTAATTTCATACAGTAAACTCAAGAAGCTTTATGTAAAGCTTATTACCAGTTCCAATTTTCTAACAAAGCTGAAATATTTTCGTTCAAGACATGTTAATCTCACCGTGTATCAATTTAATTTGGTCCTGATAACTTTGTTATTTAAATATCTCTTTTCCTTTACCTTTTTGTTAACATAGTCCATGTTTAAAATGTCATTTGAATTACGGAGCTGCAGTTCTCCCAAAACAAATGAACATTCTGAAACCATGAACATTACTTTTACCCCGAATTAATTCACACAGATGAACGTTTAGTTACATAGATACATACATACGTACAGTTACATACAAACGATGACATTCAGACAGACAAACACGTGCAGGCCTGCTTTTTCACCATCTTAAATAGTTCTATGTTTTTCATAAATTTTAAACGTCAACGCCGAAAGATGTTTTCAACGCGTTAAGTTCCCGCTTAGTTTAAAAGGTGGAGAGCGTGCGCTGGTTACGACCCCCGAATGTTTCGTCCACACGCGGTTTTACGCTTCAGTCCCGCAAGGATACAACTCTGTGTCTCGCAGACACTTGGACACTTACCCATTTTTGAAAGTTATACGTCGCTATTAGCAGTTTAGACCAATTTTATCCACAACGGAAGTGCCTAATCGGTCCCCACTTAAACGCTTCCCCGGTGCAACGCCTTTTTAGTTTCGTTTCCGTTTCTTTGTTTTTATTCATTTTATTCAATTTTCGCTTTTCTTTTTTCTCTTAATTTTATTTTTATTATTTAGTAGCAGTACTGCAATAAAATAAAATAATAGTAATAATAATAACCCCTATGTGAGAAATCTGCATGTTTAATCAAATCATTTCAAATCATTTATGCATGTCATGCTTCTGGGCCCCTACTTTTTTCAGCATGAAATCGAACGTCTCACCCTGGGGCTAGGCTTGACCCTGAGAAACTCTGCCTTTTACCCAATACACGGACTCTTCTGCATCCAGACTCTTTTTTTTTTGTTTGTTTTTATTTATTTTATCCTTTTTTTTGTTTTTTTAATTATTATTTTCTACTTGTCCTTAGCACGATCGACCAACTAAAATGAAAGGCCTCACATCTGATGGTCGGCTTTTTGGTATAATGGTCGGGGTCCCCACTTATCAAAGCTGCAAACGTCTTCGCAACAGTCAAGGACTTAAGCATCCCTGCCGCTTTCATCCACAACAGAAGTGGACAGCCTCTTGCACAAACCCAAGACAAGAGGACTTTAATGGACCAGCTGCAAACTGCTCAGCCGGTCACCTGTTCTCCAGGTAAAAATCACTCTGCCCCTCCTCCCCCCTTGTGGGAAAGTCCGTATTTCAGCTGAAAACGTATTCTAATTAAATTTTGAATTTTAGTTTAATGTTTAAACCTTAGTCACCGTTCGGTATTGCGAACCCTGTTTTATTTGCCTTAAGGATTAAATATAATTCATTATTTCTACCGGCTTTTACTTTTACTACCTTTTAGGTTTACAGTTTTAAATTTTTAAATTTCTTGAGGTATACTTTAAAATGGGGTTTAAAATTTAAAAGCTTGCAAGCATTTTTGACCAATTGCGTTTGTTTTTAAAAGAGCTGGAAAATAATCCCCTTACCGTCTCATGAAAGAAAGGTTCGGATCTTCGCGCCGACGCCCAGAGACACTCCGAGACCAGGAGCTCCTCCACATCCCTTGAAAATCCATTCGGGGTACCAGAGGCCGGATAACCTCTCCGGGCCGGCCAAAGCAGCTCCTGTCCCCGGACTCCCTCGCTCGTCGGTCGGAGATCTTGTTCGTTTACGCCAAATTGTTATGGGAGTTTTGGGTGGAATTCTAAACAATAGTAACTGAGTTCCCATCTTTACTAAATGACGAGACGGTGGTATGACGTTCCAGCACTTTTATTGAGAAACAGAGCAGAGATTCACATAGATGGAAAGTAATCGCACCCCACGATTCCGCTGCGGTCTCTGTCTGCCCTGTCTCTGCCTGCCTCGCTTTTCGGGCTTCCCCTAATACTGCACCGTGGCCTTCCCATGAGACAAAACAAAGACAGTCTATCGTAAACAATCAGTATCCCTCAGCAGCTGCAGCATTTGGCCTTGCAATCAGAAAACAGTGGATCTTATACACAGACATCAGGTCTCCAGGCCTCCTCTGTCCGAGTGGTGTGAGGCCACAGTGACTTCAGAATAATAATTCTTATAACAGGAGACCACTGAGTCCGGGACAGATCCATCTGATACTAGCGTCCCTGTACCTCCTCTGGAAACGGGTTAGTGCTGCGAGCTCCTCGGTCTTGTTGCGACGAGATCTTACGTTTCCCATGACAACCGATGGTAAATAACTCTTCCTCCGCTTCGTCCTGCCACACCTGCAGCCTCTCCGTCTCCTCCGTATGTCTGCAGGGATGTCTGATTTCTCAGCGTGGTGGGGAGCAGGGCCTCAGCGCGTAGAGTCCTGTAGTCCGAGGAGCTGGTTCCGCGTGTAAACAATGGGAGCTCGGAGTCACGGAAAAAGGGGTCTCCCCTTGCAGCATCAAAAAGTGCCAAAAGTAGCAGAAAGCTCAGCACTAAAGTCCCAAAAATTGGCTTCTTCAGTGCACATAAATTTGGAATACCAGATATGGTATTCACTAATATGAAAACACTCCAGAAAACACTATAAAGAAGAGAAAGTAGGAAAATAGAAGACGGAGCCGAGGTGATCTTGATACTGTAAGCCACCTTTATTCTACAGATCACCCTGAACAAACCATCCCCTCCATAAAACTTGACAACATTATGCTGTGGGTGTCATTATTTGGGTTTTTGTTTGTTTTGCCTTTGGACTTTTATTCAGCCTGTCACCTCTCAGCCACCAGACACTATCCTATCAGCTCTGCCCCAGTCAATTAGCCCACATCAACTCCACCTGCTGTCAGTAATTACATTCCACTCTGGTCACCTGGTCACCAGCCTACATTTACCTGCCTCTGCCAACTCATCCCTGCCAGAACGTCTCTTCTCTTCTCATCTGATCTCGATGCGCCCTTCCTCTACCAGATCCTGTATGCTCAGCCAGCTGGACTCTTCAGATAAACGTTGCCTTTGTCTGCATGCTCTGCATGTCCGTTCTGGTGGTTCCCCGGTCCATATCGCCTGTTCTGCTCTGTCACTACCTGTATCTTCTGGTCTATTGCTCATCCCTGCCTGCCTGCACCATCTGCCATAACTCATCTCATCTGAGTCTGGTTCTGCTTGCCTGCCTCACCTGCCATTATTCATCCTCACAATAAACCTTTTAAACGTAACTCTGTGTCCGGCTGAATATCGTGTTCACCAGCAGTATCCATTACAGTGAGAATGCTTTAGTACAGCAGGGACTGTCAAGTTTTCCTTAAACCAATGCTGGTTAAACTTGAAAAGACCCTGGAAGAAAGCAGAGGTAGGCTCAACTCAGTTCACCATCTTTAGTATTACGTTTTAAAGATAGGTTGCCGGTTTAAAACCTTGAAACCAGGAACACACAAACTAAAGGTGAATTAATAGCATGTAATTTAACCTTGTCCCTTAGAATTGCACCAAATAAAAATGTACTTTATATTTTTATATCAATAAATGTAAATATTTCAATTCCTTTTTAAATGTAAATATTTTAAGGCATACAAATATTCCTTAATTTTTAGCAGAAATTAACTGTTCGATCTAATATTTTTAAGCATTTGAACTATTTATTCAAATCTGTTTCTATATTAATGTATTCAATTATTTTAAGTATTTATTCTAAACATTTTAGATGTATTCTAATAAATTGATTTGATTTTAATTGCATTTTAACCAATTATTAGAATGAAATTACAATAAAATAATGAAATACTTGGCCATCATAAGGTGCTTTTGTAAATATTAATGATTACAAGTCATCCATAATTTAAGCATTAAAGAAAAAAGTGATTGATTATTCAATACTAGATTACCTTTAAATAGTGCTGGACGATAATTCAATAACAATAAATATTGATCGATAGATGTATATTGATGATAGAAAAAAAGGGGTCAGTAAAAAGTTCAATACAAGAACAGTTTTTCTTCCTTTTGCATCCTAGTCAAATCTCGACAGGCATGTGATTTTCAGCATAGCATCTGTCTCATTCAAAGTCAATGTCATGTTTCAAGGAATGAGCAGAGTGGGAGGGGAAGTGGTAGCAGACAGTCTTAGCACAGTCGCAACAGGGCCATTTAAAGTGAGCTACTGCAGTGTGTGTGTTGAAATAGGGCTGGAAGATAATTCATTAAGAATATATATCGATCGAAAGACGTATATCGATGATACAAAAAAGGATCAATAAAAAGTTCAATACAATAACAGTTTTCCTTCCTTTTGCATTCTAGCCATGTAGGTTAATGTTACAGTCATTACATCCTCCCAACCAATCACAAATGCAGATCGAGGAACCAAGCTCCGCCCCCTTCAAAGAGTTCAGAGAGCATGTGTTCTGTTTCTTTTTTTAAAACTTGCAATTTTGATAAAAATTTGGTTGAATAAAGGGTTGAGTTTGAATTCAGTGTTTGTGTGTTCTGTGTCTAAAAATAGGTCGCTAAGCAACAACATAAAATGGCAGGGCTGCATTTAAAATATGTTTTGAATTTGTTGATAATTATTGATATTGATCAATGTGATTTCTAATTTATCAATGTGCTTTTTTCTATATCGTCCAGCCCTACATTTCAATATCAATACTTTATTTTTACTTTATAATCTGAAAAGTCTAAACAGATCAAATAACATGCCTATCAAAATAGTATTTTAGGTCAAAACGTCCAATGAAAGCCAACAACTGAAAACAAACAAACATGTCACACATGTAACGGGCCTTTGTACTAAAAACAGCTCTGATCCAGTTAATCTATTACAGCTCAAAGCTACTGCATTGTTTTACTACACAAATATATTCTTCTGTATCAAACACACATATTACACAGCTTTATTTTGTACAATTTGAGGCCACACTACTCACTGGAGCATGTCTACTCTCTTCCATAATAATAATTGAACTTTATTGATCTCACAATGGAGAAATTCACTTCTGCATCTTAACCCATCTCCTTGGGGAGCAGTGGGCTGCCACTCTGTGGCGCCTGGGGAGCAATTGGGGGTTAAGGGTCTTGCTCAGGGACCCAGAATGGCAGCTTGTGGGAGTTGAACTCAGAACCTCTGGGACCTCTGTGCTCTAACCACTAGGCCACCACTCCCATGGGTTGACTGTCTCACAGTGCCGCACCTGAATGAGTTAACCTAATCATAAGGTGGTAGCTATGCACAAAACTAGCCAATAGCGCTCCTTGTGGCCAAAAAGACATTAAATTGTTCAAAATAAACCAAAGGTAAGTAAGTTTAGATGGAGAGTGAGAGGTGTATGTGAAAGGGACACAGAAGCTCATTGGAGTTGATTGAAGATGGACACAAGGAAAAAGAGTAAATAAATAAGATGTTGGGGGCTTAACAAGACCAGAGACTGGGTCTAACTGTTTCTAATTTAATCTCAGTATCTATAATATCTGGATGAGCTAAAGAGGTTCACAGCTCAGGTGGGACATTTTTTGACACAAAAGCTAAATGTATATGTACTCCACAAATCAGACATTTATGGAAGACAAAAAATTATATTGAGTGACAAACCAATATACAACACAAAGAAGCAAACAACTGTCATTTGGAAGTTAAATGGGTGTACTTGACTCTGAACCACCATCCCCATAGTCATTTAAATAGTGCCAACATCATGTCACAGAGATGATATTCTTTAGCATAGACAGAAAAGCTGGCCATAGTTCATAAAAAGATGGATGGAGCTAAAGACAACATTATCCAGGAGGAACCCCCATCAGAGGATTCCAAGGACTTGAGCCTGGGAGTGAGGTTCGTCTTTCACCAGAAAAACAACAGTAAAAGCCAAAGCTAGAGTGGAACACATTTAGCTGAATGCATATAGGTCAGGATTGTAGAGTTTTTTTCAGGTCCAAAATGCAGACAACAACTAAGCAGCCACATACTGAGGAAATTTCATGAAGGGATTTAACAGAACTTACAGGCAAGACTGATGATAACAAGGATCAGGAACATAACGAGGAGAAAACCAGAACAGGGGTAGCAAAACAGAGGATCCAACAAGGAGGAAGAGGAAGCAATGGTTTAAATAGTGAGGGGAGGAAGAGATAAGAACGCAGGAGAGCAGGTGATTAGGTGATTAGCTGAAGGAGAGGGAGTTTAATGAAATTACAGAGACAAGAAGGAAACACAGGACCTAACAAGAATACAGAAACCACAAAGAATAGACAGACTCTAAAAATCAACTGACTACTAACTGAACTAATGTGGGCAGGAAAACAAAGAAACAGAAACAGGAATAAAGTAACTAAATCTATAATGAACAAGATACTAACTAATGACAGGAAACAAGAAGGAAAGGACAGCCTCTACAGACTAATTAACAATACTAAAGAGGTGAAAAAACAAACAGACTGCACGAACCCCAGGAGCATAAATATAACCTTGGGATCGTGACAATATCTGTATGTCAGAATGTGAGACAGAAAAGTGTCTACAGCAGGGCCATTAAGTCTCCCCTCGTGAGCCTAAAGATCAGAAGACCGAGGGAGAAGGGAACATTGGCAGTGTAGCCTACCATCATCGATCACAGCACCATCACCAGGGGAATCCAATTCAGCTGGCTCAGAAGGCTTAAGAGATCAGTAGGTTAAAGTGTTTCAATGATGATAAAAAAAAACTATTTGTCTTACAAATAGTTAATAACTTGTCCTGGTAGCCCTCTGTATGACACAATACCAATGAAGTAGCTCTCAGTTTCAAAAAGGTTAGTGACCCCTGACATACAGTATATGTTTAAAAGAAAAGTAAAAATGCACAGACTATATCTAAAAAATGCTGCCCTAGAAAAATATTTGGTGTATGAGCTCAGAGTAAATGTTTGCAGTATTTGTAATATTTGCTGACCTTTCAAGAATATGAAACTTAGCAGGCCTTGCTCTTTTTGGAAATAGTGCTGCACTAAACTTGTAGCCTCTTTCATTGATAAAAATAGACTTACTAAGAAGAAAGTTGGAATGGAATGCTCTGATCTAGATTTAATTTAATTCACATCCAGATGAATGGGAGTATGAAATCACTTAATTTGTATGTTGCTACCATGCAAAACCAAATATACATACTTAACTTTTTCAAATTGTGTTGTTTTAGAAGCAAGATCTTAGATGCAATTATTTTTACGTTGTTATTGACAAAAACAAAGTTATGCATGCATAACTGTGTAAAAGAGAAGGCATGTGTCATCTTGACAAGTTTCTGTCCCTACTGAAACTAACAACCCCACAGTACCTACCAACACCATGGGGGAATGTGTTAGAGGTGGCATGCAGTATTACACCTGCCATAGTGTTTTACATGCAGGCGAGAAAGTTAAACTTTAGTCCCATCTGACTGAAGCAACTTTTTCCACAGGTCTACTGTATTACCCACAAAGCTTGTGGCAAACTTTAAATGTGACTACTTATTCCTTTGTTTCAACAATAATTAGGCCCGAGCAGCTAAGCGCTGCGAAGGCCTATTGTATCTGTAGTGTTAATTATTATTATTCTTATTAGGCCCGAGCAGCTAAGCGCTGCGAAGGCCTATTGTATCTGTAGTGTTAATTATTATTATTATTATTATTATTATTATTAGGCCCGAGCAGCTAAGCGCTGCGAAGGCCTATTGTATCTGTAGTGTTAATTATTATTATTAGGCCCGAGCAGCTAAGCGCTGCGAAGGCCTATTGTATCTGTAGTGTTAATTATTATTATTATTATTATTCTGCCCCCCTAAAGAGGGGCCTTTTTGGGGGCTTTCTCATTTTCAAAAACTCACCAAACTTGGCAGATGCATGGTGACTGTTTAAAAATTTTGTATTTTAAGGTCGTCACAAAAATCTAAAGAAAAATGCCTCAACGGCGCCACCTAGAAATTTTCAAAGGACCCTTTGCTATTCACTTACTTCGTCGTAGAGACATGAAATTTGGTACAGTTGTAGAGCTCAACAAGACGCTCAGAATTTACAATTAATGTCATAGTGCAAATATCACAGGAAGTTGGCCATTTTAGACTTAAAGTCTGATTTTGACCCAATTTTTGACGTTTATAGCATTGCTATTTGATGGATCTCCTCCTAGAGATTTTGAGCGATCGGCTTGAAACTCGGGCAGTCTGATCATAAGGCATGGCCAATCAAAAGTTATCAAAACGGTGAGTTTTTGAGCATGCTGAAGGGGCGTTGGCAGGGGTCAAAGTTCACCTATTCGCCACAAAAAATAAAAGTGTTATATCTCCTACACAGAAACACACAGAGGCACCAAACTTTCTGTGATTAATCATCATCAGGTCTCCTATAATATCCAATGGTCAAATGATGACATCACTTAGGCCACACCCCCTGACAACAGGAAGTGTCATGTTTTGCTGTAAACGGTCGCTATGTTACCCCTCTGAGCTAATCAACATGAAACTGTGTCCAGAGACAGAAAACATGTTGTTGTGTTGTGGATTCCAGCCCCAAGTCGATTCGATGGAGCAGGAGAGCGTGGCGGCGTGGTGAAGTCACCTCAAACGCCGCTGCCATACGTTTGGCTCTGAATTCCACATTTTTGGGCCGAGCTGCATAAAACTCACTTGGATGCATCCTTATCCACCCCCCAACAGGAATCCATAACAAATTTTGGTGGGCGTGACCTAATGCCTCAACGGCGCCACTTAGCAATTTTCAAAGGACCCTTTGCTATTCACTTACTTCATCGTAGAGACATGAGATTTGGTACAGTGGTAGAGCTCACCAAGACGCTCAGAATTTACAATTAATGTCATAGTGTAAATATCACAGGAAGTCGGCCATTTTAGATTGAATGTCTGATTTTGACCACATTTTTGACGTTTATAGCATTGGTATTTGATGGATCTCCTCCTAGAGATTTTTAGCGAGCGGCTTGAAACTCGGGCAGTCTGATCATAAGGCATGGCCAATTAAAAGTTATCAAAACGGTGAGTTT
Source organism: Fundulus diaphanus (assembly GCA_037039145.1). Lineage (NCBI taxonomy): Eukaryota > Metazoa > Chordata > Actinopteri > Cyprinodontiformes > Fundulidae > Fundulus > Fundulus diaphanus. Next base: position 35,202,195 of record CM073138.1, on the reverse strand, counting down.
TTGAGCTTGTTGAAGGGGCATTAGCAAGGGTTAAAGTTCACCTACTCGCCACAAAAAATAAAACTGTTATATCTCCTACACAGAAACACACAGAGGCATCAAACTTTCAGTGATTGATCACCATCAGGTCTCCTATAATATCCAATGGTCAAATGATGACATTGCTTAGGCCACGCCCCCTGACAACAGGAAGTGTCATGTTTTGTTGTAAGCGGTCGCTATGTTACCCCTCTGAGCTAATCAACATGAAACTGTGTCCACAGACAGAACACATGTTGGTATGTTGTGGATTTCAGGCTCAACTGGATTGGATGGAGCAGGGGGGCGTGGCGGCGTGGCATATTCACCTCAAACGCTGCTGTCATACGTTTGGCTCTGAATTCCACAGTTTTGGGCCGAGCTGCTTAAAACTCATTTGGATGCATCCTTATCCACCCCCCAACAGGAATCCTTAACAAACTTTAGTGAGCAGGACTTAGTTTCTCTATAGCGCCACCAAGCAAATTTCAAAGGACCCTTTGGTATTCACTTACTTCATCGTAGAGTAATGAAATTTTGTACAGTTGTAGATCTCAGCAAGACGCTCAGAATTTACAATTAATGTCATACTGCAAGTATCACAGGAAGTAAGCCATTTTAGATTGAAATCTGAATTTTGATACCAAGTTGACATGTAAAGCATATGTATTTGATCATACTTGTCCAGCAGGGGGCAGCAAGAGACCACAAATAAACCCCAAAGGAATTTCTCTTGGTAAGTAAGTGATCTTAACTCTTTGGTTTCCTTATATTTATATATTTAAGTTGAACAGATATACAAATCCTGCTTGAAAACTGACAAACTCTTGTTCAATACATTTCAGTTTTTATTTATATAACGCCAAATCATGAAACATGTCATCAGGGGTGGATTGGGACAAAAAATTGGCCCTGGCATTTTGGATTAGACTGGCCCACCACATTTTTTTTGTGTACTGAATGTGTATACCAACTGTGCAATACCAACTGTGCAATACCTTGAAGTCAGGATAATGGAAATTAGTGAGAGTGGACACTTAAAATACTTCCAAAATCTTAATTTATTAACACTGTAAAATGTAAACTCCACCACAGCACAGCAACTATTCTTAGATCAGAGAGAGAGAGAGAGAAAGAGAGGTGTCACGGTCAATCACACATATTATCACGTTACATCATTATAAGAAGTTATTGTAAGTTGCTCATCAGATCTATTCAGTCTTCCAGATACTGTAGGGTAACATTGGACTAATGTGCACTCACTGTGTAAAAAAGGATGCCAATGACAAAATGAACCTGAGAAATGGCTCACTTGTCATCATGGAAAGAAAGAAAATATATAATAACATAATATAAATTTTGATTTACTCAGTCATTTGTAATAAGTATTTTATTTATCTAATTTCCTAATTTTTGATCATATTTTCTTTAAAATCGCAGACTTTTCGCTATTTTTCATGTAAATCCTTGGTGGCGCTTGATAGCGAAGCCGGTGAGGCCGCAGCGAGCTTGGCCTACCCTGGGATTGCGCAATCCCATGGTAACTGCGCTGACTTCCATTCTGTGAATGCATCTTCCTGTCTCTAGATCATAAATTCAATTGTTCAAACAGTTATGAACTGATTTTCCACAATTTAATATATGTGGATTACGAATTGTGTTTTGGTCATCAAACTGTGTGCAGATAACATGTTTTCGTGGTGCTGGCCGATCATAAACAGCAAAGAAGTGGTTGTAGGTGAGGCCAGCAGTTCCTTGGCCACTAGGCAGGGGGCGCTCAAGGGGCACCGCTCGTGATCCCCAAATAGTAGAGTCAAAACAAGTTATTGATGTTTTATTAGCGAGTTTTGCTAAACAAGTAAAGCACTAAAAAGACTAAACATACAGCTGGAACAGGACTGATCAGGGAAGGCTTTCCTCCCTGGCAGTGAGCTCCATTGAGACTGAGAGACTTTTAAAACTGAAGAAGATAAAGAGAACTTTTACCGGAAAATGATGATATTTTTGTTCAGAAAGAGCGCCACAGGGACTTTAATTATAAGTAGAGGTAAGACAGCGATACTTATTCATGTTTTGTTTTTGTGATAAAATCTGCGTAATGTGGGTTATAGTTTTAGAATGTGTTACAAATGCAGAAATCCATCATAACTCATAAACTGTTACCAATCAAATGACAATTTTTTTCATCAAAGAACCAATATTTTTCCATGTATCTTGGTGAATTTATTTGGCTCAATCAGTCTCCTTCAGCACTTTGCAACGAGTCTACTCTGTAGAGTGTATATATTTGTAAATCTGACTCTGATGACGTCAGTGCCTCACCAGCTATGAACTCTACCGCACGTCACTGACTACAACCACCACCATATTTTACATCAGACACCGGAGCAGATGAAGGCCTGCTGTAGGGAACATGTCAGTGAGTTTGACACATTTCGCAGCGTCCGTTTGAAGAACTCGTTTATTTTTTTCGTGCAGTTTCTCTGCGCCTCCCTTGCGTTTCTTATCCATTACTACTGTGAACACCGCTGCACAAAGTTCCACATGGAGCGTGAAGGTGTTTTTCTGCTTTATGATTGGCCTAGCCCTTTAGACTGTCAGGGATGATAACCAATGGGCTGCAGTAGCCTGTGGTAAGGGCCGGATGATCGGAACAGACTCTTGCGCTGCTGATATTTTTCTTCATGCATTATGCAAATATAACGAGGCAGATATATAAAATAATAATAATAATAATACATATTATTAATATACATGTCGGGTCTGCCGGCCCAAACAGCACGTCGGCCCACCGGGAAAATGCCCGGTACGCCCGATTACCAGTCCATGCCTGCATGTCATCTAAAGGCAGTTTACAATGTCAAAATCAATCAGATTATACATATTAAGTCAGATTATCCAGATTGGTAAAAGAAATTCCTATATAAGTGAACCAGTTAATTGCATCAAAGTCGTAACAAGCAGCATTCACTCCTGAAGAAGCGTAGAGCCACAGGGAGAGTCGTTTGCATTGTACATGGCTTTGCAGCAATCCCTCATACTGATCAAGCATGAAGTGACAGCAGAAGGAAAAACTCCCCATTAACAGGAAGGAAAAACCTCCAGCAGAACCGGGCTCAGTATGAACGGTAATCTGCCTTGACTGACTGGGGGTTACAAAAGAGAGAGAAGAGACACAACATGACAGACAAAAAAGCACAGAAGCACACATTGATCCAGTAATGTGTTTTACATTAGATGGTAATAGCAGGTGATCTGTCTTCCCTGGATGATGTCACAGCTAACAGAACGCCAGACCAGGTGTACCTACTATGAAGAAAAAATAGAAAAAACAAAAAGTTAAAAGCTGAAATGACAACAGTCATGCAAAAACGAAGAACAGTAGACCCTGATGTCCTCCAGCAGCCTAAGCCTATAGCAGCATAACTATAAAGGTAGCTCAGCGTAACATGAGCCACTCTAACTATAAGCTTTGTCAAAAAGGAAAGTCTCAAGAGCCAGCTTCTAGTGGAGGAGTTCAAGTATCTTGGGGTCTTGTTCACGAATGAGGGGAAGATGGAGCGGGAGATCGACAGGCGGATTGGTGCAGCGTCTGCTGTGAAGCGGGCGCTGTACCGGTCCGTTGTGGTGAAGAGAGAGCTGAGCCAAAAGGCGAAGCTCTCGATTTACCAGTCGATCTACGTTCCTACCCTCATCTATGGTCACGAGCTTTGGGTCGTGACCGAAAGAACGAGATCCCGGACACAAGCGGCCAAAATGAGTTTTCTCCATAGTGTGTGTGAGCTCTCCCTTAGAGATAAGGTGAGGAGCTCCGTCATCCGGGGAGGACTCAGAGTAGCCACTGCTTCTTCACGTCGAGAGGAGCCAGTTGAGGTGGCTCGGGCATCTGGTTAGGATGCCTCCTGGACGCCTCCCTGGTGAGGTGTTCTGGGCACGTCCCACCGGGAGGAGGCCCAGGGGAAGACCTGGGACACGCTGGAGAGACTATGTTTTCTCTGCTGGCCTGGGAACACCTTGGGATTCCCCTGGAGGAGGTGGCCCAAGTGGCTGGGGAGAGGGACGTCTGGGCCTCCTTTATAAAGCTGCTACCCCCGCGATTTTGCTAAAGTGTTCCTTTAGCAATAGTCCAATTGCTAAAGTGTTACTTTTACATTACTTTTGGGTGTGTATCACCAATTTAGATGTTAAACTTTCATAAAAGATGTCTTAATGCAAGAAACAAAACCCTTAAAGACATGAAATAGCAAGTAACTTTAAAAAACTAAAATGGTTTTGTTAACTTCTCACATTAAGCTGGATTAACAGCTAGTAAGATACCTTTGATTAAATTGGTATACTAATGTTTAAACCAGGGGTGTCAAAGGTACGGCCCGCCGAACGATTTAGTCCGGTCCGGTGGCCAAATGCATTATCATTATTCAACGGCTGTGTCTCCTCGCTGCATCGAGCGATCTGGACCAGATTTTTTGTGAGTCGTGGGGGAGCGCTGCCGAACACGTTCGTGTGAATCGCCCAGTGGACGGGCGGGCAAAATGCGTGACAGCATCTGCGGTGGCGGGCGGCCGGCGGTGCGCAAATCCCAGCGGTGGCCAATAGGCCAGAGCGGCGCTTTGCTGCGAGGGCCGATCATCACCGCTTGCGGTTTTAATTATTATTATTATTCTGCCCCCCTAAAGAGGGGCCTTTTTGGGGGCTTTCTCATTTTCAAAAACTCACCAAACTTGGCAGATGCATGGTGACTGTTTAAAAATTTTGTATTTTAAGGTCGTCACAAAAATCTAAAGAAAAATGCCTCAACGGCGCCACCTAGAAATTTTCAAAGGACCCTTTGCTATTCACTTACTTCGTCGTAGAGACATGAAATTTGGTACAGTTGTAGAGCTCAACAAGACGCTCAGAATTTACAATTAATGTCATAGTGCAAATATCACAGGAAGTTGGCCATTTTAGACTGAATGTCTGATTTTGACCCAATTTTTGACATTTATAGCATTGGTATTTGATGGATCTCCTCCTAGAGATTTTGAGCGATCGGCTTGAAACTCGGGCAGTCTGATCATAAGGCATGGCCAATCAAAAGTTATCAAAACGGTGAGTTTTTGAGCATGCTGAAGGGGCGTTGGCAGGGGTCAAAGTTCACCTATTCGCCACAAAAAATAAAAGTGTTATATCTCCTACACAGAAACACACAGAGGCACCAAACTTTCTGTGATTAATCATCATCAGGTCTCCTATAATATCCAATGGTCAAATGATGACATCACTTAGGCCACACCCCCTGACAACAGGAAGTGTCATGTTTTGCTGTAAACGGTCGCTATGTTACCCCTCTGAGCTAATCAACATGAAACTGTGTCCAGAGACAGAAAACATGTTGTTGTATTGTGGATTCCAGCCCCAAGTCGATTCGATGGAGCAGGAGAGCGTGGCGGCGTGGTGAAGTCACCTCAAACGCCGCTGCCATACGTTTGGCTCTGAATTCCACATTTTTGGGCCGAGCTGCATAAAACTCACTTGGATGCATCCTTATCCACCCCCCAACAGGAATCCATAACAAATTTTGGTGGGCGTGACCTAATGCCTCAACGGCGCCACTTAGCAATTTTCAAAGGACCCTTTGCTATTCACTTACTTCATCGTAGAGACATGAGATTTGGTACAGTGGTAGAGCTCACCAAGACGCTCAGAATTTACAATTAATGTCATAGTGTAAATATCACAGGAAGTCGGCCATTTTAGATTGAATGTCTGATTTTGACCACATTTTTGACGTTTATAGCATTGGTATTTGATGGATCTCCTCCTAGAGATTTTTAGCGAGCGGCTTGAAACTCGGGCAGTCTGATCATAAGGCATGGCCAATTAAAAGTTATCAAAACGGTGAGTTTTTGAGCTTGTTGAAGGGGCATTAGCAAGGGTTAAAGTTCACCTACTCGCCACAAAAAATAAAACTGTTATATCTCCTACACAGAAACACACAGAGGCATCAAACTTTCAGTGATTGATCACCATCAGGTCTCCTATAATATCCAATGGTCAAATGATGACATTGCTTAGGCCACGCCCCCTGACAACAGGAAGTGTCATGTTTTGTTGTAAGCGGTCGCTATGTTACCCCTCTGAGCTAATCAACATGAAACTGTGTCCACAGACAGAACACATGTTGGTATGTTGTGGATTTCAGGCTCAACTGGATTGGATGGAGCAGGGGGGCGTGGCGGCGTGGCATATTCACCTCAAACGCTGCTGTCATACGTTTGGCTCTGAATTCCACAGTTTTGGGCCGAGCTGCTTAAAACTCATTTGGATGCATCCTTATCCACCCCCCAACAGGAATCCTTAACAAACTTTAGTGAGCAGGACTTAGTTTCTCTATAGCGCCACCAAGCAAATTTCAAAGGACCCTTTGGTATTCACTTACTTCATCGTAGAGTAATGAAATTTTGTACAGTTGTAGATCTCAGCAAGACGCTCAGAATTTACAATTAATGTCATACTGCAAGTATCACAGGAAGTAAGCCATTTTAGATTGAAATCTGAATTTTGATACCAAGTTGACATGTAAAGCATATGTATTTGATCATACTTGTCCAGCAGGGGGCAGCAAGAGACCACAAATAAACCCCAAAGGAATTTCTCTTGGTAAGTAAGTGATCTTAACTCTTTGGTTTCCTTGTATATTTAAGTTGAACAGATATACAAATTCTGCTTGAAAACTGACAAACTCTTGTTCAATACATTTCAGTTTTTATTTATATAACGCCAAATCATGAAACATGTCATCAGGGGTGGATTGGGACAAAAAATTGGCCCTGGCATTTTGGATTAGACTGGCCCACCACATTTTTTTTGTGTACTGAATGTGTATACCAACTGTGCAATACCAACTGTGCAATACCTTGAAGTCAGGATAATGGAAATTAGTGAGAGTGGACACTTAAAATACTTCCAAAATCTTAATTTATTAACACTGTAAAATGTAAACTCCACCACAGCACAGCAACTATTCTTAGATCAGAGAGAGAGAGAGAGAAAGAGAGGTGTCACGGTCAATCACACATATTATCACGTTACATCATTATAAGAAGTTATTGTAAGTTGCTCATCAGATCTATTCAGTCTTCCAGATACTGTAGGGTAACATTGGACTAATGTGCACTCACTGTGTAAAAAAGGATGCCAATGACAAAATGAACCAGAGAAATGCCTCACTTGTCATCATGGAAAGAAAGAAAATATATAATAACATAATATAAATTTTGATTTACTCAGTCATTTGTAATAAGTATTTTATTTATCTAATTTCCTAATTTTTGATCATATTTTCTTTAAAATCGCAGACTTTTCGCTATTTTTCATGTAAATCCTTGGTGGCGCTTGATAGCGAAGCCGGTGAGGCCGCAGCGAGCTTGGCCTACCCTGGGATTGCGCAATCCCATGGTAACTGCGCTGACTTCCATTCTGTGAATGCATCTTCCTGTCTCTAGATCATAAATTCAATTGTTCAAACAGTTATGAACTGATTTTCCACAATTTAATATATGTGGATTACGAATTGTGTTTTGGTCATCAAACTGTGTGCAGATAACATGTTTTCGTGGTGCTGGCCGATCATAAACAGCAAAGAAGTGGTTGTAGGTGAGGCCAGCAGTTCCTTGGCCACTAGGCAGGGGGCGCTCAAGGGGCACCGCTCGTGATCCCCAAATAGTAGAGTCAAAACAAGTTATTGATGTTTTATTAGCGAGTTTTGCTAAACAAGTAAAGCACTAAAAAGACTAAACATACAGCTGGAACAGGACTGATCAGGGAAGGCTTTCCTCCCTGGCAGTGAGCTCCATTGAGACTGAGAGACTTTTAAAACTGAAGAAGATAAAGAGAACTTTTACCGGAAAATGATGATATTTTTGTTCAGAAAGAGCGCCACAGGGACTTAAATTATAAGTAGAGGTAAGACAGCGATACTTATTCATGTTTTGTTTTTGTGATAAAATCTGCGTAATGTGGGTTATAGTTTTAGAATGTGTTACAAATGCAGAAATCCATCATAACTCATAAACTGTTACCAATCAAATGACAATTTTTTTCATCAAAGAACCAATATTTTTCCATGTATCTTGGTGAATTTATTTGGCTCAATCAGTCTCCTTCAGCACTTTGCAACGAGTCTACTCTGTAGAGTGTATATATTTGTAAATCTGACTCTGATGACGTCAGTGCCTCACCAGCCATGAACCCTACCGCACGTTAGAGACTGACATTTTTTCGGGAATCCCGCGGGTCACGTGATTCCCACGGGAATCCCGCGGGATGGGAGTCAACATCAGTAAATATCACGTGATTGGGACGGTACAGGATTAAATATAAACGGGAGCAGACGGGAGCGGGAGTAAACCAACAACAGGTACAATTAACTAGGATCGAAGCCAAAAGATTAAATAAAATAGAAAATCAAAAATGTAGGTTCGCCGCCGCCATTTTGTAGTTTTTTTCCAAGAAACCGAAACTATAATGCTGGTCAAAGAACTACACGACCCAGAAGCCAACAGTGCATCCGGTTTATTTTTTCCGCCAGCGCTCAAAAAACAGAATGGGAGTGGGGGGGGGGGGGGGGGATCAACCGCTAGTGGCGAACTCAACCTGGAAAAGTTGGATCGGCAACGCAAAGTCAGAAGTAAGGACTTATTTATTAAACTCACAGCGCAACTGTAAAGTTGCAAATATTAACAAACTTGAGGAGAGTTGAATGTCACGGTGTTAACACTCAGTACCTGCTTGTAAAACGTGTTTCCTGGACTAATTTCCCAATGTGCAACAGTGTAATAATACGGCCAATAACTTAAAACTACTTTATTATTTTATTTAGTATTGTCTGAACAGTTGTGTTTTTTTCTGTTTTAACCCAATAACTGAACAATGTGTTAACACTTCTGTTTCACTATTTAACAAAAGTAAAACATGTACTTCCATGTCTGGTCGGGTAAAAATGAGACGGAGCCGACTGGACCGGCTGTTCCTGGGTCCAGTTAGCTCCGCCTCCAGCTCCGCATCATCCCCGAAAATTAACATAATCTCACTTTTAACTTTTGATAAAAGTTGACAGATCTGTCTAAGAATGTGTTTAATGTTCAATGAATGTATTGGTTCTGATAGTAAACCCTAATTAGTTTGTGGATATTTTATTGCAAATGGAAAAATACTAATATGCTTGAATGATATTCAACTTTTTTGTAATTTTTTGTTTTACTAAACTGAGTTTTTGAACCACTTCGGTACATTATCTAAATTGTGACAGTAATGCCTTTATGCACTTTTTTCTTAACTGAGTATAGATCTCTTTCTCGGTGCATTATTCTTTAGTTTCAGCAATTTGAAATGTAAAAGTAACTTCATTGTTCATGTGAAACAATTACTTAATGAATTAGTAAAAAGCAACATTGTACATTTTGTTTATTCAACTAAGATAGGCATGGTCTGTTTCCGTGTTTGTTACTTTATTTATTTATTTATTATTATTCCTTTCACTTTAACTGGCCTTTACTACAGCTAAAACAGGAACTTAACTGACCCTTCATAGACATTCAGGTTTAATGTATTTCCAGAAAACTTAATGAAGACAACAAGAATGGGAGTAGGGCAGGAGCGGGAGTCATTCTGAGTGGGAGCGGGATGGGAGTGGGAGTAATTTTACCAGGAGCGGGACGGGACAGGATTTTTTTTTCTACTCTGGCCCGGGATTGGGACGGGACACAATTTTTATCAGTGGGAGTGGGACGGGACAGGAGTGAAAATCCACTCCCGTGTCACTCTCTACCGCACGTCACTGACTACAACCACCACCATATTTTACACCAGACACCGGAGCAGATGAAGGGCCTGCTGTTGGGGACATGTCAGTCAGTTTGACACATTTCGCAGCATCCGTTTGAAGAACTCGTTTCTTTTTTTCGTGCAGTTTCTCTGCGCCTCCCTTGCGTTTCTTATCCATTACTACTGTGAACACCGCTGCACAAAGTTCCACATGGAGCGTGAAGGTGTTTTTCTACTTTATGATTGGCCTAGCCCTTTAGACTGTCAGGGATGATAACCAATGGGCTGCAGTAGCCTGTGGTAAGGGCTGGATGATCGGAACAGACTCTTGCGCTGCTGATATTTTTCTTCATGCATTATGCAAATATAACGAGGCAGATATATAAAATAATAATAATATTAATAATAATAATACATATTATTAATATACATGTCGGGTCTGCCGGCCTGCATGTCATCTAAAGGCAGTTTACAATGTCAAAATCAATCAGATTATACATATTAAGTCAGATTATCCAGATTGGTAAAAGAAATTCCTATATAAGGGAACCAGTTGATTTCATCAAAGTCGTAACAAGCAGCATTGACTCCTGAAGAAGCGTAGAGCCACAGGGAGAGTCGTTTGCATTGTACATGGCTTAGCAGCAATCCCTCATACTGATCAAGCATGAAGTGACAGCAGAAGGAAAAACTCCCCATTAACAGGAAGGAAAAACCTCCAGCCGAACCGGGCTCAGTATGAACGGTAATCTGCCTTGACCGACTGGGGGTTACAAAAGAGAGAGAAGAGACACAACAAGACAGACAAAAAAGCACAGAAGCACACATTGATCCAGTAATGTGTTTTACATTAGATGGTAATAGCAGGTGATCTGTCTTCCCTGAATGATGTCACAGCTAACAGAACGCCAGACCAGGGGTACCTACTATGAAGAAAAAATAGAAAAAACAAAAAGGTAAAAGCTGAAATGACAACAGTCATGCAAAATTGAAGAACAATAGACCCTGATGTCCTCCAGCAGCCTAAGCCTATAGCAGCATAACTATAGAGGTAGCTCGGGGTAACATGAACCACTCTAACTATAATCTTTGTCAAAAAGGAAAGTCCCAAGAGCCAGCTTCTAGTGGAGGAGTTCAAGTATCTTGGGGTCTTGTTCACGAATGAGGGGAAGATGGAGCGGGAGATCGACAGGCGGATTGGTGCGACGTCTGCTGTGAAGCGTGCGCTGTACCGATCCGTTGTGGTGAAGAGAGAGCTGAGCCAAAAGGCCAAGCTCTCGATTTACCAGTCGATCTACGTTCCTACCCTCATCTATGGTCACGAGCTTTGGGTCGTGACCGAAAGAACGAAATCCCGGATACAAGCGGCCAAAATGAGTTTTCTCCATAGTGTGTCTGGGCTCTCCCTTAGAGATAGGGTGAGGAGCTCAGTCATCCGGGGAGGACTCAGAGTAGAGCCGCTGCTCCTCCACATTGAGAGGAGCCAGTTGAGGTGGATCGGGCATCTGGTTAGGATGCCTCCTGGACGCCTCCCTGATGAGGTGTTCTTGGCACGTCCCACCGGGAGGAGGCCCAGAGGAAGACCCAGGACACGCTGGAGAGACTATGCTGGCCTGGGAACGCTTTGGGATTCCCCCGGAGGAAGTGGCCCAAGTGGCTGGGGAGAGGAAGGTCTGGGGCTCCCTCTTGAAGCTGCCCCTGCGACCTGACCCCGGATAAGTGGAAGACGATGGATGGATGGAAAAAGGAAAGTTTTAGGATTAGTCTTAAAAGTAGACAGGGTGTCTGCGTCACGGACCAAAACTGGGAGTTTGTTCCACTGGAGAGGAGCCTGATAACTAAAGGATCTGCCTACCATTCTGGTTTTACAGACTTTAGGAACCACTAGCAGACCTGCTTTCTGAGAGTGAAGTGGTCTGTTAGAAATTACTAAAGTTTGTACACAACATACACGTGGAATATTGCTAACGTGTTACTTTAGCAATTTTCCAATTGCCAAAGTGTTACTTTTACATTATTACTTTTGGGTGTGTATCCACCAATTTAACTGTCAAACTTTCATAAAAGCTGTCCTAATGCAAGAAACGAAACCCTTAAACACATGAAATAATTAACTTTAAATAACTAAAAAGGTTTTGTTAACTTTTCACATGAAGCTGGATTAACAGCTAGTAAGATACCTTTGATTAAGTTGGTATACTAATGTTTAAACCAGGGGTGTCAAACGTACGGCCTGCGGGCCGGATCTGGCCCGCCGAACGATTTAGTCCGGCCCGGTGGCCAAATGCATTTTTATTATTCAACGGCTGTGTCTCCTCGGTGCATCGACCGATCTGCACCAGATTTTTTGTGAGTCGTGGGGGAGCGCTGCCCAACGCATACGTGTGTATGGCATGGTAGACGGGTGAGGAAAATGCATGACAGCTTCTGCGGTGGCTGGCGGCGGGAGGTGCGCGTACCCTAGCGGTGGCCCTTAGGCCAGAGCGGCGCTTGGCTGCGAGGGCCGATCATCACCGCTTGCGGTTTTAATTATTATTATTATTATTCTGCCCCCCTAAAGAGGGGCCTTTTTGGGGGCTTTCTCATTTTCAAAAACTCACCAAACTTGGCAGATGCATGGTGACTGTTTAAAAATTTTGTATTTTAAGGTCGTCACAAAAATCTAAAGAAAAATGCCTCAACGGCGCCACCTAGAAATTTTCAAAGGACCCTTTGCTATTCACTTACTTCGTCGTAGAGACATGAAATTTGGTACAGTTGTAGAGCTCAACAAGACGCTCAGAATTTACAATTAATGTCATAGTGCAAATATCACAGGAAGTTGGCCATTTTAGACTTAAAGTCTGATTTTGACCCAATTTTTCACGTTTATAGCATTGGTATTTGATGGATCTCCTCCTAGAGATTTTGAGCGATCGGCTTGAAACTCGGGCAGTCTGATCATAAGGCATGGCCAATCAAAAGTTATCAAAACGGTGAGTTTTTGAGCATGCTGAAGGGGCGTTGGCAGGGGTCAAAGTTCACCTATTCGCCACAAAAAATAAAAGTGTTATATCTCCTACACAGAAACACACAGAGGCACCAAACTTTCTGTGATTAATCATCATCAGGTCTCCTATAATATCCAATGGTCAAATGATGACATCACTTAGGCCACACCCCCTGACAACAGGAAGTGTCATGTTTTGCTGTAAACGGTCGCTATGTTACCCCTCTGAGCTAATCAACATGAAACTGTGTCCAGAGACAGAAAACATGTTGTTGTGTTGTGGATTCCAGCCCCAAGTCGATTCGATGGAGCAGGAGGAAATTTTCAAAGGACCCTTTGCTATTCACTTACTTCGTCGTAGAGACATGAAATTTGGTACAGTTGTAGAGCTCAACAAGACGCTCAGAATTTACAATTAATGTCATAGTGCAAATATCACAGGAAGTTGGCCATTTTAGACTTAAAGTCTGATTTTGACCCAATTTTTCACGTTTATAGCATTGGTATTTGATGGATCTCCTCCTAGAGATTTTGAGCGATCGGCTTGAAACTCGGGCAGTCTGATCATAAGGCATGGCCAATCAAAAGTTATCAAAACGGTGAGTTTTTGAGCATGCTGAAGGGGCGTTGGCAGGGGTCAAAGTTCACCTATTCGCCACAAAAAATAAAAGTGTTATATCTCCTACACAGAAACACACAGAGGCACCAAACTTTCTGTGATTAATCATCATCAGGTCTCCTATAATATCCAATGGTCAAATGATGACATCACTTAGGCCACACCCCCTGACAACAGGAAGTGTCATGTTTTGCTGTAAACGGTCGCTATGTTACCCCTCTGAGCTAATCAACATGAAACTGTGTCCAGAGACAGAAAACATGTTGTTGTGTTGTGGATTCCAGCCCCAAGTCGATTCGATGGAGCAGGAGAGCGTGGCGGCGTGGTGAAGTCACCTCAAACGCCGCTGCCATACGTTTGGCTCTGAATTCCACATTTTTGGGCCGAGCTGCATAAAACTCACTTGGATGCATCCTTATCCACCCCCCAACAGGAATCCATAACAAATTTTGGTGGGCGTGACCTAATGCCTCAACGGCGCCACTTAGCAATTTTCAAAGGACCCTTTGCTATTCACTTACTTCATCGTAGAGACATGAGATTTGGTACAGTGGTAGAGCTCACCAAGACGCTCAGAATTTACAATTAATGTCATAGTGTAAATATCACAGGAAGTCGGCCATTTTAGATTGAATGTCTGATTTTGACCCCATTTTTGACGTTTATAGCATTGGTATTTGATGGATCTCCTCCTAGAGATTTTTAGCGAGCGGCTTGAAACTCGGGCAGTCTGATCATAAGGCATGGCCAATTAAAAGTTATCAAAACGGTGAGTTTTTGAGCTTGTTGAAGGGGCATTAGCAAGGGTTAAAGTTCACCTACTCGCCACAAAAAATAAAACTGTTATATCTCCTACACAGAAACACACAGAGGCATCAAACTTTCAGTGATTGATCACCATCAGGTCTCCTATAATATCCAATGGTCAAATGATGACATTGCTTAGGCCACGCCCCCTGACAACAGGAAGTGTCATGTTTTGTTGTAAGCGGTCGCTATGTTACCCCTCTGAGCTAATCAACATGAAACTGTGTCCACAGACAGAACACATGTTGGTATGTTGTGGATTTCAGGCTCAACTGGATTGGATGGAGCAGGGGGGCGTGGCGGCGTGGCATATTCAGCTCAAACGCTGCTGTCATACGTTTGGCTCTGAATTCCACAGTTTTGGGCCGAGCTGCTTAAAACTCATTTGGATGCATCCTTATCCACCCCCCAACAGGAATCCTTAACAAACTTTAGTGAGCAGGACTTAGTTTCTCTATAGCGCCACCAAGCAAATTTCAAAGGACCCTTTGGTATTCACTTACTTCATCGTAGAGTAATGAAATTTTGTACAGTTGTAGATCTCAGCAAGACGCTCAGAATTTACAATTAATGTCATACTGCAAGTATCACAGGAAGTAAGCCATTTTAGATTGAAATCTGAATTTTGATACCAAGTTGACATGTAAAGCATATGTATTTGATCATACTTGTCCAGCAGGGGGCAGCAAGAGACCACAAATAAACCCCAAAGGAATTTCTCTTGGTAAGTAAGTGATCTTAACTCTTTGGTTTCCTTGTATATTTAAGTTGAACAGATATACAAATCCTGCTTGAAAACTGACAAACTCTTGTTCAATACATTTCAGTTTTTATTTATATAGCGCCAAATCATGAAACATGTCATCAGGGGTGGATTGGGACAAAAAATTGGCCCTGGCATTTTGGATTAGACTGGCCCACCACATTTTTTTTGTGTACTGAATGTGTATACCAACTGTGCAATACCAACTGTGCAATACCTTGAAGTCAGGATAATGGAAATTAGTGAGAGTGGACACTTAAAATACTTCCAAAATCTTAATTTATTAACACTGTAAAATGTAAACTCCACCACAGCACAGCAACTATTCTTAGATCAGAGAGAGAGAGAGAGAAAGAGAGGTGTCACGGTCAATCACACATATTATCTCGTTACATCATTATAAGAAGTTATTGTAAGTTGCTCATCAGATCTATTCAGTCTTCCAGATACTGTAGGGTAACATTGGACTAATGTGCACTCACTGTGTAAAAAAGGATGCCAATGACAAAATGAACCAGAGAAATGCCTCACTTGTCATCATGGAAAGAAAGAAAATATATAATAACATAATATAAATTTTGATTTACTCAGTCATTTGTAATAAGTATTTTATTTATCTAATTTCCTAATTTTTGATCATATTTTCTTTAAAATCGCAGACTTTTCGCTATTTTTCATGTAAATCCTTGGTGGCGCTTCATAGCGAAGCCGGTGAGGCCGCAGCGAGCTTGGCCTCCCCTGGGATTGCGCAATCCCATGTTAACTGTGCTGACTTCCATTCTGTGAATGCATCTTCCTGTCTCTAGATCATAAATTCAATTGTTCAAACAGTTATGAACTGATTTTCCACAATTTAATATATGTGGATTACGAATTGTGTTTTGGTCATCAAACTGTGTGCAGATAACATGTTTTCGTGGTGCTGACCGATCATAAACAGCAAAGAACTGGTTGTAGGTGAGGCCGGCAGTTCCTTGGCCGCTAGGCAGGGGGCGCTCAAGGGGCACCGCTCGTGATCCCCAAATAGTAGAGTCAAAACAAGTTATTGATGTTTTATTAGCGAGTTTTGCTAAACAAGTAAAGCACTAAAAAGACTCTAAACATACAGCTGGAACAGGACTGATCAGGGAAGGCTTTCCTCCCTGGCAGTGAGCTCCACTGAGACTAAGAGAGTTTTAAATCTGAAGAAGATAAAGAGAACTTTTACCGGAAAATGATATTTTTGTTCAGAAAGAGCGCCGCAGGGACTTAAATTATAAGTAGAGGTAAGACAGCGATACTTATTCATGTTTTGTTTTTGTGATAAAATGTGCTTAATGTGGGTTATAGTTTTAGAATGTGTTACAAATGCAGAAATCCATCATAACTCATAAACTGCTACCAATCAAATGACAAATTTTTTTTCATCAAAGAACCAATATTTTTCCATGTATCTTGGTGAATTTATTTGGCTCAATCAGTCTCCTTCAGCACTTTGCAACGAGTCTACTCTGTAGAGTGTATATATTTGTAAATCTGACTCTGATGACGTCAGTGCCTCACCAGCTATGAACCCTACCGCAAGTCACTGGCTACAACCACCACCACCATATCTTACATCAGACACCGGAGCAGATGAAGGCCTGCTGTAGGGAACATGTCAGTGAGTTTGACACATTTCGCAGCATCCGTTTGAAGAACTCGTTTCTTTTTTTCGTGCAGTTTCTCTGCGCCTCCCATTACTACTGTGAACACTGCTGCACAAAGTTCCACATGGAGCGTGAAGGTGTTTTTCTACTTTATGATTGGCCTAGCCCTTTAGACTGTCAGGGATGATAACGAGGCAGATATATAAAATAATTAATAATAATAATACATATTTATATACATGTCGGGTCTGCCGGCCCAAACAGCACGTCGGCCCACCGGGAAAATGCCCGGTACGCCCGATTACCAGTCCATGCCTGCATGTCATCTAAAGGCAATTTACAATGTCAAAATCAATCAGATTATACATATTAGGTCAGATTATCCAGATTGGTAAAATAAATTCCTATATAAGGGAACCAGTTGATTGCATCAAAGTCGTAACAAGCAGCATTCACTCCTGAAGAAGCGTAGAGCCACAGGGAGAGTCGTTTGCATTGTACATGGCTTTGCAGCAATCCCTCATACTGATCAAGCATGAAGTGACAGCAGAAGAAAAAACTCCCCATTAACAGGAAGGAAAAACCTCCATCAGAGGCGGGCTCAGTATGAACGGTAATCTGCGTTGACCGACTGGGGGTTACAAAAGAGAGAGAAGAGACACAACAAGAGAGACAAAAAAGCACAGAAGCACACATTGATCCAGTAATCTGTTTTACATTAGATGGTAATAACAGGTGATCTGTCTTCCCTGGATGATGTCACAGCTAACAGAATGCCAGACCAGGTGTACCTACTATGAAGAAAAAATAGAAAAAACAAAAAGTTAAAAGCTGAAATGACAACAGTCATGCAAAATTGAAGAACAATACACCCTGATGTCCTCCAGCAGCCTAAGCCTATAGCAGCATAACTATAGAGGTAGCTCAGGGTAACATGAACCACTCTAACTATAAGCTTTGTCAAAAAGGAAAGTCCCAAGAGCCAGCTTCTAGTGGAGGAGTTCAAGTATCTTGGGGTCTTGTTCATGAATGAGGTGAAGATGGAGCGGGAGATCGACAGGCGGATTGGTGCAACGTCTGCTGTGAAGCGGGCGCTGTAGCGATCCGTTGTGGTGAAGAGAGAGGTGAGCCAAAAGGCGAAGCTCTTGATTTACCGGTCGATCTACGCTCCTACCCTCATCTATGGTCACGAGCTTTGGGTCGTGACCGAAAGAACGAGATCCCGGATACAAGCGGCCAAAATAAGTTTTCTCGATAGTGTGTCTGGGCTCTCCCTTAGAGATAGGGTGAGGAGCTCAGTCATCCGGGGAGGACTCAGAGTAGAGCCGCTGCTCCTCCACATTGAGAGGAGCCAGTTGAGGTGGCTCGGGCATCTGGTTAGGATGCCTCCTGGACGCATCCCTGGTGAGGTGTTCTGGGCACGTCCCACCGGGAGGAGGCCCAGGGGAAGACCCAGGACACGCTGGAGAGACTCTGCTCGCCTGGGAACGCTTTGGGATTCCCCCGGAGGAAGTGGCCCAAGTGGCTGGGGAGAGGAAGGTCTGGGCCTCCCTCTTGAAGCTGCTACACCCGCGATCTGACCCCGGATAAGCGGAAGACGATGGATGGATGGAAAAAGGAAAGTTTTAGGATTAGTCTTAAAAGTAGACAGGGTGTCTGCGTCACGGACCAAAACTGGGAGTTGGTTCCACTGGAGAGGAGCATGATAGCTAAAGGATCTGCCTACCATTCTGGTTTTACAGACTTTAGGAACCACCAGCAGACCTGCTTTCTGAGAGTGAAGTGGTCTGTTAGAAATTACTAAAGTTTGTACACAACATACACATGTGGAATATTGCTAACGTGTTACTTTAGCAATATTCCAATTGCTAAAGTGTTACTTTTACATTATTACTTTTGGGTGTGTATCCACCAATTTAACTGTCAAACTTTCATAAAAGCTGTCTTAATGCAAGAAACGAAACCCTTAAACACATGAAATAATTAACTTTAAATAACTAAAAAGGTTTTGTTAACTTTTCACATGAAGCTGGATTAACAGCTAGTAAGATACCTTTGATTAAGTTGGTATACTAATGTTTAAACCAGGGGTGTCAAACGTACGGCCTGCGGGCCGGATCTGGCCCGCCGAACGATTTAGTCCGGCCCGGTGGCCAAATGCATTTTCATTATTCAACGGCTGTGTCTCCTCGGTGCATCGACCGATCTGCACCAGATATTTTGTGAGTCGTGGGGGAGCGCTGCCCAACGCGTACGTGTGTATTGCATGGTAGACGGGCGAGGAAAATGCATGACAGCTTCTGCTGTGGCTGGCGGCGGGAGGTGCGCGTACCCTAGCGGTGGCCCATAGGCCAGAGCGGCGCTTGGCTGCGAGGGCCGATCATCACCGCTTGCGGTTTTAATTCTTATTCTTATTCTGCCCCCCTAAAGAGGGGCCTTTTTGGGGGCTTTATCATATTCAAAAACTCACCAAACTTTGCAGATGCATGGTGACTGTTTAAAAATTTTGTATTTTAAGGTCGTCACAAAAATCTAAAGAAAAATGCCTCAACGGCGCCACCTAGAAATTTTCAAAGGACCCTTTGCTATTCACTTACTTCGTCGTAGAGACATGAGATTTGGTACAGTTGTAGAGCTCAACAAGACGCTCAGAATTTACAATTATTGTCATAATGCAAGTATCACAGGAAGTCGGCCATTTTAGACTGAAAGTCTGATTTTGACCTCAATTTTGACAGTTACAGCATTGGTATAAGATCTAACTCCTCCTAGAGATATCGAGCGATCGGCTTGAAACTCGGGCAGTCTGATCATAAGGCATGGCCAATCAAATGTTATCAAAACGGTGAGTTTTTGAGCATGCTGAAGGGGCGTTGGTAGGGGTCAAAGTTCACCTATTCGCCACAAAAAATAAAAGTGTTATATCTCCTACACAGAAACACACAGAGGCACCAAACTTTCTGTGATTGATCATCATCAGGTCTCCTATAATATCCAATGGTCAAATGATGACATTGCTTAGGCCACGCCCCCTGACAACAGGAAGTGTCATGTTTTGTTGTAAGCGGTCGCTATGTTACCCCTCTGAGCTAATCAACATGAAATTGTGTCCACAGACAGAACACATGTTGGTATGTTGTGGATTTCAGGCTCAACTGGATTCGATGGAGCAGGGGGGCGTGGCGGCGTGGCATATTCACCTCAAACGCTGCTGTCATACGTTTGGCTCTGAATTCCACAGTTTTGGGCCGAGCTGCCTAAAACTCATTTGGATGCATCCTTATCCACCCCCCAACAGGAATCCATAACAAACTTTAGTGAGCAGGACTTAGTTTCTCTATAGCGCCACCAAGCAATTTTCAAAGGACCTTTTGCTATTCACTTACTTCATCGTAGAGTAATGAAATTTTGTACAGTTGTAGATCTCAGCAAGACGCTCAGAATTTACAATTAATGTCATACTGCAAGTATCACAGGAAGTAAGCCATTTTAGATTGAAATCTGAATTTTGATACCAAGTTGACATGTAAAGCATATGTATTTGATCATACTTGTCCAGCAGGGGGCAGCAAGAGACCACAAATAAACCCCAAAGGAATCTCTCTTGGTAAGTAAGTGATCTTAACTCTTTGGTTTCCTTATATATTTAAATTGAACAGATATACAAATCCTGCTTGAAAACTGACAAACTCTTGTTCAATACATTTCAGTTTTTATTTATATAGCGCCAAAATCATGAAACATGTCATCAGGGGTGGATTGGAACAAAAAAATCGGCCCTGGCATTTTGGATTAGACTGGCCCACCACATTTTTTTTGTGTACTGAATGTGTATACCAACTGTGCAATACCTTGAAGTCAGGATAATGGAAATTAGAGAGAGTGGACACTTAAAATACTTCCAAAATCTTAATTTATTAACACTGTAAAATGTAAACTCCACCACAGCACAGCAACTATTCTTAGATCAGAGAGAGAGAGAGAAAGAGAGGTGTCACGGTCAATCACACATATTATCACGTTACATCATTATAGGAAGTTATTGTAAGTTGCTCATCAGATCTATTCCGTCTTCCAGATACTGTAGGGTAACATTGGACTAATGTGCACTCACTGTGTAAAAAAGGATGCCAATGACAAAATGAACCAGAGAAATGCCTCACTTGTCATCATGGAAAGAAAGAAAATATATAATAACATAATATAAATTTTGATTTACTCAGTCATTTGTAATAAGTATTTTATTTATCTAATTTCCTAATTTTTGATCATATTTTCTTTAAAATCGCAGACTTTTCGCTATTTTTCATGTAAATTCTTGGTGGCGCTTCATAGGGAAGCCGGTGAGGCCGCAGCGAGCTTGGCCTCCCCTGGGATTGCGCAATCCCATGTTAACTGCGCTGACTTCCATTCTGTGAATGCATCTTCCTGTCTCTAGATCATAAATTCAATTGTTCAAACAGTTATGAACTGATTTTCCACAATTTAATATATGTGGATTACGAATTGTGTTTTGGTCATCAAACTGTGTGCAGATAACATGTTTTCCTGGTGCTGGCCGATCATAAACAGCAAAGAACTGGTTGTAGGTGAGGCCGGCAAATCCTTGGCCTCTAGGCAGGGGGCGCTCAAGGGGCACCGCTCGTGATCCCCAAATAGTAGAGTCAAAACAAGTTATTGATGTTTTATTAGCGAGTTTTGCTAAACAAGTAAAGCACTAAAAAGACTCTAAACATACAGCTGGAACAGGACTGATCAGGGAAGGCTTTCCTCCCTGGCAGTGAGCTCCACTGAGACTAAGAGAGTTTTAAATCTGAAGAAGATAAAGAGAACTTTTACCGGAAAATGATGATATTTTTGTTCAGAAAGAGCGCCACATGGACTTAAATTATAAGTAGAGGTAAGACAGCGATACTTATTCATGTTTTGTTTTTGTGATAAAATGTGCGTAATATGGGTTATAGTTTTAGAATGTGTTACAAATGCAGAAATCCATCATAACTCATAAACTGTTACCAATCAAATGACAATTTTTTTTCATCAAAGAACCAATATTTTTCCATGTATCTTGGTGAATTTATTTGGCTCAATCAGTCTCCTTCAGCACTTTGCAACGAGTCTACTCTGTAGAGTGTATATATTTGTAAATCTGACTCTGATGACGTCAGTGCCTCACCAGCTATGAACCCTACCGCACATCACTGACTACAACCACCACCACCACTATATTTTACATCAGACACCGGAGCAGATGAAGGCCTGCTGTTGGGAACATGTCAGTCAGTTTGACACAGTTTGACACAGAAGCACACATTGATCCAGTAATCTGTTTTACATTAGATGGTAATAACAGGTGATCTGTCTTCCCTGGATGATGTCACAGCTAACAGAACGCCAGACCAGGTGTACCTACTATGAAGAAAAAATAGAAAAAACAAAAAGTTAAAAGCTGAAATGACAACAGTCATGCAAAATTGAAGAACAATAGACCCTGATGTCCTCCAGCAGCCTAAGCCTATAGCAGCATAACTATAGAGGTAGCTCGGGGTAAAATGAACCACTCTAACTATAAGCTTTGTCAAAAAGGAAAGTCCCAAGAGCCGGCTTCTAGTGGAGGAGTTCAAGTATCTTGGGGTCTTGTTCACGAATGAGGGGAAGATGGAGCGGGAGATCGACAGGCGGATTGGTGCGACGTCTGCTGTGAAGCGGGCGCTGTACCGATCCGTTGTGGTGAAGAGAGAGGTGAGCCAAAAGGCCAAGCTCTCGATTTACCAGTCGATCTACGTTCCTACCCTCATCTATGGTCACGAGCTTTGGGTCGTGACCGAAAGAACGAGATCCCGGATACAAGCGGCCAAAATGAGTTTTCTCCATAGTGTGTCTGGGCTCTCCCTTAGAGATAGGGTGAGGAGCTCAGTCATCCGGGGAGGACTCAGAGTAGAGCCGCTGCTCCTCCACATTGAGAGGAGCCAGTTGAGGTGGCTCGGGCATCTGGTTAGGATGCCTCCTGGACGCCTCCCTGGTGAGGTGTTCTGGGCACGTCCCACCGGGAGGAGGCCCAGGGGAAGACCCAGGACACGCTGGAGAGACTCTACTCGCCTGGGAACGCTTTGGGATTCCCCCGGATAAGCGGAAGACGATGGATGGATGGAAAAAGGAAAGTTTTAGGATTAGTCTTAAAAGTAGACAGGGTGTCTGCGTCACGGACCAAAACTGGGAGTTGGTTCCACTGGAGAGGAGCATGATAGCTAAAGGATCTGCCTCCCATTCTGGTTTTACAGACTTTAGGAACCACCAGCAGACCTGCTTTCTGAGAGTGAAGTGGTCTGTTAGAAATTACTAAAGTTTGTACACAACATACACATGTGGAATATTGCTAACGTGTTACTTTAGCAATATTCCAATTGCTAAAGTGTTAGTTTTACATTATTACTTTTGGGTGTGTATTCACCAATTTAGATGTCAAACTTTCATAACAGCTGTCTTAATGCAAGAAACGAAACCCTTAACACATGAAATAACAATTAACTTTAAATAGCTAAAAAGGTTTTGTTAACTTTTCACATGAAGCTGGATTAACAGCTAGTAAGATACCTTTAATTAAATAGGTATACTAATGTTTAAACCAGGGGTGTCAAACGTACGGCCTGCGGGCCGGATCTGGCCCGCCGAACGATTTAGTCCGGCCCGGTGGCCAAATGCATTTTCATTATTCAACGGCTGTGTCTCCTCGGTGCATCGACCGATGTGCACCAGATTTTTTGTGAGTCGTGGGGGAGCGCTGCCCAACGCATACGTGTGTATTGCATGGTGGACGGGTGAGGAAAATGCGCGACAGCTTCTGCGGTGGCTGGCGGCGGGAGGTGCGCATACCCTAGCGGTGGCCCATAGGCCAGAGCGGCGCTTGGCTGCGAGGGCCGATCATCACCGCTTGCGGTTTTAATTTTCTACTTGCATCTTTTCCATAAAGGCTTGATTTGTGGAGCATGTGACTATAAGTTGTCCCATAAATAGATTCTCACACCTGAGCTGGTGATCGCTGAAGCTCCTGTTACCATGGGCCTGTCAGTTCAGGTGGACAGTTCAAGAATCATGTATAATTCTTGCAAGGCAATGCAATTGGTAATCATTAGTCCAAAAATACAGGTACTGAGGCTGGGACACGAGACCCTAGGGGAAAGGATTCCATTTACCTAGGGACCACTAGAGGGAGGGGCCTTCAAATAGCCTGGATGAAAAAAAAGTTTATTTTATTACATTTTCTTTTACTTGTTCTGTTTGTCTGCCAACCACATTCTTACCAATGTCAGCTTTTGCATGTAAGCAAAGGGATGTGTGTAATAGGACATGGAGTAACTTTTTGGCTAGCTGTGCTCACCACTGAAAATTTATTCTCAAAATTCCAATGAAGCAGATTCCCTGTGGTCCCCGAGTGCCTCAGAAACCCTGGATCACGTTTCTCCTGTGATGCCACAGCATTCTGGTTGTTTCCTAAATTGCCTACCTGTATGAAAGCTCCTACGTACTGTAGATGCTGACCTAGAGTGGTGTAGCAAGCTCTTCAAAAGTGTGGTGGAGGCGGGTCGATTGGTAAGGGATGGTAGCATTCTGTACAAGGTGGTGCATCAGTTATGTTGGTCCTCTTATAGGACATTTCTCAAATGACGTCAAATTACTAAATTTAGAACAGCGTAGAGTGAATGCATTGCGGCCATTTTGGGGTTGTACAAACAGAGCGGTAATAGCTTGAATAGTTTACTTGTATGAATAAAATAGTGAACAGATCTGTCCTGAATATTGTCTCAAGAGACATAACATGGCAACTACAAAACACAGCTGCATTGGTATCTCCAGGAGTGACTCACAACGGCCATATGAAGGGATTTTTTCCCCATTAATTTTCCAAAACCTCAAAGGATTGGCAAGAAATATCAGTGTTGAATATGTTGTGCTTTCAGTCATTGGGAACAAAATCAGACTGTAAGTGTAAAGCCACTGAAATGTGAGACTTTTACAGGCACCAAGGGACTGTTCTCACAGCAGGGGGCCACTGTAGAAAGCCCCCGACCACGCTACAATCTATCTCTTTGTCCGTCAGTCCTCGAGGAGAGGACTAATAGGCTTTTGGATATGTTTTTACGGTTATAAAAACTTTATTTCCATAAGGGTTCTATACACTGATGGGATATTAATGTTTGTCTTGTCTAGTCCGCTCATCTTTGAGCTTCTTATGTTTTTATCCTTTAAATACATTTTGTTGTGTACTTGGAAACTCTGGGAGAGCAGAAACATTCAAATTATTCTGTCTAGGTACTGTGTGGATATCTTTATATTATTTTTAGGTCAAATTTTTTCAAGCTGTTCAGTTTTCTCTGTTGTGGTTTTGAACAATTATGACACAGTATTTGCTGCAGTACTGCTAAAAAATATCATGGCCTTATGGCTTACCAATTTTGTGAATCTGCCATTTTATATATTTTTGTGCCACAACTTTTATGTCCAAGCTCAAAGAAGCCCAAGTTACAAGTCGATAAATCAAAAATGTAGCATTAAAACTACAGTTGCTAATCCTGTTCAGAAACACTTTTTATTATACTGGGTAAAATCGTCCTTCCGTCCTGAAAGTAGTCGATTAATTACATATTCAGAAAAAGGAGGTTAAAACAATCGATCTCTGTGGGAGCTGCAGGCCTACAAAAAGAGTTGTGGATTGAAATGTATTAAACTTGAAGTTGAATTATTTCTGTTAATAAATTCTTATATGTCGAAGAGACATAATTCATTAATTCCATATGTTTGCAGAGTTTGCTGTTTGAGAATGAAAGAGCTCAAATTCCTTTTTCAGCTATGGTCCTAAAACCCTCGCCAACATGGGCTGGTACACACAGCACAAAGAGTGAGGGTTATTTGTTTAAAAATTAAATAACTTAATTGCACTACCAGATGAGCCCATCTTAAACAGAGGGACACACAAATCTTTTATTCACTTTTTATATAATAAAGCTTTTAAAAAGTTCACCTATTTTAATAAAATATTATACTTGGGGTCTATATAGATTGGATAAATCATTACAACTGTCATGTTTTTGACATTTGTTCTGTGTGTACTCTAGTGAGTTAAGATAGAAATGGAAAAGATTGAATAGATGGCCAACAAGGCCAAATGAAACCCAGTCATTTACTTAATTGTGTTTTCTTAACATTCTCAATGTATCATCTAAAAAATTAGCAATGATGGTACCAATTAAAAGTAATAATTTAATAAGCCCTCATTATCTATGGCAACAACCAAAATCCTATTAAGATAGAGAGAGTATGAATCAAAAGATACTATGCTGCCAAAATGACGCCGCAAGATAACACCTTGTTGTCAGAGAGCATAGACATCCAAAGCAACACATTGTGTAAAGATTTGTCTTTAGTAAGCAACCTTAAGCTCTGGCCTCTGTGATTGCTCTCAGAGCCTTTGCCTGCAGGCCAAAAGTAACTGTTAGCTTGTGTTCGGAAATTTCTTTACACGATTTTAGAGGCCAAGAAGCTTTTCCTCAGCCCCCCGTGGAGCCTGATTTGCTGTTTCCTTAAACACACCCACTCACTTCAAGATGCTCTCAGAGGTTTTTTAGCCCCTCTTTTCGTGCCCCCCCATACTGTTTTTCTTTCACTTGCTTAACTGCACTTTTCTCTCTCTCTCTTTTAATTCATTTTTGGTTTTCCTTTCTTGCTCTCCTGATCTTCCTATCATTTTTTTCCCACTTTCACTCACTTGATCATTCCTTCCTTCCTTCCTTTCCTCCCTTTCTGTCTGCCTCACTCGTATTCCCCAACTCTCCAGAACACTTATATTGCAATACACTCGCCATCTCACACACTCCAAGGGAAGGAGTTCAACTGGTACATTATGTCTCCCGGGTATTTCATAGACTAATGGAAAACACTCAAAATGCCTTGGCATTCCCTCTTCCACTGCTAAAGGAGAAAGTCTCAGTCCCCATATTGCCGTAGTAAGGAAAAGCTACTGCTAACAAGCGCCTGTAGCTTAAATTTTTTTCAGAAGCACTACAAATTCATTTCAAGTTGTTTTTTGTTGTTGTTTTATACAATTTGTTAAAGGTGAGGATGTATGCTAAATTTAAAAAGGAGGCATTTTGCATGCAGATAACTAAAGTTATTTGGAGAACAATGGTCGAAACCTGCTTATAGGACTATGTATGCACATGTGACATGATATAAAGTGCATTTTGTAGAACACCAAAACCCTTTCCATCTATTATGTATGTTTGAATGAAATTTATAGGAATGTAGGTCAGACTGCTGTCAGTTGGAGCTCTACCAAACTTTCGACATGGTGAGACAGATCAAACTTTAGCAGTGCATAATCACAATGTTTGCCATAATCAAAGCTAAAGGCAGTCCAATGAAATAGTGTTGTGGTGACCTTTTGTTGTGCCAACTTTTCTTTTTTTTTTGACCAGGCAGTGTATTTTTGTTGCCCATCAGTGGAACATTTTAAAGAAAGTCAGCACATTGAGCACAGATGGTGCAAGAAACATGATGGCTGCTGTGAGACATCTGCCTTTTGAACACGTTCTCTACATCACACACATCGTTTTACTGCTGTGTCTCTGAAGAACAGTGTGTTTGACAATGTTCTGACCAGATGCAGAAAAGTTGTGGGCCATTTTAAACACAGTCCAGCAAATTCTGCAGATATAAGGGAGCAAAAGTTGAAGATAAACATAAGAAAGAATCGCCATACAAGACATTTCAGCCAGATGCAATTCCAACTCTGAACGTGATAAAAAGTGTCCACAGAAATGAACAACTACTGAGAGACGTCCTTATCACACACGAGACCAATATTACCAAGCCAACTACAGTTGAAATTGACAAACTGCAGAGGTTGGAAATGCTTCTGGAGCCCTGCGGTATATTTTACTTATATATGTATGTGAAAGTGGAATAGTATTTGTAAGTGTTTGTAAATTTAATATGAATATTATGGTTTCAGGTATGTGACTGAACAATTTTGAGGACAAAAGTATGTTTAATGCTCTGTTGTTCTGCCAGCTTTTTTTGCCATCTGTCTCGGATGATGTAGAACTCTGATGATGACCCTGCCTACGTGGTCAAATTCCAGACTGCATTCAGAACTGACCTGGAGACACGTAAGCAGAATACCAACATTGCATATCTGAAGATTGCTATCACGCTGGACCCAAGAGTACAGGACATCAAATGCATGCCCAAAACTGAGAGGGGTGAGGAGTGGACATTGTACATAAGTTTACTCAAACAAAAAGAGAGATGCTGCAAAGAAACCTGCAGAAGCAACAACATCAGGGCCACCAAAGAAAAAGCTAGCCTAACTGGCTTCTTCAGTAGAGTCTGATTCTGAACAGGAGAAAGACTTGGTTTAGAAACGTGTAGGTTGATACAAAGCAGAGCCCACCATCAGCACAGAAGCTTGTTCCTTAGAGATATGGTCCAAACATGCAGGCACACACAACAGGCTGGCTCCCATTGCACAAAACTATGGGGTGCCCCCAGGGACATATATCAAAATTAACTTCCATATACACATGTTAAATTAAACTCTTCCATATAATATAGTGAAAACCGTGCATAAACACTAGTGAAATGCTCTCACACACACTAGTGAAAACATTTACCTCTTATATAACCTACTGAAAACCGTGCACAAACACTAGTGAAAAGCTCTCACATAAACTAGTGAAAACATTTACCTCTTATATAACCTACTCAAACGTTCTCATACAAAGTAGTGAGAACTGTTCATATAAACTGGTGAAAAGCTTTACCTTTCATATACACTACTGAAAAGCTTTCATATACACTACTGAAAAGCTTTCACACACACTACTAAAAAAGCTTTTATATACACTACTGAAAAGCTCTCACACACACTACTAAAAAAGCTTTCATAAACACTACTGAAAAGCTTTCATAAACACTACTAAAAAGCTTTTATATACACTACTGAAAAGCTTTTATATACACTACTGAAAAGCTCTCACACACACTACTAAAAAAGCTTTTATATACACTACTGAAAAGCTCTCACACACACTACTAAAAAAGCTTTTATATACACTACTGAAAAGCTTTTATATACACTACTGAAAAGCTTTTATATACACTACTGAAAAGCTCTCACACACACTACTAAAAAAGCTTTCATATACACTACTGAAAAGCTCTCACACACTACTGAAAAAGCTTTTATATACACTACTGAAAAGCTTTTATATACACTACTGAAAAGCTTTCATATACATTACTGAAAAGCTTTTATATACACTACTGAAAAGCTTTCATATACACTACTGAAAAGCTTTTATATACACTACTGAAAAGCTTTTATATACACACTGAAAAGCTTTCATATACACTACTGAAAAGCTTTCATATACACTACTGAAAAGCTTTCATACACACTGCTGAAAAGCTCTCACACACACTACTGAAAAGCTTTCATACATACTACTGAAAAGCTACGGATTTCAGTTGAAACGGAAGGCATTTCAGTTGAAACGGAAGGCATTTCACTTGAAACGGAAGGTATTTCAGTGAAACAGGAAGGAATGTCACTAACCCGGAAGTTATTATAAACAGAGGTCATTCCGGTAAGCTCTGTACATTTTGTGCAATCTCCGACCGAATAAAATTATTGATTACTGCTGAGTAGTGATGGGTCCGGCAACACCGATGCATCGGCGCATGCGTCGAGCTCATAGAGCAAAACCCGTGTCGATACGCGGGGAAAGTCACGTGATCGATACAGGAACTGTTTCGAACTGACGGACGCGCCAAACTGTGTTTATAAGCAGTGTTCTGTTCCCTCTAAGCTGCGCGCGTGTGCATTCGCGCATCTGGATTCAGCACGCACATCAAAGCTATGCTGCGCAGTAAATAAAAGCCAAGCTGAACTGTTCGTTCTTTTTTTAACCATTTTACAACTCTGGTGAGATGGTGTTCCGCAGTCTCGCTCTGTGAGTGCCAGGTGCTGATCGGAGCGCACCACTGATGGGTTTGGCAGACGCCTTTATGGTTGGGCAGGTTGCGCTGTGCGTCTTTGTTCTGAGTCTTGTGTCAGAAAAAACGGCTGAACTACCTTGAGTGGGTTGTACATCACTCTGTCATATTCAGCGTTTCTGATTTGAAAACAGATGATATAAGTCAGGTAACTAAACACAGCGCCCGATCAACCATGAGTTGAACGTGAACACGAGCATGAAAAAAAGCCCGATCAATGGAACGCAAATAACGCGATTCACCATGGCAACGACAGGAAATAAGCTTGGAAATGCGCATGTCCTGCGAGTAGAATTAGAAATCTTTAAAGAAGGCATATGGACAATATTAAACCATAAGAAACAATGCCGTTGCTGCTGAAAACCGCTAGAGAAAATTAAGTAATATATAATAATAATAGTAATTGTTGAAAAAGTCAATGCATGCGCAATATGAAAGTTATGTGATGGAGAATTAAAGCTGTTTTCTCACACTTCACTAGTTCAACACAAAAGGGTGTGTGTGTGTGTGTGTGTGTGTGTGTGTGTGTGTGTGTGTGTGTGTGTGTGTGTGTGTGTGGAGGGAGGGGGGGGGCAATCATTACTAAAAGCATTGAAAGGACATGGCAGCAAATCATGATAAAGTACAGCTTAACCAGGCAAGGTTAAGTTAAAAGTTTTATGTTTAACAGTACTCAACTAAAGCATTAATTGCCTATATTCAACATATGCAATTAATGATGGGATGGTGTGTGTTATTGAAATAACTGATATGTTCATCTTTGTGCCATTGTTCACCAATCCTTCTAAAAATGAGTTGACACTGATTGTCTTGTAGATGTTTAATCTGCCAATCTCACTTTATATTAACTACATAGGCTATATGGAATGGAAATTTAGAGCTGGAATTGCCGAAATTTGAAACAGAATAAATTATTGCTTTCATTCTGCATAGTTATTTTATTAATCTTGTGGGTCTCTGACTATGGAACACCTTTAAAGTGTAACTGAATAACATTTCTGACAGCGCAACATACAGTTTCCTCTGAGAGGTTTTCTGTGTCTCCTACGTTATTAAAAAGCTGCCGTTGGCATAAAAATGAAGAGCAGCACAAAGAAATTGTTCAGAACTGAGAGCGTTCCTTCGTTGTCTTAGAAAAGCGATGTGCGGCTGAGGATATTGAAATAAAACATCTGACGACCCCAAATGAGCCCTAGCCAGGACCATCTTCACAAAAGCTGTCTCCCCCTACTTCAGGCATGTTATTGGGCATGTTTGTTGTTTATAAATCATGTACTAAAATGCCAATTTGTTCTTTTTACATATAACATTTGGCAACATTTGACATCGAAGTGGGCAGGCATACCAAAAGTGCCAGCTAATGCCATCCAGGAGGTGCACAGATACTTGGCAGAGGGTCCCAAGATCCTATGATATACTGGAAAAACGAAAAGACAGTCTGTCCAAACCTCTTCCGCTTTTCATTACAATTTCTCTGAACTCCAGCATCATCTGTGCTTCATCGGGTGTTTTCTACTGCTGGAGAAGTGATATCAAAAAAGCGTAACAGATTCAATATTCAATATCAAAACGTCGAAACAACTTATTTTTTTGAATAAAAATTTGTAAAAAAAAAAAAAATGCCAGTCCACAAGCATCCTCATTCACAACATTTTTACTTAGAGGTTATTACGTTATGATACAGGTTCACATTATTTATTGACTGTATAAAAAAAAATCAAAGATATTTTAAATTCAAATGAAAATATGAAATAATACAATGCAACATACAATGACTTAAATTGTATTATTGTGTATACTAAGTCATCTAATCAGTGTCAGTTAACGCTGTCAACTAGGTTGCCTGTAGGGATTTTTAACGTCCAGCAGGTGTCAGTATTCAGTGACACAGTATCGGCACAGTATCAATACAGTTTGGCAACGTGTCGAAACACTTCATGACGCCTCATCGACCCAACACTACTGCTCAGCTACCCGCTGAACACCTCACAGAAGCAGGGGCATTTCTCAACTTTATTTTGGCTTCAACGGAGACCCTGTTCCGGATCCTGTCAAATGCTACAACGCTAAACCGCTATTTCAGTAGTGTATATAAAAGCTTTTCAGTAGTGTATATAAAAGCTTTTTTAGTAGTGTATATAAAAGCTTTTCAGTAGTGTATATAAAAGCTTTTCAGTAGTGTATATAAAAGCTTTTTAGTAGTGTGTGTGAGAGCTTTTCAGTAGTGTATATAAAAGCTTTTTAGTAGTGTGTGTGAGAGCTTTTCAGTAGTGTATATAAAAGCTTTTTTAGTAGTGTGTGTGAGAGCTTTTCAGTAGTGTTTATGAAAGCTTTTCAGTAGTGTATATAAAAGCTTTTCAGTAGTGTATATAAAAGCTTTTTTAGTAGCGTGTGTGAGAGCTTTTCAGTAGTGTATATGAAAGCTTTTCAGTAGTGTATATGAAAGCTTTTCAGTAGTGTATATAAAAGCTTTTCAGTAGTGTATATAAAAGCTTTTTTAGTAGTGTGTGTGAGAGCTTTTCAGTAGTGTATATAAAAGCTTTTTTAGTAGTGTGTGTGAGAGCTTTTCAGTAGTGTTTATGAAAGCTTTTCAGTAGTGTTTATGAAAGCTTTTCAGTAGTGTATATAAAAGCTTTTCAGTAGTGTATGTGAAAGCTTTTCAGTAGTGTATATGAAAGCTTTTCAGTAGTGAATATGAAAGCTTTTCAGTAGTGTATATGAAAGCTTTTAAGTGGTGTGTGTGAAAGGTAAAGCTTTTCACCAGTTTATATGAACAGTTCTCACTACTTTGTATGAGAACGTTTGAGTAGGTTATATAAGAGGTAAATGTTTTCACTAGTTTATGTGAGAGCTTTTCACTAGTGTTTGTGCACGGTTTTCAGTAGGTTATATAAGAGGTAAATGTTTTCACTAGTGTGTGTGAGAGCATTTCTCTAGTGTTTATGCACGGTTTTCACTATATTATATGGAAGAGTTTAAGTTAACATGTGTATATGGAAGTTAATTTTGATATATGTCCCTGGGGGCACCCCATAGAAAACACTTAGCCACATCTACAACTCTGTACCCTGTGAAAGGTGGCTTTCTTTTGCATGTCATGTTTGTCAGGACCCTGCGGGCAGCGTCGTGCAGTTTTCTGCCGGCCCCGCCTGATCTGCTTTCCCCACAGGTGGCTGGAGTTGACAGGTGGGCGTGGTACACACCTGCGGCTCGTTCAGCAGCGCGGGCCTGCACTATAAAGACAGCACTTGGACTCCTGGACGATACCAGAGTGTAGCCAAGTGTTGGTATGCTTAAGAGGCCCTTGTTACGTGACAGCTTTCCTTACCAGAGTTATAACCATATTTCCTGCTTCTCAGGCCACCCCTTCGTCCCGAGTGTTCATCGCTCCTCCGTGACCTCTGTCTCCGGTGCCGACTCGGCTCAAACGAACCAATCCGTGGACCCCTACGTAACCGCTCTGGTTACTCCAGCTTTCCTCAAACCACCCATCCATTCGGCTGCTGCTCGGGACCCGCACGGACCCCTCCTGACCGCCCGCCTGTCTCTCCACCACCATCTGCCATCTAGGAGGGTCGCTGATCGGGTCCGTCTCTCCGCTCCACTCCCCGCGGCTAGATCGCGGCGCTCGGCGGTAACCGGAAACAAAGTAACACCACTCCCCTTGCTCCGTGAGCTGATCTAATTTTCTCCTTTGTCCGCAGACCGCCCGAGCCCGGCTGTACGTTCTTTCCCTGGCTGCGAGAACTATAAATCTTCTGAGATCGGCTCGTGCTCCCCTGCTTTAAATAAACGTCTGAAACTGCTCCGCGCCTCTTGAGTATATACTGCATGTGGGTTAGACACGTCAAAACCATGACAATGTTGGACAGAAAAATAAAGTTTCTATATAATCTGAAGATGTAAATTACCTTGTGTGTCCCAGCAACTGGCTTGGTGCAAAGGAATAAGAAAACATAAATGGACCAATGCAGTTTTTCATTTTAGTAACTACAGTACTAAGCCTGTATCACTGATTTTTTTTTTCTTTTTTTTTCACTGAGACTCTCCAAAGCAAATCCAGTGCAGACATGGACTTAAGAGAATCATATCTCCCCTGCATAGCAAATTCCAGCAGTGTCCTGTTTTTTGGTGCTTGAGCACCTTTCTCTAACACGGACTGTTTTTATTAAATTGTGACCCTGATTTAAGAAAACTGGGAGCATCACACAATGATCAAAAAAAAGTTGTATAAATATGAATTTGTTGTCCATTGAAATGTGCCCGCTAGTTATGGCTTTGAACTGAGAGTAACTTAAAAAAAACAACAACATTGTGCCCTGATATTGGGAAATAGCTTTGGTTTTGCATTTGATTTGTTTGTGTGAATGCTGCTGTTAAAAAGTACCTATCTTGTCAGGTGTTTTCAAAAAATGTTGTGGAACTTTTGTTCATTCCATAGCTTAACTACATATCTTTAAAATATGATTTGCACTTTTAAATCAAATATTGAATTATTTGCACAATAATTATATTATTTTCAATGACAGAAATTTTATATATATATGCTGTTACTCTACTCATCTCTGAGAGGATTGTGTCAGTACAAAGAGAGTTTTTAATACAAAGGTTTCTGTAAAAAGTCATAAAACACACATTTTAAATCCTACCACAAAGACTAACCAGTATCTATTAATATAAGCACAGTTAATAGTAACTATTAGGTAATTGCCTAATATTAATTATAAACGAAGTTAATATCTAGTAAATGACTAATATAACTTTAAACACAATCACCAAAGGCCAATTCTAACATTTCCACCATCTTGGACGTCTTAAACTTAAGGTGGTTCTGACCGCAGCAGTGGACCAGGCAATCCACCTGTTTGTATACAGGCTCATCATTGTCCTGGATCAGCCCAATAACAACGGTGTTGTCTGCGAACTTCATGAGTTTCACAGACCAGTTGGAAACTGTTGAATGTATTATTACAGTATGAACAACTCAGCCAGGCTCTCAGCTAGTAGGGAGACACATAATCAGGTCCTGAAACTTCCCTGATTTGCTGGTGCTGACAAAACCTATTCACATCTTCCTCAGAGATCTGTAGGAGCTTGTTAGACAGGGGAAGGGGTTTGGAGGACGTGGATGTTGGATGATTTGCTAAGAAGCTGTTTTTTTTCTTAACATTTTTGCTTCTGTATGTCCTGGAGTGGCTGGCTCCCATTAAGTGCCGTATGGCCAGCTGTGGACCAATAGAATTATACTGGACTCTGATGGGCATCCCTCTTCACCTTCCAGGTGCTAGCTCACCAGGTGGGATAGTAATATCCCCCTCTTACCTTGGTCTTTCCGATTTCTGGTGGCCACAATTGTCTCAGGAGGGTCTGTCCTTTTTGGTGCCAGGGGTCTTGCTGCCAGGGGTTGGTGTGGAGGCTGGTTCCAGGACTTGAAAAGGCAATTTCCTGGTGTGAAATGGCCTTTTGCTCTATATATCACACTGAGCCGCTTTGGTTAGGGGGCTGCTTCTCCTGTACTTCGCTGACACCCTACCTAAGTGGATCATATGTCTGCCCTGAAGGGACATCTTGTGTCTGTCTGCCTGGGGCTTCTGTGGTTTTCCAGAGCCAAGTCCACTTGTTCTTTGCTGCCCTTGGGTGCTATGTGTGGCCTACCATTCTCCTGTTCTCACCAACTTTGCACCCCCAGGTGACAAGCTTACATACACCTACTCAAAACAAACCCGTTTGTTTTTCTACACACACACACACACACACACACACACAAATAATACAAATAGGATTCCATATTGATATATCCTTGTCATAGAGCAAAGCTGTCCTAGGATATATAGGCAGTCAGCTTCTCTATACGTATGCCTGAAATGCTAATACATGAAAAAAACACTGTAGCTTCTCTTAGATCCTAAAGTCTCTTGTCTTTGGTCAGTTTGTTCCTGGCCTGCTGATACAAGGCCTGTTCCTCATTGCTGTCTGCCTCTGCTGTGGTCTAACACGCCTTCCTCAGATGTGAAGTGAACAACGGTAGTTGCTGTATGTGCAAAAAGTCTTGGTATACACACACATCCTTGCAAAAACTGATATATGACATCACAGGGTCAGTGAGTTTGTTTAGATCAGTTGTTCCAGCTTCCATTTGTGTAGTCAAAGTAGGCCTGTAATGTCTGCTATGTGCAATATATTTTGCCCCACGAAGTTGAGACATGTATGTGAAGTGATTTTACATATCCAAAAATAAAAAGCAAAGTAAAACTTTGAAATTGAACCACTTTAGTTTGTATTACTTTGTATAAATAACCTATTTTTGCACAACAGCAGAATAGAATTTGTTGTCATGGTTTCACACAATGAAAAGCAGTTTAGCAGCTCTCGTTTGGCATTGTGAATATCCCACAAATACTGTATACAAAAAATAAAAAAACTTAGTAATACACAAAACAAAGGTTAGCAGCAATAAGGATATTTACTACATTTTGTTCATAATGTGTCTTCAAGTGATAAGAGTGATTACTTTAAAAGTGCATTTGCATCTATTGGATTTGGTCTTTACAAGATGGGAGTGAGGAAAAAAGAATGTGTGGGGTGAGTGGATTCTGTTGCTATGGCGCTGGCTTTCTTTAGGAGTCTGCAGGTGTAAATGTCCATCAGAGAGGACAGCTGTGATCCAATAACGTGACCTCACCACCCTCCGTACATTCTTCCTGTTCTTCTGAGAGAAGCTAGATAACCACACAGTGCAGCAATACATCAGGAGGCTCTCTATCACTGACCTGTAGAAGTTTTGTAAGTAGCTGGTGAGAGAGAAGATTGTGCTTTAACTTCCTGAGGAAAAAAAGTCTTTGTTGGATTTTCCCCACCCCAGTTCGGCTTACCCTCAGGTAAGTGGAAATACAGACAGCAAGGAACTTGTAGTCCTGAACTCTCTCAGCGTCTTCACCGTGTATCAGGAGGGAAAGGTGTGTGGTCGTTTTGATTCTTTGTAGCCCATAATTACTTCTTTCATCTTTAATATGTTGAGGTCCAGATAATATTTTTTCGACACCAGTGTCAAGTGCTGGACATCCTCTCTGTAGGGCGACTCATTATTATCAGAACTCAGACCTACAATAGTGGGGTCCTCAGAAAACTTGACTATGGTGTTGGTGGAGTGAATGGAGGAGCAGTAATGACTGATATATTGAATAGAGAATGGGGTTGAGGACACACCATTGGGGTGTCCCTGTGTTAAAGATGAAGGTAAATGATGTGTGCTTACCCATCCGGATGGTCTGTGGTCTGTTTCTGAGGAAATCCAGAATCCACCTGCACAGTTAACTGTCCAGGCCTAGGTTGCTCTGTTTAGTAACCAATTTATGGGGGATAACAGTGTTAAAGATGGAGCTGAAGTCCACGAACAGCATTATGGCTGTTAGTGCTGCACCCTCAGTTGACCTCTTTGTTCTGGATGCAAATTGAAACAGATGTGACCAACAGTATAAAAGATCCCGCCTCTCCCCAACACACACACACACACACACACACACACACACACACACACACACACACACACACACACACACACACACACACACACACACACACACACACACAAATGAGCCTGCTGTTAATTTAATCTCAAATCTGAAGAAAATTGCACTGCTCGGTAATGTTCCACAGCCAACAGATTCAAAGTAAATAGATAGATAAATGTTTTTGTTCATTACTGTTTGGGTGTAACTTAAAGGATTAGTTCAGACTTTTGAAATACAGAGCAGGCTGGAGCCAAAAGACCTTAGTGGTCTGGCGGGTTGATACACTAACAAGTCTGTGATGTTAGGTGCTAAGCCATTCAGTGATTTGTAGACTAACATAAGTATTTTAAAGTCAATTCTCTGAGATACAAGGAGCCAGTGTAAGGACTTCAGAACTGGGGTGATATGCTCTACTTTCTTAGACTTACTGAGGACGCAGGCAGCAGTGTTCTGGACCAGCTGCAGTTGTCTGATCCACTTTTCAGGCAGACCTGTAAAATACTGTTGCAGTAATCAATTCTACTAAAGATAGATGTATGGATTAGTTTTTCCAGATCTTGCTGAGGCATTAGTCCTTTAATCCTGGAAATGTTTTTCAGGGGATAGAAGGCTGACCTTGTAATTGTCTTAGATGCTTTTGGAGCTTCAGGTCTGAGTCCATCACTACACCCAAATTTCAAGCCTGATCGGTGGTTCCTAGCTGAAGCAACTGAAGCTGTGTGCCAACTTTTGATTGCTCCTCTACTGGTCCAAAACTTATTACTTCAGTTTTGTTTTTATTGTAGGAAATTTTCACACATCCATTTATTCAGCGCTTGAATGGGTTCATAGTCACCTGGTGACATGGTGATGTAGAGCTGTGTGTCGTCTGCATAGCTATGGTAATTGTTGTTTTTTATGATCTGAGCTAGAGGGAGCATGTGGATATTGAATAGGAGGGAACCCAGTATGGATTGAGGATCTCCACATGTGAATTTTGTCATATCTAATGTAACGTTACCTACTGACACAAAAACGTCCCTACCCTTTAAGTAGGATTTAAACCAGTCGAGTGTTGTACCAGAAAGGCCGACCCAGTTTTCCAGGCGCTCAAACAGAATAGAGTGATCGACAGTATCAAATGCTGCACTAAGGTCCAATAATACCAGCATTGTGGTTCTTCCACAATGCAGACGACTGTCCCTGTGGCTCTACGCTCTTTTTGGAGGAGTGAATGCTGCTTGTCAAGACTTGATGCAATCTACTGGGTTTCCTTAGGTAGCAAACTTTTTGACCAATCTGTATGATTTGATTGAATTTGACTCTGTAAAGTGCCTTGAGATGACATGTATCATGAATTGGCGATATATAAATACAATTTAATTGAATTGATTTGAACTTTCAAGCAAAGTGTGATCCAATAGAACATGTTGATGGTGAATCCTACTCTGAAAAGTAACAGTTGGCTGGACAGTGTGGGCGTGGCAGAGCGTCAAAATTCCATAGCATGCCATTTTTATACGTTTGGCTATGAATCACACATAAATGATTCGATTTGCTTCAATCTGGACATGAATGCCCTTTGTCAAACTACCAACTGGTCCATTGGATTAAGCTTACATTTGCACTTGGATCAACTGCACCCTCTAGGACAATTAAAAGGCTGTATCTCCCTGATACATCGTCAGATTCTAACCAAATTTAGTGTGCTTGACCATGGATGACTATTTGAGATGTTGGTCTGATCAGCTGTTGACATCACTATAGCCCCACCCACTGAGCATTAAGTGAATGTTTTATATGCCGATTCCCCTCATTGACAGTGTTAATATGTTTCTAAATTTGCCTAAAATTATATAATAATTTCAGGTGACATTTTTAAAACGTGACAGGAAGTCTTCATTAATCCCTCACCGCCTAACAGGAAGTGACCAGAGCTTCCAACACAAACATTGGCCAAATTTTTAACACTTCTCACCCAAGCACGTCTAAGGCTGCTGGAGGGTAATGTTGAGGTTTGCTCTTGGTACCCCTTGTGCCGACTTGTGGAACCGCAGGGAAATCCTACGGAGGATTATGGCTGGCGATGTTGTGCTCTTGCGGCCGTGACACAGGCTGGAGCGGCGCTGAGCTACGAGGGCCGCTCATCACCGCTTGCGGCTTTAATTTTATTTTAATATAGCTCAATCTGATCATAGTATTCTGATTGGTGTGTTTACGTAACACATTTTTATTCCAATTTGCCCTTAATTCCCATTACTTATGTCCACCTAAACATAGCTATTGTTATGTATCAGGTAAATAAATCAGGTTCAGCAACACTTGTAAAGTGAATCATGCTTTGGGCAGAGCAGTAGCAAGTCTATCATTGTGTCCAGATGATAACACTGAAGATGTAATACAAGCTCATATTGGCAGTTAACATTTTCAGTTTAAATGCAACCCATGTCCTCTGCTATTTGGGCTGTAGGTGATTGAACAAAAGGGATCTTAGCAACACTTACATTGAGTAGCTTTTTATTGTACTTTTAGCTATAAGCAGTTTAAGTTGATCCTATACACATTAAGCTTTTATGGGGTCTGTCCTTGTTATATTAGAGGGACAAAGAAAGAGAATGAGAAAAGGGATGATCTAAGTGACTATAGAGAAGATGAAGGTTGCTCTGAAGGTAGTGAGAAAGAGGAGTAGCAAGGGGAAAACATGGGGAGACTGATCATTGTAGGTAGTCAGGCGTTTTTTTTTTTTTTTTTCCAGTGTCCTGTCTAGCAATGTGGCAATAGGAATTGATGTCTCAATGCCAGATAGAGCTCGACAGATTTTGCTTTCACAAGTGGAGCGAACAGCTTTCGCCATAGTGCTCTGCTTGATTTATGCATGTAAATAGCTTTATTGTGATTCCTGCAGGGAGAATTTCAAATTATATGGACACTACAATGGGAGAGTAAAGGAAGAACAAGAAGGGGAAAAAATAGAAAGAGAAGAGGTGAAAGAAAGAAGAGATAAAAGGGAGAGAATAATAAAACGTTCTCAGTCTGCTACATCACCTGGAAAGAGAGATGCAAAAAGAACAGCACAACCAACAGACATAAAGTAACAGATACAATCGAGTAACACCTTGATGCCATTGCTAAATCATATGTATTATTATTTAAGCTGACATGTGTAAAGTGATACCTGAAAAAAGAAAGTGAAAGAAAATAAATAAATAAATTACAGGCTTTCTGTATATAAGTGAACACTTAATACCTGGAACCCTGCAACTGTGGGAGTTTGTGAGAGTGCACTAGTTTAGGTGAAAATTATCCAGAAGGAAATAGCTCGATAGTGGCTGTGGTGAACCAAAGGCCCGCCTTCCCCCGAGCACAGAGGCAGGGGTCAGGGGACCGATAACCCCGGACTCCAAAAGGGGCCCCCAAAGCAGGGCGCCCAGGATGGGCCAGTCAGGCGTTTTCTTAATATAGATGTTTCATTATCTTTCTCTTAAACAATGCAAAAAATATGCATATCCATTGATCAAGTGAGCATGGAGACCCACCAATATAGCTTACACATGGCGGTGATGATCCTAATATAAATAAATAATACTCGCTCAAAGACTAAAATAAATATTTACAATGGTT
Source organism: Fundulus diaphanus (assembly GCA_037039145.1). Classification (NCBI taxonomy): domain Eukaryota; kingdom Metazoa; phylum Chordata; class Actinopteri; order Cyprinodontiformes; family Fundulidae; genus Fundulus; species Fundulus diaphanus. Next base: position 35,161,400 of record CM073138.1, on the reverse strand, counting down.
TTCTGTTCAATTATTGTGAGAACATTTCAAATTTGAAAATGCTGGGAGACTTTTTGTTTTAACAGTGAATATGGTGAGTGCAATCCGCTAACCTCCTTCCTACTGTTTGGGAGGACATGCAGAACAGAGCGATAAATAGACACCCCAACTGGAGTGACCGTTTACAGCCATTATGTTTTCTATTTTTAACTCCAAATTAAATGTCTAATTAGCTAGAAACCATAATAATCAGAGACAAAAAGAAAAGGTGACCATTTACCATTCACAATCACAAATCGGTAAACACAGGTCTGATCAAGACTAACACAATCTGCTTGTCATAAAAAAGAACAAGAGGATTCATCAATCATATCTGACTACATCTGGTATGGGTCTAGCCCATTGATAACATTTTGAATTGTCTTTGAAAACTACTCTATCTTCCTTTAAAGAGTCTTTTTGATATTTGCTTTCTGATATTCCTGCATGTGTCACCATAGTTACACTCAATGTTTCCCAAGATGAGCAGTGGGAACTTTTTGTGACATCATTGCAAACATCCTATGGTTAGATCTAAGAGCAAATCTTATCACAGAACAAGGATATATCTTTAACTTTATTTTGCACTTTTACAAAACACAATGGCACAGGGTGGGTGAAAAATACATCATCTGTCAAAATTATTTGAATCATGTCTCAAGCCCAGCAGCCCTAGTTCTGGGGGAGGAATTGAAACTTATTTTTGTCATGATTTGTCACGACGAACCTGAACTCATACCACACATTTCAATTCAATTCAATTTTATTTATATAGCGCCAATTCATGAAACATGTCATCTCAAGGCACTTTACAAAGTTAAGTTCAATCATATTACACAGATTGGGTCAGATTATACATATTGGTCAAAAATGTTATTATATAAGGAAACCAGTTGATTGCATCAAAGTCCCGACAAGCAGCATTCACTCCTGGAGAAGCGTAGAGCTACAGGGAGAGTCGTCTGCATTGTACATGGCTTTGCTGCAATCCCTCATACTGAGCAAGCATGAAGCGACAGTGGGAAGAAAAACTCCCCATTAACGGGAAGGAAAACCTCCGGCAGAACCGGGCTCAGTATGAACGGTCATCTGCCTCGACCGACTGGGGGTTACAGAAGACAGAGCAGAGACACAAGACAGACAAAAAAGCACAGAAGCACACATTGATCCAGTAATCTGTTCTACATTAGATGGTAATAGCGGGTGAGCCGTCTTCTTTGGATGATGTCAAATTTAACAGAACGCCAGACCAGGTGTACTGTGGTGGCTGAGCAGTCAAAGGAGTTACAGGCACAGGTTTAGCTTCAAAAGTGTCTTTTTGTTTATTGAACCCAAAACAAAGAACATGGGTCAATACTGAACAGGTTACAAAGTTGGGCCCATAAAAGAGGTCAAAGTAACAAAATTCAACTCAGGCTAACAAACAGAGCTACGAAAACAAACAGACCTCCTTAATGAGACAACAGGGGAAACTTAAATACTGGCTGATCAGGCCACATGGAAAACAAAAGGGGGGGGGGGGTGGGGGAAGACACACAAAAACCTAATTATAACTAACAAAAGAAAATCCCATTCCCCCCTCTTGCTGATGAGTAGTGGTGTAAACCAATTTGCAATTCCACTAGGCTGACTCCACCCCTTCTTCGCCTCTGTTCTCCTGAAGGACTGGAGCAGCCAGCCCTGAGATGACTCAAAAAGCAAACAAAGGTTAAATCAAGCAGAACATAACAGTGTAAACTAAAATGTGCATACTCATTCCAGAATACCGTGTTACGCCTTTCCTTAAACCAAATTATTCTGTAAATTAAATCCTAAACTTAAAGAAATCCAAATATAAATATAATGAGAATGGCTGACCTATCGTGTGATTAAATATTACCGCATTTGGGTGGCTGTAGTTGCAGCCATCACATGTACCTACTATGAAGATAAAAGAGAGAGAACAGAAAGTTAAAGCACAAATGACAACACGTAATGCATAATTGAAGAACAGTAGAACTCTATAGAGTGAGAAAATTAGATCCTGATGTCCTCCAGTAGCCTAAGCCTATAGCAATAAAACTATAAAGGTAGCTCAGAGCAACATGAGCCACTCTAGTTATAAGCTTTGTCAAAAAGGAAGGTTTTAAGATTAGTCTTAAAAGTAGACAGGGTGTCTGCCTCACGGACCAAAACTGGGAGTTGGTTCCACAGGAGAGGAGCCTGATAGCTAAAGGATCTGCCTCCCATTCTACTTTTAGAGACTCTAGGAACCACCAGCAGACCTGCAGTCTGAGAGCTCTGTTAGGAACATACGGGGTAATCAGAGCTCTGATATATGATGGAGCTTGATTATTAAGGGCTTTATACGTTAGAAGAAGAATTTTAAATTCTATTCTTGATTTAACAGGAAGCCAATGAAGGGATGCTAAAATTGGAGAAATATGATCCCGCTTGTTGATTTTCATCAGAACTCTTGCTGCAGCATTTTGGATCAGCTGAAGGCTTTGAACTGCATTTTGTGGACTTCCTGATAGTAAAGAATTACAATAGTCAAGCCTTGAAGTAACAAATGCATGGACTAGTTTTTCAGCATCACTCCTGGACAGAATGTTTCTAATTTTGGTGATATTCCGGAGGTGAAAAAAGGAAACTCTGGAAACCTGTTTAATATGGGATTTAAATGACATGTCTTGGTCAAAAATAACACCAAGGTTTTTTACTTTATTACCAGAGGCCAAGTTAATGCCATCCAGATTAAGTGATTGGTGAAGTTTATTTTTTGAGGACTCTGGCCCAAAGATTACAACTTCGGTCTTGTCAGAATTTAGATGCAGGAAATTTAAAGTCATCCAGCTTTTGATGTCATCAAGACATGACTGCAGTCGAAGTAATTACACATGGAGCTTAGTTTTGAGAGTTTATTGAAGGATGATGAGTTGTGGAGGAAGGAAACCAGAGTCTTTACCGGGAGGGAGCAGGTGGGATGTGACGGCAGGAGCAGACAGACGGGTGGAAGCTGGAGGACCGCAGGTGAGCCTTGGGGCGGAACCCAGGGCTGCAGGTGAGCCTTGGGACGGGACCCGAGCAGAGCCTGGCAGGAGAGCTACGGGACGGAACCCGAGCAGAGCTTGGAGCGGAATCCAAGTGAGGAGTGCGGTCAGGAGCGAGGAGACACAGTCTTACAGGAGTGAAGACAAGAGTCCTTCTGGCAAGGGAGGATGAGAGATGCTGGAGTAGCAGCACAGCAGAGAGTACTTGGAGGCGGCAGACAGCCGCAGATGTAGGAACCTCTGTCAGGCAGACATAGGGAAATATCTGACCGACAGACATGGGAAAATCTCTGACAGGCAGACATAGGAAACTGTCAGACAGACGTGGGAAAATCTCTGACTGGCAGATGTGGGAAACTCTGACTGGCAGACGAGGTTTGGTTGAAGAATGATGACGATCCGGTGGGGAAGAGGAGACTGAAGTAGGCTTTTATAGAGAGGTTGGCAGGTAGAATGAGTCCGGGCTGATTAGAGGCTGACAGGTGTAGGTGATTAAGGTAGAGTGGAATCAGGGCTGGATGGGAGGAAGACGGTGCTGGAAAAGGCTCAGGAGACGTGCCGTGTGCAGCAGGCAAGGCTGCACCATGACAATTTTTTCTAGGTTCATTAATGTAAGTTTCTGTCACGAACCAGAGACAGATGGACCCAGTATTCAACCAGACAAGATAGGTTTTAAGCAAAAACAGGATTTAATAATAAACTGGGACAGGCAATGCACAGTGGTCAAAAAGGCAGTCCAAAATCCGGTACACAAAATGGCAATCCAAAAAGGCAGAAGTACAGACAAGGCTAAGGCAAAACTCAAAATATCCCAAGGCAGGTCCAGGTCAGAAAAACAGGTAAGCAATCATACAGGGCAAGAAAATCAGGTTCAGGGATCAGGCTGGCTCAGAATCAAAAAGGCAATCAGGTCGGTATCAAACAGGGCTATCAGAAATACAACGCTGGATAAGACTCACCAAGTGGCTCGAAATGATCTGGCAGATTGCAGGAGGAAGAGGCAGGTATAAGTAGGGGAGTGAGCAGGTGAATGGAGTGAAATCTAATTACTGGCATGGGTGGAGCTTATCAGGAACAGGGAAGTGACTGGAAGTAACTGAAACTGATTGGATGGTGACTGGAGAAGAGGAATGACAGGGTGTTGACTAAGAGGTGAGCTGGCAGGTGAACTGAGTGACTGATTAAAGGCTGGATACAAAGAAGTGAACTGAGCAGGCCAAGTGACTTAATAACAAACTACTCCATAAACCAAAACAGAACCTAAACCTAAGACTAAACAAAACACAAGCTATAATAGAAACCAAACAAGAAAGAACCCAAAAGCAAAACTGATTTTAAAGGCCGGAGAGTTAACTAATAAATCAAAATTAACAAACAGCCAAAACAAAACCCAAATCCTGACAGTTTCCTTTTGTTAAATATGGCAAATTTGGTATCCACATATTATCTAAGATTAAACCAAGATTATTTAAAAGGGGTTTGTAATTGCTGATCCAAAGTGGCTGTTCTGGGAAGCTGAAGCAGACTTATCACTTGTACACAACTTATCGCTTTGTGCCCAAGGTGCTGGGATGTTGCTAACAAAAGCATGCCCACATTCACATTATTTACACTGAACCACAGCGCTCCTCAAAGACTGTTTTACTACTGCATCATAGGGGGTGATACTATGCTATGCTTTGCAATGTCTACTCAAAATAGGATGAGAGAAGCAAAACCTTTGGTTCCTGAAAATAAATCATCCAACTGGAGAAAATGGCAGATATTACCACATTTAATTAAAAAAAGTCAGTCTTTTTTAAATCCTACTCTTTCAGCGTTTTGTGTTTGGCAACATCTTTTGAATTGTAGTAAATTTTATCCTTGGTGGCAAAAACAGACAGGAAGCAAATCTGGGCTGAAAGCTGACGATGAAATTTATGTTAGCCTTTGTGTTCAAGCATACAGTAGACCAAACTGGGATGAATGAATTTAGCCTTACTCTGACTATAGTCAAAGTAAGGCTAAATTAATTTGCTATAGCAATAGTCAGCACGTTTTCTTATTAGTATGTGTTCGATAAAGGAAGACTATTGATGGCACACTGTCTCATACAGTGTAGTCATCAACTTTTGTTTAAATAATTGTCCAAAATTAATATGAAGACAGATTCAAGTTTAATAAAAGTAGTGTTTGCAGAAACTACTATGCAATATTTGTTTAGATTTTTTTTAAATATGATTTGGTTTTAATGATTTAAAAAAGTATTATTATTAGTAAGTAGTATTAGTAAGATATTGTAAATATAACAATATTAAGACCACATCATAGTGACTGTCATGATGCAGCCTGAAGGCTGCACTCTAAGCATTTCCTGCCTCCTCCTTTCTCTGCACAGCCCGTATTAGGATCACCTGTCAGGCTGCAATCAACTAATGACTGGCTCCACCTGTTCATACCCCTAAATAACTCACCTTCAGTCTGTTCCTCGTCGCCGGCTCGTATTCAGTCATCCAACACCTCGCCTGTCAGTTCCAGTCCTCGTCCTTCACGTCTTGCTCCCCGTCTGTTCAGTTAAGTACCTGTTTGCTGCGCTGCTGGATTCTGCTCCTTCGTCTCCGTCTTCATGTTCTCTGGTCTACACTCCTGGTTCTGCAGCAGCCCAGCTCCTCCGACTCCTGACAATCATCTCCGCTCCGTTCCTGTCAGCCAGCTCCTGCACCCTTCAACTCCCGTCTGGTAACTGTCTCTGGTTCTCATCATCCATCATCCACCGTTTGCAATAAACTCTCAAGAACCAGCTCTGTGTGTGTGCGTGCTGTGTCCGGGTTCATCCAAGACAAATCATGACAGTGACACTATTGTAATATCGTAAAAGCCTAGTTTAAAACTTATCCGTCTGACTGATTCCAGTTTGTTCATGTTAATACATTTTCTTTAAACTCTAGGGTCACTTGTGGAGTACCCAGTGTTGTATAAAGTACTGAAATCTCGGAGTCAAGTAAAAGTATAAGTACTTCTCCAAAATATGACTTTGGTAAAAGTCCAAGTAACTGACTGAAATGTTACTTGAGTAAAAGTCTTAAAGTATCTGAAATGTCTTGTACTTAAGTATGAAAATTACTGTAAAAATAGATGTACTCAAGTAATGTAATAAAAAGTATAAGTAAAAAGTAAAACAAAGCACATGCAGTTTGAATGACATTTTTTAGATTTTGGTAAACTTTGAAAGTCAAATTCACTTAAAATAATATAAACAACCAAGTGCAGGAGAAATTTAGACCAAGTTTAGACAGAAAATACAACCTTTTTGTAAGCTTTCAGTTTTCCTTCCTCAAGCAAGGTCAGTGAGAAGCAACCAATACCCAACCAAGTGCAGGCAAAGGGGGTGTATACTAAGAACATGGTTAAGTGATAAACCAGGCTTAGTTAACCTACAGGAAGTGGTAAACCTGCTAATAGATACACCTGCAGGCCGGCCAGCTGACAGCTTTGCTAGGGCCCGGGACAACACAGTCTTTTTGGGCACCCCCTCTACACCTGCCGCCAACGCACCACACACACAAATCTCTGTATTTTATACTGGATATTTTAAACCCAGCTATTGGATTTAGTGCACTAGATGATCTTTTCTTCATCAGAGAACAGCAAGCACTGCAGCCAAAATATGGCCTTTTTAACCTGCTGTATATCAGCCAGCCCATAACAAATTTTCCCTTCCATTGCAGGAGGTAGAATATGTTAGATACTTTGGAAATTCTCTGCCCTCTGAATCTGCTAGCTCCGGCCCTGGTTTATACTAATTTATTAATGGACAGTGTGGAAATCTATGAACAATAAAACCAATGTAAATTGTGTTCCTTTGAAGTAGAAATAGTCAAATGAATAACGCTATTATTTTGTGGAACCGTAATCATACTATTATAACTAGACAAAGGTCTAAACAAGAGTAGCAACTGCCTCAAATGGTCGAAAATAAATGAAAGCAACAATAACAACGAAATAATGGTAAAAGTGACACTCTCACCCAGGGCCGGATTTAGGAGGATGGCGGCCCCTGGGCTGGAGTCAGGATGGGGGCCCCTGGGCTAGAGTCAAAATATATATATATGCCCTCTGAAGGATTTTTTACAGCCCCCGGTTCTCAATAAAAGCAGAGGTGGGTGCAAATGAACAATTTTCATCTTCTACACCAAGGTTTTTACAGAGAACATCTTGAAAAATATGAAGAACAAAATACAGATTTCCATTTATTAATGACACTTTTGCAGTCAACTTCTTTGTAGGAACTCGAACCACAAACACGACCTACATTTACTCAAAAGCAAACCAAATAAGAAAACAATACTCAACCCTGAAAAGTTTGAATCTTTGAGCCTGTCTTATAATGCAGACATGCACAATCTTTGTTTTGTATCTACAATCATTTAAGTTTTTATTTTAATTTAGCAGATAAGTTTGTTTTCAAATTATTTTACAGCCCCAACGTTCTTTTAACATAATTTTAACCCTCATGTCAAAAAGTTTGGACACCACTGCCCTAACCAATAACACCAAGCCCTTTCAGTAATGAGTAAAAGGGTTATCAGACATTTAAGCCTTAGTCTGATATGAAATTTGAAAAGTTGCCCACTTTTCTGGATTTTTTTGCTGCAAATTCCTTGACAAGATCACTGAAGTCCAGCTTTCTCACTAGATCACTCTCAATAGACATGAGAGTCAAATGGTTCAGTCTTTCTTGTCCCATTGTGGATCTGAGTCTATTTTTAACTATTTTAAGCTTGGAGAATGATCGCTCACCACTTGCATTTGTGACAGGAAATGTCAGGTAAAGCCTGAAAGCAATATCCACATTTGGGAAGATGTCCTGCAGTTTCTTTTCCCTAATGAATTGTAAAAACAATGGAGAAGATGTGATGCCTTTATCACGAATAAAATCTTTAAACTGGACAATTTCCTCCACAAAGTCCATCTCCAAGTCAGCTGAATATTTACTTTGGAGATGAGATGCTTTGTTTCTTAGCTCTGGAACAGTAACACCAGAAAAATTGTTCAGGAAGCCAAAGGTGTTGTTGAGGTTATCATATGCAATATACCTGCGACTGATTTCAGAAAGCAATCTGTCAACAACCACCAAAAAAACACTGGTGGAGAACTTTTGTTGAGCTGATAAGTCAACTTCTGAGGTGGCGCTCTCTCCAAAAAATGGTTTTGGAGTCTTTGATCTCCGACCAGTAACTCTGTAAGCTTGTGAAACTGTTGGAGACAACTTCTTTGCTTGAGACTCAAACCTATCAAATTGATCTCTCAGACCTCCAATGTACTCCCGCAAGGATCCCACCAAATCCACAGCTGTACACAAGTCCAGTTCCACAGACTGTAAAACTGCACTTGCTTTTTCAAAGCGCTGCAAAATGCTATGCCAAAATGTACACATAAAAGCTGTTTCAAGCTTGTCCATTTTTTTATCAAGTGATCTTGCTTCATTTCTTATTGCTGCGTTTTGGTTTGTGTCATTTACCATATTCTTCAATGATTTTTGAATGTTTGCATAGTTAATATGCACTGCCTGTGTGGCATCTGCATGTGAAGCCCATCTAGTGTTCGAAAGGGACTTCAATGTTTCAACGCGCTTGTTTGCATTAGGCTGCAGTCCATCTGTTACCACCTTCCACCTTGCTGTCGACTTGGAGCAAAAGTTAAATAAGTTTTGCACAAACTGGAAAAAATCAGCTGTCTCAAAACAGCAGTTAACACTATTAACTCCAACCAAATTCAGGCTATGTGCAGCGCATGGACCCCATTCAACTAGTGGGTTGAGTTCTTTCATACGTGCTTGTAGTCCTTTATATACTCCTGACATGTTGGCAGCATTATCATAGCATTGCCCCCTGCAGTTTGCAATGTCAATCCCCATCTCTTCCAAAACCTTGAGTACAGACGCACATAAAGCTTCCCCAGTATGACTTTCAATTGGTAGAAACCAGAAAGCGAGTGTCCTTCAGGTGACACATATCTTAACACAAATGTTAACTGATCAACATGTGCCACATCTGGCGTGGAGTCAACAGAGATTGACAAGTATTTTGCCATTTTTACTTCACTTACTATTTCTGATAAAACACAATCACCCATCAGCTGAATAAATTCCTCACATGTTTGGGAAGAAACATTTCCATATTTCTCTATGTGAGACTTCAGAAAAGGATCAAACTCGCTGATTAACTCCAGTATTCCCAGATAATTCCCATTATCAGTTCTTCCAAATTTGTCACTGGCTCCTCTCAGAGCCAGTGCTAAAAACTTGACAACAGACACAACTCTTCTCAACACTTCAGTCCAATATGAACACTCAGATTCAAATTGTTTCTGCAGTTCTGTGTCTATCCTCCCGCTGGCTGCCGCAAGTGAAACATATGTCAGCACTGCTTTTCTATGATGTTCGCTGTTTTCGTGCTCTCTCATGCGTTCAGTTGCGTGCTTCCAGTCACTGAAACCAGTTTCAAAGTTTGACTGAGTATTAGCATTGCTGAAAATGCGGCATGCAAAACAAAATGCAGCTTCGGTGGATGGAGAGTAGAGCAGCCACGGTCTTTCGATGTACTCACCATTTAACATCTTGCGTTTAAAGTGAGATTTGGAGAAGTGACGCTTTTGATGCTTGTACACCCGTTCTGATGCTTGAAAGCCAACATTCATATTTTGACAGCTCTCCGGTCCTCGCTCAGCCCAGTAAGCTCGCACGGACTCGTCAATTTCCCCCCAATGCGCCGGATCGGTACTGTACGGATCCACAGTCGTCTTTCCATCTGCGGAAGAAGATCCCGCTTCCACCGACTCTGACTCCACAGACGCCAGTCCAGCCACCGACTCAGTCACGGTTAAAGGTTCTGGCGGGATCTTAGTGCCAGTGTTAGCATAGCTAAGGGTTTGAGGAGCGGGGGATAATGATGTTTCTGCTCCATCTCCGCTAACAGGTTTAAAAAAGCCTGTCAGTTTAGGCATTTTTCTTTTCTCTTCCTTCTTTTCTGCGCTCCGCTGTCATATTTTCTGTTGTCCGCCATTGTAAAATAATATTCCCTTGACGCTCCTCCTCCCCAATGCGTAAAATGCGTCAAAAGTGGACCAATAACAAGCAAGCATTCAAGATGGACGTTTGCCAGAACAAATTGGAACATTTTTCATCGGTGCTGTCAAAATCATCGTAGTCATTGATTAAATTCTGACACTATCCATTCACAAAAATATAAAACATCCCCGAAATGCCGGGCCCCCAGGCTGCAGCCCCGGTAAGCCCCTGCTAAAATCCGGCCCAGCTCTCACCTTTTTCAGACGGCTGTGGCTAAGAATCTAAATTTTTATGACCTACAGTCTTTGCTTTTCCATCTTTCCAGCAGTCTTCAGAACTCCTGCCTGGCACAGAATACTTAGTTTTATAGAGGAGATTAGGTTTTTGTTGATAAAATGTGTTATACTTCAGAATTAAATGCTATTTTGAGATATTAACGTTGGTTACTTACATTTCTCAAGTTCAACAATTCAAAACTCTCTCTGCTGCTTCTGTTCAGAACTGCACTCAGCAGCTTTCACCTATTTTAGTGCAGATAATATTTAGTTTCTTAACTGGGACTAGTTTCGTAGTCTAGTATTAATTGTGGTAACGGCTGTATCCCAGTTAAAATCAACACTGAAATCTCGTGCTCCAAGCACGTACGCACATGCACGCACACACACGTAATAGAAAACAGCCAATCAGGAAGAGGGAAGGCGGGATTTAAGACAGCACAACCAATGAGAGCGGAGTTAAAGGGGGGTCTCTACCTTGTCAATCAAAGGACAGGCGCGTTAGTGATTGGCTGCGTGGAGCACCAGGCCCCGCCCCCGCTGGCGCACAGCAACTTTGAAATGACACGCCGAGGCATGTACGCACATCTGGCTGAGCCAAACCGACACTTTTTTTGTAACGAGTAACTAAACCAAACATTGAAAATGTATCGGAGTAAAAGTATGCAATTAAGTACGGAAATATAGTGAAGTAAAAGTAAAAGTAATCAAAAAATGTTATACTTGAGAAAAGTATAAAGTACTCCAAAATATACTTAAGTACAGTAGTGAAGTATTTTTACTTCGTTACTATACAACACTGGGAGTACCACTGGGTTCAGTCCCTGGGCCAATTCTTTTTACTATATACATGCTTCCAATTGGTAAAAATATCAGACAGCATGGGATTAATTTCCACTGTTATGCTGATGCTATATTTGTCCATAAATCATGATGAATCCAATCTATTACTTCGACTAGAGCAGGGGTGGCCAACTCCGGTCCTTGAGAGCCGGTGTCCTGAAACTTTTAGAGGTTTCCCTGGCCCCACACACCTGAATCAAATAGCACAATTAGCTCCTCAGTATGCAGTCAGGTTCTTCAGAGTCCTGCTAATTAACTGATTATTTGACTCAGGCGTGTCAGACCAGGGGCACATCTAAAGGTTGCAGGACACCAGCTCTCGAGGACTGGAGTTGGCCACCCCTGGACTAGAGGCATGTCTTGATCAAACCCTGGATGACTTTAAATTTCCTGCTTTTATATTCTGACAAAACAGAAGTTGTAATCTTTAGATCAGAGTCCTCAAAAAATAAACTTCTTAAACAATCACTTAATCTGGATGGCATTACATAGACATGTTATTTAAATCCCATATTAAACAGGTTTCCAGAGTTTCTTTTTTCATCTCTGGATTATTGCCAAAATTACAAATATTTTGCCCCGGGTGATACTGAAAAACTAGTCAATGCATTTGTTACTTTAAGGCTGGACTATTGTAATTCTTTTCTATCGGGAAGTCCACAAAATGCAGTTCAAAGCCTTCAGCTGAAAATGCTGCAGCAAGAGTTCTGATGAAAATCAACAAGAGGGATCATATTTCTCCTATTTTAGCTTCCCTTCATTGGCTTCTGGTTAAATCAAGAATGTAATTTAAAATTCTCCTTCTCGCATATAAAGCCCTTAATAATCAAGCAGCATCCTATATCGGAGCTCTGATTACCCCATATGTTCCTAACAGAGCACTTTGTTCTCAGACTTCAGGTCTACTGGTGGTTTCTAGAGTCTCTAAAAGTAGAATGGGAGGCAGATATTTTTTAGGAACAAACTCCCAGCTTGTGGTCCGTGAGGCAGACACTCTGTCTACTTCCAAGACTAGGCTTAAAACTTAATTTTTTAACAAAGCTTATAGTTAGAGTGGCTTAGGTTACCCTGAGCTATCTCTGTAGTTATGCTGCTATAGGCCTAGGCTGCTGGAGGACATAAGGGTCTATTCTTCTCACTCTGCTTAGTTCTCCTACTGTTCTCCAATTTGCATTGATTGTTGTTATTTCAGCTTTTAAATTTTTGTTCTCTGTCTTTTTTTCTTCATAGTACCATAGGTACACCTGGTCTGGTGTTCTGTTAGCTGTGACATCATCCAGGGGAGGCAGATCATCCGCAATTACCATATAACATAAAAAGGAATCCTGGATCAATGTGTGCTTCTGTGCTTTTTGTGTCTCTGCTCTGTCGTCTCTAACCCCCAGTCGATCGAGGCAGATGACCGTTCACACTGAGCCTGGTTCTGCTGGAGGTTTTCCTCCCTGTTAAAAGGGAGTTTTCCTCTACACTGTCGCTTCATGACTGCTCCGTATGAGGGATTGCTGCAAAGCCATCGACAATGCAGGTGACTGTCCACTATGGCTCTACCCTCTTTCAGGAGGAATGAATGCTGCTTGTGAAGACTCGATGCAATCTACTGGATTTCCTTAGACAAGAAACTTTTTTGGGCTCTCCCTTAGAGATAGGGTGAGGAGCTCAGTCATCCGGGCAGGACTCAGAGTACAGCCGCTGCTCCTCCACGTCGAGAGGAGCCAGTTGAGGTGGCTTGGACATCTGGTTAGGATGCCTCCTGGACGCCTCCCTGGTGAGGTGTTCCGGGCACGTCCCACCGGGAGGAGAGCCAGAGGGAGATCCAGGACACGCTGGAGGGACTATGTTTCTCAGCTGGCCAGGCAATGGCCAGCTGAGAAACTGCCAGCGGATTCCCCCGGAGGAGCTGGTCCAAGTGGCTGGGGAGAGGGACGCCTGGGCCTCCCTACTGAAGCTGCTACCCCCACGATCTGACCTGGATAAGCGGAAGAGGATGGATGGAGGAAACTTTTTTGACCAATTTGTATGATTTGATTGAGTTTGATTTTGGAAAGTGCTTTGAGATGACATGCATCATGAATTAGCGCTATATAAATAAAACTGAATTGAATTAAATTTCCAGTTTAGTTTTGACCCCTCCTGGACTAGCTTTCAGCTTGAGTATGTAGGTAAAGTTAATTGTGATGTATACTAAATGAAGACGCAAAGAGTTATCTACGATAGCCAAGATATTAACTACGTATTAACTTTTAAAATTACCTCACTTCAAAAATCCTCAACTATCCCACTGAGCAATGAAACTTTTAATTAATTTAAACGTCCTGGCCAGCTGACCAGAATAAGAAAAAAAAATTCAAGGGTTTTTGCAGACTTAACAATAATCTAAATTTGCATAACTTATAAACAATATATTGCACTGAATCAAAATATTATGGCTTTAGTGATACAATTTTTCAGTTACAATTCTAAACTATTACAAATGTGCAATGATTAAATACAGCAAGATGGTAAAATATTTTAAAACGATTGTCATTTATTGAAATTATGAAAGAGAAACCATGGATCAAAAGTCTTAAACACAGAAAAATTGTATATTTTCCTTTAAACATTGCATGCTAAAAAACTGAATGAAAATCTCCCTGCTTCTGTCTTTATAATGAGGACCTCGCGTTCACAATGCATGTGCGTTCTTGTGTTGATTGTGCTTGCATAAGGTTTTAGTTTCACCAGGTGAGTCCTCCAAATTATTAATACATCTGAAGGTGCCGAGGCCAGGTGGTGAACTGGGCCAGTGCGCATTACTGCTAATGATCTCTCTCAGCAAAAACACACACACCAGGCATATGCACATTAGGGCACAGGCATGAAGACACCCATGTGAGCGTGGGCCTGCAAACAAAGAGAGTCTGCACACAAAAATAAAAACTAACAACAATTATGTGCATATTCACACATTATGCTGATTAATACTTCTTTGTCACCACCAACAGTGCATAGCATATCCTCTTTAAGTGGAGAAGCAGCAGTGGTGTGGCGTCAAACTGATCTGGGTGTTAATGAGGGAGGCTCTGAAACTTTGATTCAAACCCAAGAGAACTTGCTTATCGTGTATGCTTTTAATATGGAAAATGATTGACTCCTTGAGAACTAATTTGTAATATTATCCTGTAATAAAGTGCTTTCACAGTTATTTTCAAATGAACCAATCATGTAAAAACAGAAAGTAATGTTTGAATAAAACTGTAATAAACAACATATGCACATTTTGCTCAGCGTTACCATTAATCCTGTAAAAAGGCAAGACAAAATGCAAAGCAGTGTGTGAAAAACCAAGCATGGTCATATTATTCATTAGCTTGTGTTTCTTTTTGTTTTCCAGGCCACGTATCTAAGATAAGATAAGGCTTTATTGATCTCACAGTGGAGAAATTTACTTGTCACACATCGGCTTAATAAACAAAAAGAAAGGTGCCAAAAGGAGGAAAGGTGCATAAGGTATAAGGTATATACAGTGTGTCCACATATGTACAGTGTATCAAAAATAAAAAATAAAATAAAAAGTACAGGGGAATAAAGCAGATATTTAGGGTGACTTATGTACGCTCAGGTGACTTATATACAAATGTAATGACGTTTTACATTAAGTGGTACCAGGTAAGAGCAACAGTGAGGTAGTGAGATATCTATACAGCTGAAGTCGCTTATTAAACAGGATTATTTAACAGTATTATTGCACAGTGTCTTAAATAGAATTGCACAGTAGTTATTGCACATTAGTTATTACAGTTGTAGTTACAGTTATAGTGCAGCATTGTAAAGTCTGATAGCAGCAGGGATGAATGATCTGCGGTAGCGCTCCTTTTTTACAGACAGGATGTCTAAGTCTGTTGCTAAAGGAGCTGCTCAGCTCCTCTACGGTCTGGTGCAGGGGGTGGAAGGTGTTGTCCATGATGGATGTAAGCTTGGACAACACCCTCCTCTCCGCTACTTCCTCCACTGAGTCCAGAGTGCAGCCCGGGACAGAAGTTGCCTTCCTCACCAGCTTATTCAGCCTCTTTCTGTCCCGCTCTGCGCTGCCAGGGGCCCAGCAGACAACAGCGTAGAGGAGGGCTGAGGCCACCACAGAGTCATAGAAAGTTTTTAGCAGGGGTCTGCTCACACCAAAGGACCTCAACCTCCTCAGGAGGTGGAGGCGGCTCTGGCCCTTCTTGTATAGAGCGTCGGTGTTATGCATCCAGTCCAGTTTATTGTTGACGTGAACACCCAGGTATTTGAAACTCTCCACAGTTTCAATGTCCTGCCCCTGGATGTTCACGGGGAAGTGAGGTGGGGGTCTTCTCCTGAAGTCGATCACCATCTCTTTGGTCTTACTGGTGTTTAAGCACAGATGGTTCTTCTCACACCAGTCCACAAAGTCCATGATGACCGACCGGTACTCCAGCTCGTTCCCCGCTGTCTGTGTTGTAGGTGAAGTCCGAGGTGTAGAGGGTGAAAACAAACTGAGACAGGACGGTGCCCTGGGGGGCCCCGGTGCTGCAGAGGGACACCTCTGACTGACAGCTGTGCAGTCGCACGTGCTGAGGGCGGTCAGTGAGGTAGTCGATTGTCCAGTCAGCTAGATATTTGTCCACCCCAGCGTCCTCCAGCTTCCCCCCTCAGCAGCACCGGTCTGATGGTGTTAAAAGCGCTGGAGAAGTCAAAGAACATGACTCTCACAGCGCTCCCGGTGGTCTCCAGGTGGGTGAGCGCCCGCTGCAGCAGGTAGATGATGGCATCCTGTACTCCGATGTTGGGCCGGTAGGCAAACTGCAGCGGGTCCAGGGTGGGGCTCACCACGGTGCGTAAGTGTGAAAGGATGAGGCACTCCATGGTCTTCATCAGATGGGAGGTCAGTGTGACTGGTCTGAAGTGGGCCGGTTCCCTGGTGTGCCGTGTGTTGGGAACCGGTACCACACAGGAGGTCTTCCACAGGGTGGGGATTACCCCCAGGCTGAGGCTTAGGTTGTAGATGTAGCTGAGGACCTCACAGAACTCATCTGCACAGGTCCTCAGCAGCGTGGGGGATGCCGTCCAGTCCTGAGGCTTTCCTCTGTTTCAGCCTCATCAGCTGCCCTCTCACCTGCATTGGTGTGACTGTGAGGGGTGAGGAAGGCAAGACCGAAGGTGTGGATGGGTCGGGGGTTGGTGAGGGTGGCGGTGGGGGGGAGGGTAGGTCTCTGGAGGGCTGGGGGTTTGAGACGTGTGGAGAGTTGAGGGCAGGGAGGGGGCCAGTATGAGGGGAGTCAAACCAGGTGAAAAACCTGTTTAAAGGGGAAGTCCGGTCAACAAGGAAAAATCAGGGGACCATTAGCTATAACTAAAACTAATACGTTTGTGGTTATTTAATGAACTTATCTTTAATCAATAAGAAAATAAAAACATAAATTGTCATCTGGATCACTGTGTATGGGGGCGGCCATTACTGCCCATATTTGGGCAGTAAGGGCCGTCTGACATCACATCCTGCGATGTGGAAAAGCGGAGCGGCGACAGCATTTCTCCGCTCTTTCCAAGCAAAGTCAATAGGAGCCGTTCTACACAGCTGCGATCATCAACAATTTTTTCGGATTTACAGAGGACTTCACCTCTGACATTCGCAAGAGCTATTGTTACAGCAACAATGCCCATGTGCATGGCCATTGGATGTTCCAACACAACTGGTAAAAGTAGAAAAAACATTGCTTATTTCAACTTTCTGATTCATGAGCCACCGGGCTCATTGCTGGATTGCCACTTGAAGAGAGAGGATTTGCCATCTAACTTCTTGCCAGAGAGAAAACACGTCATATGCAGCAACCATTTCAAAGAAGAATGTTTTGAACATGACATGAGAGCGAGGATTTTTGGTAAGTTATTTTTTAATTTAGAATTTTTAATTTAGAATTTGCGGGGATGGTTACCGACCAGAGGGGCGGAGGGATACCACATGTGATGTGGTATCCCCGACTGAGTTTGCACTGGAAATAAGTCCGGTTTCTGTCAAATTCTTCTAAAAAATCCATATCGCTATCAGATGATGATAGCTCCACGGAACTCCCATCACTGTCACTAAGTACTTCATCACTCTCTGCTTCGTACAGAGCACCAGTCGTCGCCATCTTGGAAAATAGTGCGTCGTTGCTCAACAGCAGGTCCGCTGAGTGACGTCACAAAATGGGAGGTGACAGTACTATTCTTGACCAAGATGGGTTCCTCCACATAAACATGATTAAACGAAAATTGGTGTCACCGTCTGCAGCCCTGCTGGTCCCCTGCCCAAAGCCGGAGATGTTCTTCAGACCTCTCCACACATCTCTGACGTTGTTTTGCGCTAGCTGCTCCTCCATCTTCTTCCCATAGTCCTTCTTTGCCGGCCTGATCCTCCACTGGAGCTCGCGCGGACTCTACGCTGCTCCTCTCTGTCCCCTGAGTAGAAAGCCCTCTTCTTCTGGTTCAGGAGGACTTTCAGCTCAGGGGTCACCCAGGGGGGGTTGTTTGCAAAGCACCGTAGCCGTCGTGTATGCACAATGCTCTCCACACAGAAGGTAATAGTAATAGCATCTTTATTGTCATTGAAATATACAATGAAACATACATTACAACAAAATTTGTTCTCTGCTTTTAACCCATCACCCTTGGGGAGCAGTGGGCTGCCATGTGCGGCGCCCGGGGAGCAATCTGGGTTTAAGGGTCTTGCTCAGGGACCCAGAGTGCAGCGCTGGGGATCGAACCGGGTACTGGCATCCTTCTCTGAGTGCAAGCGTGCTGCTCTAACCACTAAGCCAACACTCCCCAAAACTATTAGCCAAGGTTAGTTTCGAACCCCGCTCCTTTAGGTGGTAGGCTGCGATGTCCCTGAAGAAGGACAGGTGGAGGTCATGTAGCCAGTGCATTCAGTCAGGCTGTTGATGTCATCACCGTGAGTCCTGATATGTTTTTCTTTAGATCTCTTCCGTTTAGTCTGCCTATGTTATTGCATCTGTAGGTTATAGATTTAAACCATGTACTGTTTTGTCCTTAGGCTAGGTTCACACTGCAGATGTGAAATCAGATTTTTTTGAGGTGGCCTTTCATACTACTATTGCAGCCATCATCAGACTTCTGTGTGAACAGTTCAAGACCACAAAGCGACCCACATGTGCGGATAAAGGAAAGAGACATCACACAGCAGCGCACTGTTTACGGAAGTAATGGTGCATGTAATTGTATCTAGAAGTTTTCAATAAAGTTTTAGTAAACAAAACCTAGAAGAAATTTAAAATCGTGGATACCGTCCGGCATCTCTCCTTGCTATTATTAGAAAGCTGCTGAGCTATAGGAGGTGACAATATTAAGATCACATGATAGCAAGATTAAATAAGGTAAAAATAAAAATTTATTTTATAGAGCATTAACTGCTACTACTGTATGTGGTTCTGTAGTTGGAGCAAAGAGTGACATGAAAGACGTATAAAATACGACATGACTGTTCAGACTGCTGACGCTTTGAAAAATATCTGATACATATTTGAATTAGTACCACATATGGAAATGGCACAAATTGGATTTTTTTGAGGGGTTATAAGATCAGAATTGGGCCGTTCACTCGGCCATGAAAAACATGGAAATGGGTCACATATGGCCAAAAAGATCAGATTTGGGTCGCATTTCCCTGCAGTGTGAACGTAGCCCAATTTCTCTATGGCTATGCAAGGAGGTTATTTTATTCTGAAGAGCCGCTCGCCTCTTATTAATTCAGCTTTCTTAACAGCAAGAAGTTGTCAAGAACGGGGACAGATGGACCCAGTATTCAGCCAGACAAGCAGAGGTTAGGCAAAAGATAATTTATCAAACTGAAAACAAACAGACGGGAACAAAAAAGGGCATAAAGCTAGTGATGTTACGTGATGTGCCGAGGCTTCGAGGCGTGTGTCGAGTAATGGAGGGGGTGTTTCCGTAATGCGCGTATCGAAGCTTGCTTCATTTAGGGGAGGAGCCGAAAACGATGACGTCTAAAGCCTCGCTGCCCGGCTGTACCACGTGACTGCTTCGGGAAGAGGCTCAGATTTTGAGCGGGGTTTGACAGCTTTAGAAACCCCACAGGCTCCATTCAAAATGTGGGTTGTTGTAGGCGAGTTGCGGTCAGTTGAGAGAGTGGATAGAGTTTTGATAGTTTGGACAGTGGTTATTTAGTTTGAGACAGTTAGTTTGGTGTTTGGAGAGTTTAGGAGAGCGATAGATAGATAGATAGAAGATTTAGGAGTGCGAGGACAGGATAGAAGTAGGATGGAGCCGGCGAGAAAGAGGAGGATGTCCCCTATGTGGGAACATTTCGATTTGATAAGCCCTAACAAGGTAAGGTGAACTGAACATTTGCAGATGCATTAGGTTTGCTTATGAGGAACTGTATTTTTCACTGTTTCTTATTTTCTGTAAAGGTGAGGTGTTTATTGTGCTCCAAGGAGTTGGGGTACAATAATAACACCTCATCCATGCTAAGGCACTACCGTGCCTTGCATGAGAATAGGGAGGAAACTGGAGCTTCACCCAGCCAAGGTATTTCATTACTATATTACAAACACACTATCACAATTTTTGCATGCTGATGTTTGCTTGTTGTGCAAATAAAGACAGGTAACAGACACTGTATTTATTCTCTTTTAACCAGCCACCAGAAAACAAGAGCTGGATGAAGCTCTAGTCTCCATGATAGTGAAGGATACCCAGACTTTCACTATTGTGGATGACGTTGGATTCAGGACATTTGTGTCTAAGCTGGATCCCAATTATGTTCTCCCTACAAGGCAGGTATGTGTGGGTCCATACATGAAACGAATGACTACATTATTGTATGTGTCACAATTCAGCAATATATATATATTTCTTCCTTTAGGCTCTGAAGGCCATGGTGGAGGCCAAATATGAGTCTGCTAAGGAGCACGCTAAGCCTAAAGTAGAGAAGGTGGCTGCTGTTAGCCTTACATCAGATATGTGGACATCCATCAACATGGATGCCTACCTGGCAGTGACATGCCACTTTGTGGAGGAGAACGAAAAGCTGAGCTCGGTGTTGTTGGGAGTGCAGGCATTCCCCCAGTCTCACACTGCTGAAAATATTGCTTGTGTGAAAGCCTCCCTGATGGAGGAATGGGGAATCTCAGGCAAGGTGACATGCATGGTCACGATGGTGCTCCTAATATGGTGGCATGCGTGAGAGAGCTGAAGCTTCGCCACCACATTTGTGTTGCTCACACCCTCAATCTTGTTGTGAAGAGGGCGCTTGACCAGCACCCTGTGCTCTCTGACCTCGGGGCCAAAGCAAGGAAGCTGGTTGGCTACTTAAGAAGCAGCACCACTGCTAAGGTATGCTCTTTTCTTTTATTCCAATATATAATGTTAATAGTTTGTCTGTACTCCTACTGCAGTGACTTAATGGCCTACTCTTCTGTATCTTTAAAGGAGAAGCTTACACAAGTGCAGCTTCAGCTGGGCATGCAAGCAACCAAGCTGATGCAGGAGGTGGAAACAAAATGGAACAGCACCTACTTGATGCTGCAACGTCTGGTGGAGTTGAGGGAGCCAGTAGGAGCGGCATTGGCTGGATTACACACTGACATTCCCTTTCTCACTGCCAGTGAGTTTGACATTGTTGTAGCGTGCCTTTCTTTACTCTCTCCTTTCTATGACGCCACCACGGAGCTCTCTGCAGAAGAACACGTGTCGGCATCAAAAGTTATCCCCATCCTGAAGATGATAGAGAAAGCCCTTCAGGAGGAAGACACCAAGTCGGCACCTGCAGTAGCAGTGGAAATAGGAGAGCAGCTCATCAGACAGCTCAGGGAGAAGCTGCACATGCTCCAGTCAATGAGCATCTTGTCGCTGGCTACACTCCTGGACCCACGATTTAAACTTATAGCATTTTTCAGCAACACAAAAGCTGCTGAAGCAGCGCTTGACTTCAGAGTGTGCCACCGTCATCCGACGGAACGCAGAAGAGAACACTCACGAGATTCACCAGGCTTCCACCTCTCAAGAATTCACTGGAGGTAATCTTTTATATTACATTTTGAGATTACTTATTCCTATTACAACACTTACTAACATGACCTGTGGTTTCCATTTAGGTAGCAGACTTTGGCAAAGATTGGACACTAGTGTCATGGAGGCAAAGAGGACTCAAAATGTGTCAGCAGATGCCACCGTAGAGGTCCAGCGCTACCTGTCAGAGGCAAACATAAGCAGGCTGGAGAACCCCCTGGAGTACTGGGCTAATCATTGGTCACAGTACCCCAATCTGTACAAACTTGCACTTATTTATTTATGCACCCCGGCATCATCTGTGCCATGTGAGCGTGTCTTTTCAAAGGCTGGAGAAGTAGTGTCAAAAAAGAGAAATCGTTTGAAATCAAAAACTGTGGAGAAATTGTTGTTTCTTAATAAAAATGCAGGAAATCATCCAAGTTACACAAGCATTAGCCTATTCATTACCCCCTCCCTAGTTCCACGAGCACTTTCACTGTCCTCTGCCTGATTAAGCCCATGCCATTTTTCTAGAGTCACAGAAAAACATTATTACACAACATGCCATATCACATGACACTACTATTTTGGGAATAATTACACACAGAATACATTCAAACAATATTTTATTATACACATATGTGTATACATAATTTATGTAGACAAATGATTTCGTCCTACACCTTTTGTGAAGTCATTCCCAAGAGCCATAATAGACAAAAAATCAATGCATCACACGTGTTACGATACAGCTGGCTGTGATTATACACCTGGCCAGTAGGTGGTTTCGTGTGCACATGAAGCTTCAAGAAATGAACCCTTTCTCGAACGAGTTGGCTCAAGTGGTTCAATGCCTCATGAGGCTTCATCTCACCATCACTACATAAAGCCAAAAACGGGAGGTCTGTGTCCAAAAACCAAAAATAGTCCAGAGTTGACAAATGGCAAACTAAATAATCAAACAGGGGACAGGCTAACTCCAAAATCCAAAGACAGGCTGGGTCAGGTAAAACAGGTAGGCAGTCAGAACAGGGCAGGAAAAAACAGGTACAGGGATCAGGCTGGCTCAGATAACTAGAGGCAATCGGGTCGGCATCAACAGGCAATCAGAAAAGAACGCTGGATAAGACTCACCAAAAGGCTCGAATTGATCTAGCAGATTGCAGGGGGCAGAGGCAGGTATAAGTAGGGGAGTGAGCAGGTGAATGGAGTGAAACTAATTACCGGAATGGGTGGAGCTAATCAGGGGAAGGGAAGTGACTGGAAGTAAACTGAAGCTGATTGGATGGTGACTGGAGAAGGGGAGTGACAGGGTGGTGACTAAGAGGTGAAAGAATGCTGGCAGGTGGATTGAATAAAGGCAGGTGACAGAAGTGAGCAGCCCAGAAGAAACATAACATAAAACAAAGTACAAAATCAAACCACAATAAAACCCAAAATTATTCCATAAACCAAAACTAATACAGAACCTAAACCTACGACTAAACACAACCATAACAAAACCCAAATCATGACAGAAGTGAGACATTGGAGGCAAATTTATTATATTTTGTTAGAATTACATAAAGGTAGTTAATACTGAGTTCAGCTCGAGAGACATCAATGCATTCATTATCATGATGCTACATGCTAGCATGAACAGTCTTTACTAATACTAAACAACTACAATAACATTAGTAATCCATAAAATGTCTTCCTCTGCTGACAACCTTTATAGAAATGGTGATTTTATTTTCCAGCAGAACTGCACACTGCACATTTTCCAATGTACCAATATCAAACATGGCATCAAACTGTCCTGACCTGAAACACAAAGAGAATCAATGGGGTAATGACAAGAGGAAGCTGAAAGACACCAGGGCTATCAAAGCAACATGGGTTCCCATTACATCTCAGCTGTGTCATACTTCATTGATGAAGTAACGTGCAAAATTAGCTCTGACCAACTACTGAGTTCATACAGTTTTCACTGGACCAATATTTGTATATTAAACTTTTTTATTATGTAATATTAGCATTTTTTGAGCAACTGAACTCTAAACTTCGCTTAGTTGTAAGCCTTAATTGTCAAAGATAACAGAAAACACAAAACAAAATACACCTGAAATGCATCTATAATATATGACTCTTTGAAATGAATCCCTGAAATAAATGAACCTTTTGATGTCCCTGTTTTATTTATCTATGAAGTCTTATGAACAAAGTTATAGTTGTTAGATTTCATCAAACCTTATGTTGTCTAATCAATCTGCTGTATTTTGCTCTTTGACAGCTTCTTATTAAATGTTCCTAAGATCTTCTCTCCTGTTTTCTGTGCTTACAAGCACCACATTTTGTACAACCAATTTCCCAATCAAGCGCCTATTATCAGAAGGCATTAAAGTGTCCCACTGGCACTTTTAAAATATGCCCACTTTTGAAGCACTCTGAGCTTGATATGTGATCCCACCTTTAATAAATGTCTGCTTTACACAACTTCATTTGACAAAATAACGAAAAAAAAAAAAACATGCATGTATTATATGGGATCTTTGCTATTACTTAGGATTAGTCATGTACTGTACAATGAGCGGAAAGTGGCACAGTGTCTCATCTTGTTTTATTTAATTTTTTTCATTATTCTCCTTTCTGCAGCCTTCTCTTCTCAGCTTGCATGTGTTAAGAATTAAAAATATATCTTAGTTGGGGTTACTGAGGAAAGCAGAGTGGGGTCTGTCCCTTCCTGCTCCAGCGTAAGATAAACATGGAGTTTTATTGCCCCGAGGGGGTGGTCAGAAGGGGAGGGGGTCAGTCATCCTCCCACTGAGCCATGCAGGAGGAGTTTAAAGTTGGTAAAAGGAATGTCCTGGTAAAACTTACTTCAGACAGACAGACAGACAGACTTCTCGACCGCGTGGTGAAAGATCTCGATTGGTAATGTAAATCTGTCTCCATATTTAATTTCTATGAATTAAATATGTATTTAAACCGTTTTACCTCTGATCAATGCTTCCTCATTTATAGCCAAATCCGGAACTGGGAAAGATGGGTTTTTAATAGACATGTAACAGCAAGCAAGGTAAAACCCAATCTTATCATGGTGCCGAAACCCCGGATTTTGGCTGTGAGTGAGGGTTTGTTTGAAAATTGGACACGACAAGAGGACTAATTCTGCAGCATCACTGGTCGACCGGAAAAATGTAAGGAGATTTTTCTCCATTGGCAGAATGTTAGCTGTTTAGGCCAAATTTCTGTGGTGCTGTGGTTTAAGTTTCTCTCTTCTCAAAATATCAGAGGTTGAACAGAGCAACTAGTGTGAGAGGTTTGAATGGAATTTATGTTGAAACCGAGAAATGATTGAATTTATGTGTTTGTTCACGTCAGAAAAACGTAGAATTGGATATTAACCTAAATGCCAAGAAGCCTTGAAATGTTGAGGCGAAAAATAAAATAAAACGTAATAAAAAAAGATAAAAACATAGACAAAAAAAAGGATATGTTCGGGGATTGGCCAAACGACAACCAGATTGACAAACTGGTAATTTTATGGCTGAGGTGTTGCACTACCTCTTGAGAACTTGGGACGCTCATAGAGAAGCAGGGGATAGGTTTGTAATAGAGAAAGAAAGATAAGAGATTAAAAAAGGGGCCCCAGGGAGACAATAGGATTGTTTTCTAGTTTTCGAAAAACTGGGTTTTTCGAGAACACGACGATCAGACGAGGAGATTTTAACATAAGGAAACGTTTCGTCGACTACGGAAGGGACGAGGGTCTCTCTGTGATGCGCCAGGCTGTCTGTCTTAAATGTTATATTTGTTATGTCTTGTCTGATGTTTTGAATGTCTCGGTAATATGGGATCCATGGTTTTGAGAGAAGGAGAGATTGGTTGGGCCCTGCATGTGTGTGTGTGTGTGTGTGTGTGTGTGTGTGTGTGTGTGTGTGTGTGTGTGTGTGTGTGTGTGTGTGTGTGTGTGTGTGTGTGTGTGTGTGTGTGTGTGTGTGTGTGTGTGAATTTCTCCGCATGCGTGGACCTAAAGATAAGAGCAGTGACTGGGGAGCAGTTTAATTTTGTTAAGTAAAAGTGATAAGTAAAAATATGGGTGAAAATAAAAACTAAGGGGGGAATTTGGAAATCATTGGAAAAAAGGTTGATGCATTAATGATGTTTGTTGAAGTGCAGGAGAACTTTCAATGCAGTAAAGCATTTGAGGTGTTGGCTGCAAGCTGATTGGGTGAGTTGCATTGGAGAGAGACCACGGCCTGCAGTTTGGTGAGTTTTGAAGAAAACCTTTTATTTTGAACTGTAGCCTAAAAGTTAGAAAGTGGTTAGAAGTTTGGAAAAGTTGTTAAAAAATTTGGCAGAACATTGAACATCTGTTTGAGGCATTATAAATTGGGAAAACGCAAAAGGGAAAATGCCTTCTGTTAGAGTGTAATTTTAACTAGCATTATCTCTTGCAAAATAGCGTTTTAAAATGCCTAATGAATGTATATATTTTCAGACATAAAATATCATTTGCGATAAAATAGTGATTAAAAGGTTTTCATTGTTTGATAGCCCTAGTTATAATAGATAAATAAATAAATACAATCCGTCAGACTTCAATCTAGCTGTTTAATAGAGAGTAGTAAATCCTATCAGCTTTTGCTCATTTGCAGGCCTGGGAAAACCACATTAAGCAGAACGAAACAGAGTTAAAAGTTGGGTTAAACTGTACCTTAATAGTGTGTGCAAACTGATATTGCGGTTGATTTGATCGATTTTGTTAACCCTGCATTTAGTCATGAGTCAGTTTCGAAGTTATCCTCAAATAAAGCAGCTAAAATTGAGGAATCTATGACAAATGTTAATGGCGTGTATCATTTTATTATAGATACTGATATTGCAGAGCGCCAAAACCTAGTGGATACAGAAAATATTACGGGATCATCACAGGACGGTCCCCAAATTATTCATTATATGTAATCACATTTTCATGGTCCCACAAACTGCAGATGCCCTTGTCACAAAGTAATTTAAGAACAGAGGAATCTTCTACTTGTTCATTGGGTGATGTGCAAATTCTGGTGAATAAACTTTTCAACATCAGTTGCTGGTGATTGTTCGTGGCCGGCAGAATTTGACTCAAAAATTTACTAAACAAATGCACATAACTGATTTTAGAGCTGTTTTAAAATGTACCTTTGGTGTTTTTTTTATACTTTCTTCCTTGATAGATGTAGTTATACAGCATTTTCTTTATACACTTTAGCAGAAGGTTCCTGAGTTTGCCTGGGACTCTCCATATCTTCTGAAAAAATCAGTAGGATGGATCAAACACACAGGTGTGGATCCTGAATAAATCAGTCCAATTTAGGGGAATTATTTAGAGTAATAGTGTTAAAAAAAACGTGTCCTCTTCAATATCTCAGCTGATGATTTTAAATCTTGATACGCTCGCTGAGACAATATTTGATACACCATTTGCCTGTGACTCAAAGGAAGGATGATACACAACGCTTGAGTTTGTTAATTACTAAAAGTTGGTAAAGTTACAGTTATTGGAAAACAACATAGGAAGGAATGAGAGTAAGCAGCTGATTCCATCGAGAACTGTCTCTATTTTAATTTAAGGTGGGGGAGTTCCCTTCCCCCCCCCTGTTTTTCTTTTTCTATCTTAATTTTGTTACAGGTCTGTTCGTTCTGGAGTATGGACACGGCTGACATGAGATGCAGATCGGTGCCGATTTGGGGTTGGAAGAATAAAACTGAGCATTTACAGCCGATATGTGTGTCGTGGGGCACCCATCACATCTGGGACAGTTGCTTACGCTGGACACTGGACCAGGGACTGTTTTACATCACTAATTCCTGGCATGAAGTCCCAATACCACCTCACCTTCAAGAAGGTCAGTGCCTCATCTAAGGGATAACGCACCCATGAACAATGTTTCCTCACCCTGGAACAATGGCCAACGCCTATGAACAGCACAGATCCTAAGCTGTCAAGGGAAAATGACTGTCTGCATACACTGGAGTTGCATGCCTCATCCAGTTTCTGAGTCGTGGACCAGAACTTTGTCACTGAGGTGCGTCAACAGCAAATCACTGCAACACGTGGGGGACGAAATGTGGAGTTCCACACATGGAAGCTGTGAGTGCGACGCTTAAACTCCAATCTCTTTTCTGCCTGATCTGCTGAACATGTCAGTCCGAGTCCATCTCAAGGACCACAGACTGATAACAGACTTTTTGTTAAGGTAATTCAGACTGTTATTTCTACCAATATACTTCTGACCAAATTTAATGTAATGTGATTTCTAATATTTTTTCTGTGTCTCTAACTCTTGAGCTTCTAGGCAAATGGATTGGTGCAGGTAATAACTTCTTAAGGCAGCCAATTGAGCAGATACGAGCAGTACAGGTTTGCGGTTTTGAAAAATATACTACTGTCTCTTAAAATTTTTTACTATATAACTGATATGTTCCTTTTAAACATGAGTTTTAATTCTATTATGTCCAGGATCGTATTGCTCATAATTAACAGCAGCTGGTGTAAATTTACAAATGCAATCAGGAAATATTAAATATTTAGGTATTACTGTGTCGAATAAATTAACAGATTTACTTAAACTTAACCATGCCCCACTTTTAAACAGGATAGAAGAGGACCTTGAAAGATGGAAATCGCTTCCAATCACACTTATGGGTAGGGTAGCTTCAATAAAAATGATGGTCCTACCTAGAATTAATTATTTATTTTCAATGGTCCCCAATAAACCATCATCTGACTGGTTTAAATCTCTAGACTCTGCCATTTCTAAATTTCTTTGGAAAGATAAACCCCCACGTATTAGCTTAAAGACAATACAGAAGACTAAAGACAGGGGAGGATTAGATCTGCCTAACTTCCATAACTATTACTTAGCAAATAGGCTACAATACATCTCTAAATGGATAAAAAATAGTCTTTTAGATGAGCCTTGGTTAGATATAGAACAGGAAATGTGCAATAATATCATGATTTCAGATCTGCCGTTTATTAAGCATGTATGCCGTTTATTAAACGGCATACATGCTTCAAAAATATCAACATTAGTTCTACTCTGACAGCATGGTGGGAGTTCCTCAAAATGACAAAGTCATCCCTTATCCCATGCAGTCGTACACCTATCTGGAATAACCCTGATATCCTACAAAATAATAAAATGATAAACTTTACATACTGGAAGAATAAAGGTATTAAATATCTGGAACATCTACTTGACGGAACCGAGTTCATCAATTTTGCTAAACTAAATATGCAATATGGCATTAGTAAAAATAAATTCTTGGAATATGAACAACTTAAATCTATAATTAAAAATAAATATAAGCATATTAATGGTGGTTTACAAGTCCCAACTAATATAATAGAGTTCTTAGATTTAACCCCCCCCCCCCAAACTACTGTCTAAATCATACAGGACACTGACTAAAATAGATGATTCGATATCTCTTCCTATAATGAAGTGGGAAAAAGATTTATCAGGCACCTTTGAACAAAACTTCTGGGCTCAGACATGTCTAAGAACTTTCAAATTGACTAGAAACACCAACTTACAACTAATACAATACAAAATCCTTCACAGAGTACACTACACAGGACAAAGATTATTCAAGATGGGTCTGGCACAATCTAATATCTGCCCACACTGCATAGGCAATCATCCTGATAATTATTTTCATGCGTTATGGTTATGCACACCAGTCTAGAGGTTCTGGACACAGATATGTAAGGACTTATCAAAGTGCTTGAGCTGTAAAATTACACCTTCCCCATCAGTTTGCCTGCTCGGTAATTTTGAGGAAAGTCCTCTGAAAAAAGAAATAGTTTACATGGTTTTTACTGCTTTATGCATCGCAAAGAAAACTATCCTCATGAATTGGAAAAGTAAACAAAATCTCAGTATCAATCAGTATAGAGATCTTTTGCTGGATCATATTAATCTAGAGACAGCATCTGCTTCCACATCTGATTGGTCTCTTTGGGCTCCTCTGATCAACACCATCACTTAGTGGAATAGGGGGCGGTGGGTTGCTTCCTGCAGGGCGCAGTGGCTGGATGGAGGGGTTCCTGGGGCCCTGGGGGCACTTGGAGTAGGGCGCCTGGTGGATCCGGCTCCGGGGTCTGTTGCCCCCATCTGGGAGGAGTTTGGGAGGCCTACGGGTGGCCTACAGCAGCCGCTTGCGGCGCTCTTTGGGAGCTGAGTGTTGACGGACGTGGGTTACTGACCTGGTAGCTGTGCTGCCGCTGGGTGGGGCCGGGGTGGGTCTGGGGGTCTGGGGTCCCTGGGGCGCGCCGCCCTCGGGCGTGGGCCCCGGCGGGGCCTCGGGGGTTCCGGTTCCGGGGGGTGTGCCGCTTTTGGTGTGGGCCGGCGCGCGCCCGGGTGTCCGCCCCTGCACGGGGCCTCTGGTGCGCTGGGGGGCCTCGGGGCCCGTTGGGCTGGTAGGGGGGCATGGTCATTAACACCTCTGGGCAGACGCTCTTCTCCTTCATTGGATAGGCACTCTGCCAGTGGGGGGAGGGGGAAAGGAGGGGGAGTAGGGACCTACCCAGCCTGGATGTCTACTGTCGAATGTATGGTGAGTTGTTTGAACGTCAGTGTTGGGGAGGGATTAAATCTACGGGTGGGGGGGGGGGGGGTTGGTTGACGTTCTGGTGGGCTTGTGTCCGGCCCCCTGTCCCGGTCCTGGTCCGTTTCGTCTTCCGGTGCGGGTTTCACCTGGGGGTGGGGTTTGGGATGGCTCGTGCGGGCCGGCTGGCCAGTGTCCCCCCCCTCTTATTATTATTATTATTATTATTTATTTATTTATTTATTTAGTTTAAGTAGGCTTGGTGGGTGGGCTGGGGAGGGTTGAGATGTTGGTCCTGGTGGGTGGTTGGCTGGCGGGCCCTGCGGCCTCTCCCTGGCCCCCGGGCTACGGTGGTGCCGCTGGCGAGGCCCCCTTCTCTGGGTGGGGCTTTCGGGGAGCGGGGGTGCCTATTGGAGTCAGTAGGGGAGCTGGCTCCCTGGGTTGGCTTCCCAGTCATTTGCTCCCCATCCCCGGACTCCTCCCTCTGCCTGCTCCATCACGCCGCCACACATGTAGGTCATGAGGGAGGGGGCGTTACTGGAGGTTGCCGCTTTCTGGTGACGCCCCTCTCCCCAATTTTATCATGCATCTTAGACACTTTCACTTCAAACATTTTTCACATCGCACACTCATATAGGCCATGGTAGGGGTGGGGTGGGGGGAAGACGTCTGGGGGGGGGCTTATGTTGTGTGGGCCTCACCTCGGACGGCTCCCTTCACCTCCTCTCCCACTTAGACATTGAGGGTTCTGGGCAGTCGCACGGAGGGGGTGCGCTGGCAACAGCTACCTTCCGGTAGGGGGGTGGGCTGTGCCGTGCATCCCCTTCGGCGCTCCCAGTTTTTAAACGCACTTGAGAACAACATGCAACAACACAACATTTGAGCAGGCGTAGGGAGGGTCGGGGTCTTCTGCACACCCCCGTTCTCCGATGGCAGCAAGGAGTCTGGGGCCTGGAGGAGGTGCGGGCCACTGTGTCCGGGGTCTTGGCGGGGGGCTGTGGTGTGCAGTCAGCGGCTTGCCAGGTCTGGGGCTGATGCCTCTGCTCCCCCCAGGGGGCGGGGGGCAGGGATGGCAAGGGTAAGGTGGGGGGAGGAAGGGGGTTTATTAGGTATTTAGGGGGAGGGGGGGGCTCTGGCCGGGTGGCTCGTGCAGGTCGTGTTGGCCCGCCCTCTTGAGGGGGCCCGGTCCGGGGGGCGTCTGGTCTGGGGCCGGGGGTCAGGCACAAGCAGTCGTATAGTCGATTTGGGGTGACCCCCCCCCCCTTTGGTCAGTGTTGGATGTGAAAGTTATGTGGGAATGTGTGTACAGCGTCTTTTTTTTTTCTCTGTGTGTGGTGAGTGGGGCACAAGGGAGGGATGGGGTGAATGAGTTTTTTTTTTTTTTTTTTTCCAGGTATGGGTGTGGTCCGCTCCCTCTCCCAAGAACATCTCAAGTCTCCGCTAGGTGCGGAGCCCATCCCCCCACGTCCTGCCCTCCTCCACTTCGTTGGCGGGCGCCTTGGCCCCCTGGCGCATTGGTTGGCTTCGGGTTTGGGGCGGGTTCCCGGGCATGCGCCGGCCCACTCCCGGCGGCCTCTTCGCGGGGCCTGGCCCCCCGGGGGGCGGCCGGGGCCCTCGTCGCGGGGGCGGGGCGCCCCTGGGGCCTCTGGCCCTCAGGGCCCATGGCCGGGACCACTTCAGCGGGGCTGGCTGCCGGCGGAGCCCACGGGCTCGTCTCCGCGGCTCTTGAGGGCGTCGGCATTGCGGTGGCTGGGGGATTTCCTCGGGGTCGTCTCTGCTCCTTCCTTGGGGGGGGGTTTCAGATATCCTGTGTCGGCCCCTCCTGGGCGACCTGCTTTAGGGACCTCTTTGGGAGTCCGGGGTTACGGGTCCCCTGACGCCTGCCTCTGTGCTCGGGGAAGGTGGGTCTTCGGTTCTCCACAATCACTATCAAGCTATTTCTGGATAATCTTCACCTAAACTAGTGCACTTTCACATCTCCCACAGGTGCTGGGTCCCAGGTATTAAGTGTTCACTTATATACAGTAATCTTATAATTTATTTATTTATTTATTTATGTTTTTTCTCTTTCTTTTTTCAAATATCACATTACACATGTCAGCTTACATAATAATATATATGATTTAACAATGGCATCTAGGTGTTATTCGAGTGTATCTGTTGCTTTATGTCTGTTGGTTGTGCTGTTCTTTTTGTGTCTCTTTCCAGGTGACGGAGCAGACAAAGAAAGTTTTATCATTCTCTCCCTTTTATCTCCTCTTTCTTTCACCTCTACTCTTTTTTTTTCTTTTCTTTCACTTTCTGTTCCTCCTTTACTCTCCCATTGTCATGTCCATATAATTTGAAATTCTCCTTGCAGGAATCATAATAAAGCTATTTAAAAAAAAAAAAAAAAAAAACAGCAGCTGGTGTATTTTACCATATCTTCTATGGGCAGACAATCCACAGGGGTGGGAATACTTTCACGTGCTCCACTTATACTTAGGTTTCTGTGAGTTGTCTATCTGGTTAACAACTGCATGTCATAAATTTCCACAAGGGGGGTTGCAACGTCCTTAGGGGACAGGTTTATTACATGGGGCTCTCGGTAAGCACAGATGTGTCCTGCTTGGGGCATTCTGTTTTTAAACAACATAGGTTAAACGGATCTGTTAGGTTATTTCTTAAATAGCTCATAAGTATTGAGATTTTTCTATTGTACAATATAACTGTTGCCTGCTAAAACATATCAGATTTTCACCAGAATTCGCCGTTACCAGGTGTTTTATTCAGGTAAAACCCCATATTTTATCAGTATGTAAGTACCTTGGAACATTCAGCATTTTCATACCATCAACTTGCTGTGAGCATATTAGTTTGCAATCATTATTTCAATGGGTACACTGATCTTACACAACTTTTGGAGGACTTCTTGTAGATCTGTGGGATTATGAAATTGCATTAGGTTTTGATCTGAATCCAGGATATTGGGCAGTGTTTTTCATACTTCAATTCAGATAATTATTTGCAGTTAATTGATTCCCTGTGATGACTAATACTATTCTTTGTTAATGTTTTGTAACAAAATTAATTTAGTTCCAAGCAGAGGGATATGACATAAACATTTATATGATAACACTATATCGTAAAGTTATAAAGATCTTAAACTTTATATCAACCCTTGGCACAAGTAATTTAAGGGAAGGATTCTTGCGCAGGACACCACAGAGGTATGTGACTGTGTTGTAAATCAGATAACGGTTGTTTAAACAAAAAGAAACCCCCCACAAAGGTGTCGGAAAAGCCTACTGCTCTGCTGGAGGAAGATGCTAGAGGCAGATTCTATGAGGGGGGTTCTTGGAAAAAGGCTTAAACAGTTTAAGCAGGACAATAAAGTGAATGTTAAATTAAATAGAAAAACTACATAAACTACAAAAAACTGGATAAAACAGAGATAAACAGAGGGTAACTTAATGCATATTTAGTTTAGTTTAAAATCATTGGTGTGTCAGGGAGGTTAGTTAAGGTTTCAAAGCCACATATATATGTTGTAGTAAACCGGATCAGGATTTGTAACAACTGGATAAAACGATAGGTGAACAAAATGGAAGTTTGCTTTTTCTCTCAGATTAAAAGTAGGAACTTTTTTACAGCATAGACATCTGAGTAAAGGAGTAAAGGGTACAGAAGCAAAGTGTGGTGACGTGCTGAAAGGTTTTATGTGAAGTGGTGTGATGGAGGGTAATCTTTAATCTTTAATTCAGAGAACATTCTGACATTCTTACAGGATAACAGTGTTATGGAAATATAATCACTTATATATAATAGTGTAGCTTAAAGGTATACTATGCAACTGGGGTTGATTTTCCAGCGAGGCTCCCCCCAGAGGGCGAAAGTAAAAGTGCACTGTCGTAAAGATGCTCAGCTCTTCTGGTTTCTCCGTCAAGACAGGCGCAGTTGTTTTGAGCTTAGCAGACAGGCGAACGCAACGAAAAGTGGAAAAAACGGCAGTACAAACAATGACTAACACAGTGAAGGTATGAACATCAAGCTTCCCGCAGCGCTATCTTGGCGAGGCGGCCGCGGCGGCCGCCTCGCCAAGCCGCCGCCTCGCCAAGCCGCCGCCTCACCAAGCCGCGGCTGCCGCCGCCGCCGCCGCCGCCTCGCCAAGCCGCGGCCGCGGCCGCCGCCGCCTCGCCAGTTTTATTATTATTTTTTTTTTTTTATTTTATTTTTTTATGTTGGCGAGACGCTACCGCCGCCGCCTAGCCAAGCCGCAGCCGCCGCCAAGCCACAGCCGCAGCCGCCACCTCGCCGCGGCCGCCGCGGTAGCGTCTCGCCAACATAAAAAAAAAAACAAATAATAATAATAATAATAATAATAAAACTCGATATGCTTGCATGTTTATTTGACGTTAACACGCGGTTCTTTGTTGTTGCTTTCGCGCGTGCATATAGTGAATGGCAGGGCAAAAACACATGGAGTTCTCGCCGTAAAGCGAGACTTCTGTGTGTGCGAGCCGAGGGCTCTTGCATTGCAAGTGCGGTATTTCCCCCACAGACCCCCAGGGCGGCCGAGAAAACCTTTGTTCGACCTGGAATGACTCATTTAATCATCCAAAACGGTATGGAACACATTAATTAACTGAAAAATGTTGCATAGTATGCCTTTAAAGTAATATAGATGTTAACTTTAACCCAGTGACCTGAAAAGATGAGGATGTATGTAGAACAAAGGTTGGTTTCACACTTCAGTGGGCATGTGTACATCACAGGATGCAACGAGGCCATATGTGAGCAGATAACGCTGTTAAAAATGCTTACATGAGGCTTTTCATTGTTTTAGTTAACTTCCAGGAAACAAGCCAGGAACCAAGCTAGATCACATTTAAGGGTCAAAGGTTAGGAGACAGATGTTCTCAGCAGAAACTTAGGAAAAAGAACGTTGTTCTAGCCCCCGCTTGGCCTATGTAAGTTTGAAAAGGAAGGAACGATGTGTACGTTTTGAGACAGGCTTCAGACCCAGGCAGAGAACTTAAGGTATCCGATGCTGTGATAAAGGTTGTGTCTCCCACTTTGGAATTCCAAGTTGTAATAAATATATGTTTAACTTGTTTTTGCCTCTGAATTCACTGCCTCTTCTCTTTGTGCCAAATCCTCAACCAGGTGAAACGAGACTGAATGGGCCTCATATGCGTCTCGTTACTATACTTTGATTTCACAACTGCATTAACTAATTTTTGATTTTACAGACAGGGGAATCTTCACCAGAGATTAACGTATTTGTGTGGTCGTTGCATTTTCTTACAGGACAGCGTAAGGACGGGGAAAGTGAAATTGCAATAAAATGTCTCATTAACTATTACATTTCTAAAATAGGATGGAGATGGAACAATGGAAGATGTGAAGTGTGTTTCTTGTGGGAGTGTTCAGTTAATTTCATTACAGGATATAATTACATATGACATAAAGGAGCTTTTCGGGACCGAAGTCAACCTCCGGAATTACAGGTAGCACACGACATTTGATATTTAAACGGTTGTCGTGTAAGTTTCAGGAGACATAAAATTAGGAGAAATGTGAAGGGAGTCCACCGACCCCCAACCTCGAAGGATGCGCGCTGAGGTCATCACAGACAGATGTGGTGGGCCAGAGGTCAGGGGCCCATCTGATTCCAGAGTCATGTGTACCAGCCACATAAAGGATCCAAGGGGAACAACACCGGACCAGCTTTCGGGTCAGACTGGCTGACTGGAAGGATTTTCAACTACCACCCACCCGTGCCATCCGGCAACGGGGCAGCTCGATGCGCAGAGCCACTCGCGGATGAGGCAGCCGGAAGTTTATTTGGTTTTCGTTTTTTATTTTTAATAAAGATTAACATACAGTTGTGTGGAGACCGCGGGTGGAACACTGACTCTTTAAACCATCTTCTTTAAAGGCGAGAAGAAGACATCTCCGAGACGCAAGACATCATGACAACAATTGAATGCATTGTGTAAAAAAGAAAAAAGAAAATGAGAGTTTTGTAACCACTGCATATGTCTTATAAGTTCCATATTCATAAGGTGTTCAATATTAGTATCGTTAGAATCTTGGTTCTGCATTGCATGATAATCTTTTTATTCTGTGGTATGATCTGAGTGTAGTGCTTTCATGGGTTATCTTTATTTCTAAGAAGACATTTTGTTAATCTAGGTTAGGAGTCTTAAAGTCATATTTAGATCATATAATAGTTTCTGGTAGTTGCACATTTGTCTCAGCCTTGCACCTCTCGGATAAAGGTGCTTACTTTTCTTAATTCTAGTAGGTTAGAGATTCAGATAGGTTTAGTAGCTTTTTAGCTTATGCTTGGGTTATTTTACATTTAAGGGGAACATTTGAACATCATTTGATTTCATAAGTCGCCAACAGAGGGGACAGTGGGTTACAATATTACATCTTATCATTTACATTTTGTTTAAGGGTTTCAAGACATAGACTTAGTTTAGCCTAGTTATTGGTTTGATCTTTGAGGGATCAAAACAGAGGGGTTGTTAAGAATTAAAAATATATCTTAGTTGGGGTTACTGAGGAAAGCAGAGTGGGGTCTGTCCCTTCCTGCTCCAGCGTAAGATAAACATGGAGTTTTATTGCCCCGAGGGGTGGTCAGAAGGAGAGGGGGTCAGTCATCCTCCCACTGAGCCATGCAGGAGGAGTTTAAAGTTGATAAAAGGAATGTCCTGGTAAAACTTACTTCAGACAGACAGACAGACAGACTTCTCGACCGCGCGGTGAAAGATCTCGATTGGTAATGTAACTCCGTCTCCATATTTAATTTCTATGAATTAAATATGTATTTAAACCGTTTTACCTCTGATCAATGCTTCCCCATTTGTAGCCAAATCCGGAACTGGGAAAGATGGGTTTTTAATAGACATGTAACAGCAAGCCGGTAAAACCCAATCTTATCACATGCGAAGATCTGGTCTTGTGATGCTGCTGTACGATGGTTATGTACGGTTCTTGCAGAACAAGGAATGCAGGGACATAGGAGTGTCATGGTTCAGTTTTGGCCTGGCTGTTTTCCCCTGTTATTTTCCAGTACCTCCTCCTCTCACACAGCTCAGCCTGCACTCCCTCAGCAATCAGTCACACCTGTTAGGCCCTAATCAGTCAGTACTCACTCCACCTGCCAGCCTCTCTACAAAAACTTCTCTCAGTCTTCTCTTCCCCGCCGGTTCGTCATCAGTCTCCACTTACTCCACGTCTGTCAGCCAAGTAAGCTCTCTGCTTTGTTGCTGGATCTCCTGCTACTAGTGATGGTGAGATGAAGCCTCATGAGGCATTGAACCACTTGAGCCAACTGGTTCGAGAAAGGGTTAATTTCTTGGAGCTTCATGTGCACACGAAACCACCTACTGGCCAGGTGTATAATCACAGCCAGCTGTATCTTAACACGTGTGATGCATTGATTTTTTGTCTATTATGGCTCTTGGGAATGACTTCACAAAAGGTGTAGAACGAAATTATTTGTCTACATAAATTATGTATACACATATGTGTATAATAAAATATTGTTTGAATGTATTCTCTGTGTGTAATTATTCCCAAAATAGTAGTGTCATGTGATATGGCATGGTGTGTAATAATCAGACCTCTCAACTTTGATTAAAAGTTAAGAGTGAGATTATGCTAATTTTGGGGGCGGGGGGTGATTATGGTCAACAATTTCCCCTCAGCAGCAACACTGAAGCACACAGAGGTTCATGCTGCGTCTTTACGCACGATCCTGCTGCTGATGTCTCCCTCTTTTCAGCTCAATGCACTTCTAGACTATTACAGTTTATAACCATTATCATCACCTTTCACAGCGACAGGTTTCTCAGTCAGTCGCCGCGCTGACCAGACAAATTTCTATTGCTCTCGTCAGTGCGCTCTGGGCGGTGAGGTGGGCGGATTTTACCCCCGTTGGTGCGCTGCGTGCGACGGATAAACAGTGCGGAAAATGCATAACTAAATACTGTAAAGGGCTTCTATAAAGGGAACAGGGGTACTGACAGATCTGAGATGAAGCCCCTGATGTTACAAGTTCTTTAAAATGACCCTTAAAAGTGCGCACCTGAATTAAAGCGCAAGGCAGCAGCCCACCGAAGCGCCACTGATTCTATGTTGTTAAAAACAAAAGAGCGTGAAACACAGCTAGTAACTCTCCTATTGACTTTAACTGGCACACGTTGCTACCGATGTGAGGACATTAAACGTAGTGATTCACGTTTTGAATGGTGAATGGTGATAAAAGCACCTGCTCCGAGGGAAAGGAGGGGTGGGGAGAGGAGCAAGCGCAGAGGCACAGAAATACGGTGCATGTAGTTAAAAAATGCAGAATAAATAAAAACGAAACTTATAAACAGACCGAGTGGCGTTTTAAACTGCATCTGGTTCGCAGAACTGTTTTATGATCCAGCGTGCATCCATGACTGGTTCTGAATGAACCGGTCATCTGGCAAAATCTGAACCACTTCCCGAAGCAGTCACGTGGTACAGCCGGGCAGCGAGGCTTCGGACGTCATCGTTTTCGGCTCCTCCCCTAAATGAAGCAAGCTTCGATATGCGCTTTACGGAAACACCCCCTCCATTACTTGACACACGCCTCGAAGCCTCGGCACATCACGTAACATCACTACCTGCTACCCCTGTGTTCCAAGTAAGCTCTCTGCTTTGCTGATGGTTCTCCTTCTACCTCTGTGCCCCAGCCCTGCACCTCCAAGAACTCTCTCTGCTGCACCTCTGGATCCACAGCAGCCCTGCACCTCCAAGAACTCTCTCCGGTCCTCCAGCTCCTGCTCCCATCTACATCCTTCTGCTCCTGCTCAGTCGAGACTGGTTCTCTCACTCCACTACTCATCCTCTCTTCAATAAAACTCTCATAAGACTAAGATCAGTGTGTGGCTGAATTCGGGTTCATCAGACAAAATCCTAACAAGGAGGGATTTTAGTTGTGAGTGCTTTATGGTTAGGTTAATGTGACACTAAAGATCTTGTACTTTACTGCATAGTTCACTGTAAAAGGATTGTTGCCATAACATACTTAATCCGTGTATTTTGAAGTTTAAATCTGCAATCATTTCAAGATGCGATTTTAAAAGTTTTAGAAAAAAAGCTGTAGTTGAACCAAATAAAAGATCAAAGAAGTTTTTCCACAGCTAAAAGTTATGTGTTGGCTGGCACACTGAGATAAGGCAGAAATGAATCACTTGTCTTCAGGATGTAGTGCTATCATCTCAATCTAAAGTCTCATGGCTTTTGGGATGGCAAAGTGAATCGTTTTTAACAAGCTGCTGGTCCTGGCTGAGATATCAATAAATCTAAAATCTCTTTAGTCACATGGTGAGAAACATATGAGAGACACAACATATTAAAATGCTTAACTCTGAATCACCGACTTAAAAGTTGCATTCCAGTGCAAACAGCCACGATGTGCTGTGTACTGAACAAAGTATGAACTTCAAGGGTGTGGATGTCAAGCACTTTACCGTGTCTGTCTTCCTTTATTCCATCCTTTTTTCTTCCTTCCTTTCCTAACTCTTCCTTTTTTTTAAATCCTTCAATTTTTTTCCTTCCTTCCTTCCTTCCTTCCTTCCCTCCCATCTTTAATTCTTTATATCTTTCCATAATTCTTATTCTTTCTTCCTTTGATTTGATCTTCACTGTCTTTTGTTTTTTCATTCGTGTTGTATTTTTTCAGGCTTTCTTTCTATTGTCCTATCTTTTATCTTTCCATTTAAAATCCTTGATTTCATATTTCTATTCTTGTTTCTTTCTTTCATTTTGTTTTCCAACCTTCTGTTGTCCCTTCTTTTCTTCCCTTTTTTCTATTTTCTGTTTTTGATAATCCAATCCATTGGGTGATTAATCAGTCCATTTTCTATCCCTTCTTTGATCCATCCAGTGTTCCATCCTTCTTTCCTTTCTTCCATTTTTTTCATCCTTCATTTCTTCCTTTTTTACTTTGTCCCCTCTTTCAGTGTTGGACAATTTCTTCCATTATTTTATTCTTCCTTCCATGATTGAAAATTTTGTTTTTATAAGGTGAAGAAATAATCACAAGTCATCAGAATAAAACACCTAGGTACTAATTAACCCTAATAACATTCATTCGGGAAAAATGGCAAACCTGACAAAAACTGTGAATAAACTAAAGTAATTACAATGAAATCTTAAAACTTTGTGTAACAGAGACTTTTGTAATTGACAGGCAGTAATTACCGACACAGCTTTATGCAGTAAGTTTGAGATACTGTTAAATAGAAAACATACTTTAAAGTACACAGCTGTCACCCCTGATGAAAGAACTAAAGGAAAGTAGATTACTGAACAGCATGCATTTTGATCAGAGCCACCCCTATACACCAAACATGAGTTTCATGAAGGGTTCTTTGTCTCTGTGGATACAGCTAAAGAACAAACATGCTGTTAATACTACCATTCAGCTTAGGATAAAGACCTGTAGGTCCAATCGAACCCCAAATAACAACAATCAATATCTGGCAATGCGACAAGATCCATCTTCAATTATAACTGAGTATCAACCCACATCATGAGAGAAGTTAGCTAGTTAATGAATGAGCAATACAGGGCAAATTAGCAGTCAGGAGACGTATACCAGCACATCATGAGGCAAAAGCTGTGATCAACAAATAATTAGGTTCTATAGGCATCTGAAACAACACAAAAGGTGCAATCACAGAGTAAGAGAATCAGTCTGTAATGATGG
The DNA here is from genome assembly GCA_037039145.1 of Fundulus diaphanus. Classification (NCBI taxonomy): domain Eukaryota; kingdom Metazoa; phylum Chordata; class Actinopteri; order Cyprinodontiformes; family Fundulidae; genus Fundulus; species Fundulus diaphanus. The sequence continues at coordinate 35,120,864 of CM073138.1, read as the reverse complement.
ATCACAGCTGGAAGAGTAAACATTTTCAAACACACTCCTCTGCTGTCTTTTTATGAGCTCAGTGTCACCCATAAATAGGCAGAGCATGTATGACAAACACCATGTTAGGAAAAAGTCCTTTTTATTGGAACCATACGTTATCAGACTAGTACGGAGCATCAAAGTGGACCATCAATTTCTCAAGCTGGTGATTATACACATTTCAAAACTATTGGGTGTCATGTTTGCCTTAAGATGTCGGGCCCACATGCAGAAACACACTCGGTGACAACAGGTAAGTTTTAAAGGATTTATTGTTTACACAGGCGAGATGCTAGGCGGCGAAGCTAATCTGCGGACTGGAGGAAGCTCGGGCAGGAACTCGGGCGGCGGGAACCGGGTCGATCTGGAGGTAAGGGAAGACAATTAGTTCTCGGAGGGGAAAGCCTACAGTAAAGTAACTGGGGGAACGTAAGCTTACCACGAGGTGCGATAACCCGACCGGGGAGGACGGCAGTGTGGACTCAGCTGGATGTTGGTCGTAGGTGTCCGGGCAGCTGGGGAGCGAGGCGAGAGGTCCGAGCAGCACCGGAGAGTCCAGGAATCCAGGACAGCGGATGGAACCAGGGAGTCGTCGGGAGTGCGTTATGTCCGAGAAGCGAGGCTCAACTCGAGAGGAACGGAAGAATCCCAAGAGGCGACACGAGGAGGATTGAGGAGCTTGAGGGAGGACGAAGGAGCACGAGGAGGTACCTGGGAGACACAAAGGGCGGCAGTTAGCGTGGGAGCTAAGTCTAGTGGCGAGAGGTCGAAGCTGGCAGGCATACCACAACGGTAACACTCTGGCATCCACCCGCTGTCCGAGTGCAGATCTTATAGTGCAGCTCCGGTGCTGCTGACGAGCTGCAGGTGCGCCTACTCCGCCCACCGGCCAACCGCGAACACCTGTGGACGAAGCAGAGACGGCAACAGGCTGCACGGCCCTGCCAGCTGAGTCCTGACACCAATTCAATTCAATTTCAATTCAATTTTATTTATATAGCGCCAAATCATGAAACATGTCATCTCAAGGCACTTTACAAAATCAAGTTCAATCATATTATACAGATTGGGTCAGATTATACAGATTGGTCAAAATGTCCTATATAAGGAAACCAGTTGATTGCATCAAAGTCTTGACAAGCAGCATTCACTCCTGGGGAACCGTAGAGCCACAGGGAGAGTCGTCTGCATTGTACATGGCTTTGCTGCAATCCCTCATACTGAGCAAGCATGAAGCGACAGTGGGAAGAAAAACCACCCATTAACGGGAAAAAAAAACCTCCGGCAGAACCGGGCTCAGTATGAACGGTCATCTGCCTCGACCGACTGGGGTTACAGAAGACAGAGCAGAGACACAACAAGAGAGACAAAAAAGCACAGAAGCACACATTGATCTAGTAATCTGTTCTACATTAGATGGTAGTAACGGGTGAGCCGTCTTCTCTGGATGATGTCAAAGTTAACAGAACGCCAGACCAGGTGTACCTACTATGAAGAAAAAGAGAGAGAGCAAAAAGTTAAAAGCTGAAATGACGACAGTCATTTCAATGTAATACAATGCAAAACTGGAGAACCGTAGAATGAAGAACAGTAGAAATCAGTAGAGTGAGAAAATTAGACCCTGATGTCCTCCAGTAGCCTAAGCCTATAGCAGCATAACTATAGAGGTAGCTCAGGGTAACATGAGCCACTCTAACTATAAGCTTTGTCAAAAAGGAATGTTTTAAGATTAGTCTTAAAAATAGATAGGGTGTCTGCCTCACGGACCAAAACTGGGAGTTGGTTCCACAGGAGAGGAGCCTGATAGCTAAAGGATCTGCCTCCCATTCTACTTTTAGAGACTCTTGGAACCACCAGCAGACCTGCAGTCTGAGAGCGAAGTGCTCTGTTAGGAACATACGGAGTAATCAGAGCTCTGATATATGATGGAGCTTGATTATTAAGGGCTTTATACGTTAGAAGAAGAATTTTAAATTCTATTCTTGATTTAACAGGAAGCCAATGAAGGGAAGCTAAAATTGGAGAAATATGATCCCTCTTGTTGATTTTCATCAGAACTCTTGCCGCAGCATTTTGGATCAGCTGAAGACTTCGAACTGCATTTTGTGGACTTCCTGATAGTAAAGAATTACAATAGTCCAGCCTTGAAGTAACAAATGCATGCACTAGTTTTTCAGCATCACCCCTGGACAGAATGTTTCTAATTTTGGCGATATTCCGGAGGTGAAAAAAGGAAACTCTGGAAACCTGTTTAATATGGGATTTAAATGACATGTCTTGGTCAAAAATAACACCAAGATTTTTTACTTTATTACCAGAGGCCAAGTTAATGCCATCCAGATTCAGTGATTGATTAAGAAGTTTATTTTTTGAGGACTCTGGCCCAAAGATTACAACTTCTGTCTTGTCAGAATTTAAATGCAGGAAATTTAAAGTCATCCAGCTTTTGATGTCATCAAGACATGACTGCAGTCGAAGTAACTGATTGGATTCATCAGGATTTATGGATAAATATAGCTGAGTGTCATCAGCATAACAGTGGAAATTAATCCCATGCTGTCTGATAATTTTGCCAACCGGAAGCATATATATAGTAAATAGAATTGGTCCAAGGACTGAACCCTGTGGTACTCCACAGGTGACCCTAGAGTTTGAAGAAGATTTATTATTAACATGAACAAACTGGAATCTGTCCGACAGATAAGATTTAAACCAGCCTAATGCTTTCCCCTTAATCCCTACAGTATGCTCAAGTCTTTGTAGGAGAATATTGTGATCAACTGTGTCAAATGCAGCACTGAGATCTAACAGGACAAGTACAGACACAAGTCCATTATCTGAGGCCATGAGAATATCATTGGTGACCTTCACCAGAGCTGTTTCAGTGCTATGATGAGCTCTAAAGCCTGACTGAAACTCCTCAAGTAGGTCATTACTTTGTAAATGTTCACAAAGTTGATTAGCAACTACTTTCTCAAGAATTTTAGATAAGAAAAGAAGATTAGATATAGGTCTGTAGTTTACTAGCTCATCTTGATCAAGAGAAGGTTTCTTAAGTAAAGGTTTAATAACAGCTACTTTAAAAGCCTTTGGTACATATCCATTTACTAAGGATAGATTAATCATGTCTAAAATAGGACCACTGATCAGAGGGAATACCTCCTTAAACAACTTGGTTGGGATTGGGTCTAACATACAGGTAGAAGGTTTAGATGAAGCTAAAATTTTAGATAGCTCAGAAAGCTCTACTGCTTTTAAACAGTTCAGACACTGCGCAGGTTCTAAGGATTCCTCCAATGCTGCCTCACTTACTGAGGACGAGGTAATCATGTTTGGGAGGATGCCAATTATTTTATTTTTAATGGAATCAATTTTATTTATGAAGAATCCCATAAAATCATTACTGCTAAGAGCTAAGGGGATGGCTGGATCAACAGAGCTGTGGCTCTGGGTAAGTTTGGCAACTGTATTGAAGAGAAATCTAGGATTATTCTTATTCTCCTCAATTAATGATGAAAAATATGCTGCTCTAACTCTGCGAATGGTCTTGTTATACAACAATAGACTGTCCCTCCAGATTAGGTAGGATTCCTCTTGGTGTGTAGAGCGCCATTTTCTCTCCAATTTCCTAACATTGTGCTTCAAGGAATGCAGCTCTGAATTAAACCAAGGAGCCAGCTTCCTGTGAATAATCACCTTCTTTTTCAAGGGAGCTACATTGTCTAATGCAGAACGCAATGACAAAGTCATACCGTTTACAAAGACATCTATTTGTGAATTGGAAGAAACAACATTGCTGCCATCTACAGGGCATTTCTGCAATACGGAGGATATTAAAAAGGGGACAGACTCTTTAAGTTTTGATACAGCATTATCGGATAAAGATCTACTATAATGGAACCCTCTTTTGGGGGTGGAGAACTCCGTTAGATTAAACTCAAATGTTATTAAAAAATGATCAGATAGGACAGGGTTGTGAGGAAATACTGTTAATTCTTCACAATCAATGCCATATGTCAGCACAAGGTCTAAAGTATGGAGCCAAGAGTGCGTCGGTTTATGCACATTTTGAGCAAAACCAATTGAATCTAGGATAGTTTTAAAGGCTACACTAAGGTTATCACATTCTGTGTCAACATGGATGTTAAAATCACCCACTATAATAACCTTATCAGTATTTAACACCAAATCAGATAAGAAGTCTGACAGCTGATCCAAAAACTGAGTGCAAGGGCCTGGTGGACGATACAAAACAATAAACAGAAGAGGTTTTATTGCTTTGCAGTTTGGATGAGGGAAACTGAGGGTTAAATGTTCAAAAGAACTGTAGTTATTAATTGGCCTGGGACTAATTAATAAATCAGACTGAAAGATGGCTGCCACTCCTCCTCCTCTTCCCACAGATCTGGGAATGTGGAAATTTGAATAATTGGAGGGAGTTGACTCATTTATACTAACGTAGTCCTCTTGTAGCCAGGTTTCTGTGAGACAAAACAAATCAATCTGTTTATCAGAAATCAATTCGTTAACTAACAAAGTCTTTGGAGGGAGAGACCTTATATTTAATAGACCACATTTAATTGTTTTATTTTTAGGTTCAAGGTGAACCGTATTGATTTTTATTAGGTTTTTATGATTTGTTCCTTTTAGATAAGTTTTTGATCTGTTAAGTTTTGGCCGTGGGAAAGACACCGTCTCAATAGGATAATGGGTGGGTAACAGTACAGAAGCTGCAGAGAGGTGTGTTAAACTACGGCTCTGCTTCCTGGTCTGGACCCTGGGTTGTCAGCATTTAGGAGAACTAATAAAACCGGCCAGATTTCTAGAAAGAAGAGCTGCACCATCCAAAGTGGGATGGATGCCGTCTCTCCGGATCAGACCAGGTTTTCCCCAGAAAGTTCGCCAGTTATCAATGTAGCCCACGTCGTTTTCAGGACACCACCTAGACAACCAGCGGTTGAATGATGACATGCGGCTAAACATGTCATCACTGGTCAGATCAGGCAGGGGACCAGAGAAAATTACGGAGTCCGACATTGTTTTAGCAAACTCACACACCGAAGCAACACCAACTTTAGTGACCTCCGATCGGCGTGACCGGGTGTCATTACCGCCAGCGTGAATAAAAATCTTACTGTATTTACGCTTATCCTTAGCCAGCAGTTTTAGGTAAGATTCTATGTCGCCCGTTCTGGCCCCTGGCAGGCATTTAACTATGGTCCCTGGTGTCTCTAGTGCCACGTTTCTGACTATTGAGCTCCCAATCACCAGAGTCGGCTTCTCAACGGGTGTGTCGCTGAGTGGGGAAAATTTGTTAGAAACGCAGACGGGTTGGTGGTGAACTGGGGGCTGAAATCTAGAGCTATGCTTCCTACGAACTGTCACCCAGCCGGCCTGCTTACCCGGCTGCTCGGGTGCTTCTGGAGGACCACTAAGTGAAGTAACGCTAGGTCTATGTGGCTCCGCGCTAGCAAAGGGGCGGCTATCAGCTGGTCTTTCCATAGCACGGAGCCGGGTCTCTAATTCTGACACCCTCGCCTCCAAAGCTACAAAAACACTACATTTATTACAAGTACCATTATCACTAAAGGAGGCAGAGGAATAGCTAAACATCTGACACAGAGAGCAGGAGATAAGGGGAGACTTAGTAAGAGACGGAGAAGCTGAAGTAATAGTAGGAGAGGAAGCCATTGTGGAGCTAAAGCTAGGCTAGGCTAAAGCTAGGCTAGCGCCCTTCTACCACGCCAAGAGAGCAAACCGTGAAACACGAGGAGTTCCCAAGCGTGATGTGCAGCAACAGAAAATGTTTTAAAAGTGCTTATGTGTTAGAAACAGATGTTACAGCAAAGAGATTAAAGATAAAAGCGAGAGAATCTGGAGCAACAAACCGTTGCTCACGCAGTGAAAACAGGAAGTGATGCAATACGCCTTACCGCAAACAGGACACCACCCCCCCCTCAAGGGTCGCCACCTGGCGGCCAAGAGGAGGACATGGAGGGACGAGAGGAGAGAAATGAGTCAATGAATGAGCGGTCCGGGATGGCGGAGCCAGGGATCCAGGACCGATCCTCGGGACCGCGGCCCACCCAGTCGACGAGATACTGGAACCCCTTACCTCGCCGACGGGAGGCCACGATCCGTTGGATCTGGCGTCCATGATGGTCCTGGGAGGGTGGAGGGGGTTCGGCCGGAGGGCACAAGGGGCTGGAGTTGACAGGCTTAATCTGAGAGACATGGAACGTGGGGTGGACTCGGGAGTGGGATGGGAGGCGGAGACGGACAGTCGTGGGGCTGGGTATGGAGGTTATCTCGTAGGGTCCAGTGAATCGTGGGGACAGTTTGCGTGAGGCTGCTCGGGAAGGGAGGTCGCGGGTGGAGAGCCAGACTTGTTGACCGGGTCGATAGCTGGGGGCTGGGATCCGTTTACGGTCAGCAAATCTGCGGTTACTTTCGGCGGTTTCTTTCAGGGCTTGAATGGTTTGGAACCAGTAGTGTTTGCAACGGTCGATGTGATCCTTGACAGAGGGTACGGCGACCCGTCTGTTGTCTTCGGGGAGTAGTGGTGGCTGGTAACCCAGAGAGACCTCGAAGGGGGACATTCCTGTTGCGGTGGAGATGTGGCTGTTGTGCGCATATTCAATCCAGGGTAGATATTTGCTCCAGTCTGATGGGTTCTGTGAGGTGAGGCAGCGGAGGGCGGTCTCCAGCTCCTGGTTCAAATGTTCTGTCTGACCGTTGGTCTGCGGGTGGTAGCCTGAGGTTAGGGTATACCGGGCCCCCAGGGCCACGGCAACCTCCTTCCACACCCGCGATATGAATTGGGGACCACAGCCAGACAGGACTTCCTGGGGGATTCCGTGCAGACGGAACACATGTTTGACCAGGAGCTGGGCCGTTTGAAGAGCTGAGGGTAGTTTTCTGAGGGGTATGAGGTGGCAGGCTTTTGAAAAACGGTCGATTACTGTGAGGATGACTGTCATGCCTTGTGACGAGGGGAGCCCGGTAACAAAGTCCAGGGCGATGTGGGACCAGGGATGTTCTGGGACAGGCAAAGGCTGAAGGAGACCCGCAGGTGGCCGGTTAGACGGCTTATTTTGAGCGCACACGGGACACGAGAGAACAAAGTCTTTGACGTCTTGGGACATGGAAGGCCACCAGAACCACCGGGACAAAAACGTGCGGGTTCGATGTATGCCTGGGTGAGCAGAGAATTTTTCAGAATGTGCCCACTGTAATACACGGGTACGGGCTGAGCGGGGGACATAGGTTCGGTTGGGGGGGCCGGTTCCGGGGTCTGGATCCGTGAGTTGAGCCTGGGAGATTATGTCCTGGATCTCCCACTGGAGGGCTCCAAAAACACATGAAGAAGGGAGAATAGTCGTGGGTTCCTTCTCTGCGTCAGGGGGTGAGTAGAGGCGGGACAGGGCGTCTGGCTTCTGATTCTTAGAACCGGGGCGGTAGGAGATGGACAAATTAAACCGGGAGAAAAAGAGGGACCAGCGGGCTTGTCTTGGGTTTAGTCTTTTAGCTGTCTGGATGTAAGCCAGATTTTTATGGTCGGTCCAGATGAGGACGGGCTGCTCGGACCCCTCAAGCCAATGGTGCCACTCCTCCAGGGCGAGCTTGATTGCGAGCAGCTCTCTGTCGCCCACATCATAATTCCGTTCAGTGGGAGACAACCGTCGAGAGAAAAAGGCACAAGGGTGCAACTTCTGATCCTGGTTGGAACTTTGGGAAAGGACCGCGCCCACCCCTGTGTCCAAGGCGTCGATCTCGACCACGAACTGCTTCTTAGGGTCAGGGTGGATGAGAATAGGGGCTTGTGAGAACCTCCTCTTGAGGTTTGCCCACATGCAGAAACACACTCGGTGACAACAGGTAAGTTTTAAAGGATTTATTGTTTACACAGGCGAGATGCTAGGCAGCGAAGCTAATCTGCGGACTGGAGGAAGCTCGGGCAGGAACTCGGGCGGCGGGAACCGGGTCGATCTGGAGGTAAGGGAAGACAATTAGTTCTCGGAGGGGAAAGCCTAAAGTAAAGTAACTGGGGGAACGTAAGCTTACCACGAGGTGCGATAACCCGACCGGGGAGGACGGCAGTGTGGACTCAGCTGGATGTTGGTCTTAGGTGTCCGGGCAGCTGGGGAGCGAGGCGAGAGGTCCGAGCAGCACCGGAGAGTCCAGGAATCCAGGACAGCGGATGGAACCAGGGAGTCGTCGGGAGTGCGTTACGTCCGAGAAGCGAGGCTCCACTCGAGAGGAACGGAAGAATCCCAAGAGGCGACACGAGGAGGATTGAGGAGCTCGAGGGAGGACGAAGGAGCACGAGGAGGTACCTGGGAGACACAAAGGGCGGCAGTTAGCGTGGGAGCTAAGACTAGTGGCGAGAGGTCGAAGCTGGTAGGCATACCACAACGGTAACACTCTGGCATCCACCCGCTGTCCGAGTGCAGATCTTATAGTGCAGCTCCGGTGCTGCTGACGAGCTGCAGGTGCGCCTACTCCGCCCACCAGCCAACCGCGAACACCTGTGGACGAAGCAGAGACGGCAACAGGCTGCACGGCCCTGCCAGCTGAGTCCTGACATTGGGCAGTCTGGCCTTTTTGTTTCTCTTTGATGCCACTACAAATAAATTAAGCATTATTGTGTGAAGTAGTTGACCCTGTTTTTGTAACTTGTAACAATTAGGTGACAATGAGTCCAGACCTATTGATGTCCTTTATAACTGTAGATATTGTGTCATGAAAAATGTAGGCTTTCCTAGTTCTTTTATAACTCCTTAATTTATTTGTGAAACTTTTACTCTGTTCATAAAATAAAAAAATGGGATTCTTAGGTTTCCCCAACAACAGTGAACCAACCAGTTTGGGGTACTATAATGTCTTGTGTCATTAGCTGGATAAATCCTTATATATGTGACTTTAGGTAACATCTGATTGTTTGTGTAGTACATAACATTAAAGTTGTTGAATGAACATGTTTTATTTGACCCTCTTTTAGATGTCAGATGCAAATTGCTAGAGAAATTGTTTGACTTCCATAGAAAAGGAAAATTAGCACCTGCATTGTTAAGGTATATTTTCAGATTCTGGAAAAAGTTTTATTAAAAATGAAAAATAAAATTAAGACATTCCGACAATTTCAACCAGAATACACCTGGATACATAATTTTCTGTCTTTTGGTTGGCAATACTGATTCAGCATGCTTTATTGTTCTGTAATGTCCAATACCACATTCCTGGTTTGTTGTGTTCTAAATATTTCTGATTTAATGCAAAGTGAAGGATTTGAGGATTGGAAGCAAAGCAGAAAACATGCAGAGTAATTCAATAATGTAGTTTAAATATTAAAACTCTGGAAATCTGGCTGTAATGCATTTACAGTCTGTGTAAAGCACAGACTGTAAATGCTTTGACTAATCTTAATAATTGGTTTTAGTTTCTTGCTTTTTTTGTCTTGCTTATGTAGTTTCTTCACAATTATGACTTCACAAGTCCTCAAATCCCTTTCAACTTTTAAAATGTTGTCTTTCTGGATTGTCCTACATTTTCTCACAGAATAACTACTGAAGAAAAGCAATAGATAAGGTGATACCCTTGAAACTTGAGGGACAGAGGAGGGTGAGAGCAGGACCAAACCTCTGACAAATCTCTGCCATTCGGACCGAACGGCAGGAATTGGTTAGAGGCTTTACAGGCCTACAGCTCTCATGGAGATCTAATTTTTTAACCTCCTTTTTCTGAATACATAATGTATTTAGTACTGTCAGGATTGAAGGACCATTTCACCCAATATAACAAAAGTGTTTCTGAACAGGATTACCAGCTATAGCTTTAAAGTCCCAATGAAGTGCATTTCAGTGATCGTAATGCAACAAGAAGTATTAATACTTTTGGAAAGCACTGTATACATGCAAGCAATTCAGTACACTTTACATGGTAAGGTATAGTGGTGGAACACCTGAGTTTTTTTCACAGAAACACACATCCACACATTTGAGCCCACATAATCTCCTCTGCACTTTAAAATGAATAGATTTTTAATCCTGGGGCAAGGTCAGAAGATTGAAGCATCACCATTAAAAAGCCAGGTCAATATGTACTGAAGGAAGTCCTTTTCCTTCACACACACTCTCACAAATACACCACCACTATGTCTCTTTGCCTCTTGCCCAGCTCCGTCATCACTGTCAGCCTCAGGCGTCCTGCTTTCACCACTCTGCATGGACACCTCAGCAGTCGTATGCCATTAGGGATGAGCCCACAGCAGCAATACTCATAAATATTGACTTGGTTTCAGCATATCCCTCAGGAACCGTTCAAAACAGCAGGTACTGCATTAGCAGACTCACAGCAAACATAAGCTTTGGTCAATACAGAGTAAACTGCTGTGGCTGTACTAACACACTCGCCATTCACTCTTGCAGAAAGAACACAAGGCACCACAGCAGGCCTGCAGGATTAAAGGTGTTGTCATGGAAAATATCTAATTAGCAGCCGCGTTAAATGTCTTTTTGGTGGAAAATAAAAACCAACTAGGGTTTTAAAAATTTCTTAATACCATATTTTGTCTTTACATATGAGCAGGGAATGAACTGATGCAACATCTGGAGAAATTGAGCTGCTTCCTTCTGTAATGCTATCAGAGTAGAAACAACTGTTCATCAAACCAGCACCTCAATGAATCCAGTTCAATGGATTGTATCCTCCTCCTCCCCTATAGGTATGTTTAATTAAAGAGGGACTGTTTTTGTTCCCTGAATGCGAGTAGAGATTATACGTGGCTCTCTTTTTAATCTGTCGGGAAGTCTCCTGGTTTAGACCTGTTAATCAATCTTATTTGGAAGTTCACTAATTACATTCTCCCATTTCACAAGATCAGGAGCAGTGAATTAGTTGAGGCAAAGCTCATTTTGTAAAGGCAAGAAGAGCAGTCAGGTGAAAGAATTAAGTCATTCTTTAATGAGTGAAAATGAGATTTGAAACCTGCCTTTACTATGTTGAATGAATTGTGGATCACAGTGATTCATTTGGTTTTGAGCAAATGCAGACATTGGTCAGTGACATATAATCAGAAGTGGGTAAATTAGCCAAACATTACACTCAAGTAACGGTAGCACTACTTAAACATATTTTTACTGAAGTAAAATTTGTGGAAATTATGTAATGATGCAAACAAAATATAAAGCTATATGCAGGGTAGGGATGGGTAGCCAACTCTGTACTTCTATAGGTACCGACTGAATCCTGTCTTTACTACCGAGGACCGATTCATGTAATATCAAACGGTACCATGTTTTGGTACCTAAACGCATCATTGTGACACTGAGGGAGTGGAAGGTTGGGCAACAAGAACACAGTATTGCGAACACAACAGCATAATGATGTCAGTAGCCACTGGTCCAGTAAACAAAGCAATCATGGCTGACAGAAAGCAGTCAAACGTATAGCTCCACTTTTCAAAAGGCGCTGCAGATTACGCTCGCTGCGATATTTGTGAGGCGATGTGCAAGGCCTGCGGTGGGAATACTTATCTGAGGAAGCACCTGGTCACTGCTGCCAATTTATCGATTTTCTCGCTATATTTAGTGACTTTGCAAACCTATCCAGCGACCTTTTTTCAAAAAGCAACTAGCAAAAAATCCAGCGACTTTTTTCTGTGTTATCGGTGACTTCCCATGAAAGCGCCAACCATTCTGGAGTTATTGTCTTGAGGCAGAGGCAAGTGCTGCTGTGAGCCTCTTCACACTTCTTTTAGTGCTGTCTCAGAGAGACAACTGCTGCAGCCTTCTCTTAAAACCCACCTGCAGTCAGAGCAAAAAGTTCCCTCTTTACAAATGTATCCCGCCCTAGATTACAAAGAGGGATAAAACATAATGTTTTTAATATATTTTTTTTCTCTGAAACTGTTGCACTAAAACAATTCCCTGAATTAGACCATGTGATAGCTTAAATCCTATATTCACCTCATTCACTCTGTGTGCCTCTAGTAACTGTTGTTTTGGTAAAAAAAAAAATATGTGGTGTGGTTTCAGGCAATGTATTAAAATTCATAAATTATTTCATAAGTTTATATACAGAGAAATGTTAAATAGAAACATTTAGAGATATTATTATTAAACTGAAATTTCCAAATCTGAGTTTCCTCAAATGATATCAAAACAATAGCTATGTTTCCATCCAATTATCATGCGAATTTTGACTGAACTTTTAAAATGTCGCAAAAAAGAATTAAGCAGGGTAATTTCGTCAGAAGTTGGGGTTAAGCATGTCTGTAATAAAGAAGAAGTAGAGATTGCAAACTTGCATGAAACACACATTATAACAACATACAGTATGTTGCTGTTTTGCATCTAAAATTGCTGTAATGTTTTTTCATGGATGAGAACGAGAAATGCTTTGGTCTTTTCATTGGTCCACACATACCTGTTGTTGCTTCAAGCCATGGTTTTGCGTGCTATGGGAATATCTGGGAAGATGCTGACTGTGAAAACAGCTTATCAGTCAGTCATGTGAGGTAAATGTTTGCTATATCAGAACATATTCAGCAAATCTGTTTCTGTCAGGTTTGGTGACATCGGACTAAAGTGCAGACAAGAGCTTGGGGGTCGCATGTTGAATAATTTTAATGAACAAATAAGGGTTACAGGAAAAACAGGAATCCAGGAACACTGCGAAAATGACCAGAAAAGGGTTGATAGACGGAGGACCCAACAATGAGTGTGACAGAACTGGCGGAACTTATAGGGGAGGAGATGGAAGGAACAGCAGGTAGAGCAGATAAACACAGGTGAACTGAGTAAAGGATATTAAGCTGATGGAGAGGGAGGGCAATGAACAAGCAGGGGCAGGAGGATAACAGAATCTAACAGGGGACATGGGGATGGCCTGACACGAGGGAAAAACAAACTAAACAGGAACCGAATCTAACAGATACAAGAATGCACTATTAACATAAAGACTGAACAGAAAACTAAACTAATGACAGAAACAAGGACCTAAGGAGAAACAATACTACTTGTGGAGCTTCAGAGCCAGCATGTCTGGGAGCATGGTCTTGAAAGCTAAGCTGAAGTCCACTTATAGCATCCTAGCATAGGTGTTTGAATGCTACAGATGAGTCACAGCTGAGTGAAGTGCTAATGAGAAAGCATCTTCCGTGGAGCGATTCTCCCTGTAGGCAAACTGCAGACAGTCCAGGCCAGCAGGGACGGTGTCCTTGATGTGTTGAAGGAGGATCCTCTCGAAGCACTTCATTAAGACAGGCATCAGAGCAACAGAACGATATTCAACCTGTGGCTCTGTGTTTTGTAAGGGCCTGCACACTTCCCTAACCTAAATCCAATAGAACATCTCTGGGACATCATGGCCATACAAACTACTGAGTACCGTTTGGAGTAGCTGCAATGATGTTTCAGCAAATTGGACTAGCCTTCAGATTGTGGATTAATAATTTTCATTTTCATAAAATTATGTGGCATTGTTTTGTTCCTTACACCATAGTCATTCCTTATCGGTATGGATATCCATCATCATTTTTTTTTGCAATTGAGATGTGATGTGTTGTGTAAGTGTTCCTTTATTTTGTGTTAAGCAGTCTATTTACTCAAACTCAGGGAGGGTAAATACAACATAGGAACATAGTACTTTTTTCAGTTTTGTCATTACCTTTCATGTTTATTTGGGAGCCAAAACAAAACATTGAAAACATAGGAATCAATTCATAATAATAACTGAAAAGCCTACTGAAAATGGATCAATCAATACTGCATTACACAGACATAAATTATGCCCAACACTAACAGATTTTTTAATATGCTATGCATGTTTTATTTTTTATTCCAGTTAGATACTAATTAAAAAGTAAAAGATGTTGTCGATTTGTTAGTCTGTCTGATTTTTTTGATAAAATTTGCTCACTGGAAAACTTACATCACAAAAGTCATTGGTACCCTCCCTTTAAGTGTTATTTAGCATAACATTGTGTTACTGCACATTGAACTCACCTCAGTATTCAAATTCTCCAATAATACATTTGGAGTCATACTTATATGCCTCCCATGTTATTGAACTGAATTCCTTTATTTGTCCCCCGTGGGGGAAATTTTGTTTCAGTACCGCCCATCAAGAGAAAGACATACATGGGTAGACGGAAGGCTGCGGCCACAGCCTTGCCAGGCACCGCCTTCTTGCAGAGAGGAGAAAGGATTATATTAGGATGGGTCTCTGACAATTCGATCAATGCAAGAAAAAAAACTCACAAAAAAGCAAACATACAGACAACATCATAAGCAGACATATTTCAGGTCGGACTCTAGTACCCCAAGTGAGCAACGCGTATGCGCACATCCAACCTAGGTTCCTGCCCCGGGGGGAAAAACATCAGGGACAGCGAATGCAGTGAGTCACAGCGGGGCAGGGGGTGTATTTATCACAGTGTTCATGTATGTTCGCGTCAGTATGGGCTCATAACTCTCCAGCCGCCCCCCTCCAGCCTTAGTCTTAGATGGTATATTATCAGCAGTTCAAGAAGGGTGCTGTTCGAGTTCACTGGTGTCATGAGTGGGTCCGGGTAGGGTTAGAGCATCTTGTTTGCAAAACATCCAGGAGAATTTGAGATAGCCAGCTCCAAGGCTATCTATCAGGACACCAGATTCAATAATAAAGAGATTGTTTTGTATCAGGCTGATTATGGAATTTGTGTCAGCCTTTAAATCTCTGCTGGTCCGTCTTCATGGCAAGTCCCAAACAGCCAAATTTGTTGGACCTTCTGCCGTAGATGGAGCTAGAAACTTCCCCAAGGTCTTACCATTCCACCATTCAGTTCAACCCCATCCGGCATGCAATACTGTGCAAGTATGACATCCAGCTTGCGGTGTTGTTCACTATTCATCTGAATCTGGGTGATCACGGCCTGGTTTAACCCCTCACAAAGTCCCGGCAGCCTTACCGTGGCCAAAACTGCCACTGAGATCTTCCGTATTTCTTGATATATCAGCTCCAATATGCAGAAAACCTGTTATCATAAATCCCATTATGTACACATCTTCCATGTCCTCTATGGACAAAATAGACAGATACATCATCTTCCAAACTCCCCAGGAATCCATGATGTATCCAGTAGCATGTGTCCCGGCTGGACAGCTCAGCTCCCCCATGCCTGCTCTTGTCATTTGTTCAGTTGCATTGAGCACCAAGCTGACCAGATACGTCGTTTTCAATGCGGATGATTTGCAAGGAAAAGTCTCTGAGAGAGTAACACAACATGCAGACAGAGAGGCAAGCAGGAGAGATCCGGGGAGGAGAGGTGCATAAAAGTGTCCGCCTTCACTGAGGGCAGGAAGAAAAAATGGATAAAAAAAAGAGGTTTTACAGAACATTTTGGCCACCAAAGAAAACGGTATGTCTGGCACAAACCCAACACATTGGATCACCACAAGAACATCATCCGTACATTGAAACATGGTGGTGGCAAAATCGTGCTGTGGGGATATTTTTCAGCAAGCAGGGACTGGGAAACTGGTCCTAGTCAAGGGAAAGATGGATAGTGCTAAATACAGTGGCGGTTCCTGACAAATTTCTCAGGGAGGGGCAAATGTCTAAGATGACCCATTCTGTGATCATCTAGAGTGGAGATGAACCCGGTATTCAGCCAGACACGGTAGTAATGCTTCTTGCGGTGTTTATTGAAGGGAAGGTGAGGGAATCAGACGGGCAAACAGACATGATCCGGATCGATGGTAAGGCAGACATCCAGGCAACAACTTGACAGGTAAACAGAACTGGGCAGAACAGACAGGAGAGGTTAATGAGCAGGATCAAGGTGCTGGGAGCTCTTACCGGAAACAGGACCGAAAACAGGGGATGCACACATGGGTGAATAGTTGACGAACCGACAGGTAGCTGGACTGAGGGAGGTTTAAATAAACGGACAAACAGGTGAGCGGAGTCAAACTAATTAATTAAGAGCAGGTGGGAACAATCGAGAGGAGCTAACAGGAACCGGAGAATAAAACCTAAGACTGAACAAAACACAGAGTTGAAATCAGAACTAATAAAGAGAGCAGAAAACTAAAGCAGTGAACAGGCTAAACATGAATCCAATACAATACAAAACTAGAAACAGAAATAATCCCTAAGGCAGGAAAGCTAATTTAACCAAAATAATAACATGAACCAGAACAGAACATTACACATTCAATTGGTAAAATACTAATGAATAAGTCAGATAGCTAACTTTACAGTGTTACATTGCATTATTTATTTTGTCTTTTGTTCAGCCACTAGATGGCAACAAAACACAGGAATTGTACGTGCTGTACAGTATTTTTGTACAGCTAATAAGTTAAATTCTCAAATACAATAAATTTGGTTCCACAATAGAACAGTTACACTGTGGCCATAAAACATATGCAATTGTTATCTACAATTTTGGCCTTTAAATCACTGTTAGCAAAGTCTAAAATATATTATCAAGGATGCCATAGTGATAATCAAGTCGGATTATACTAACGTGTGCCTGCGCTGTACGCATTGGCCAACATAAAACAGTGAATGTGAGAAAATCACATTGGGGCAAGCCCTCCCAGAGCCCATTAAAATGAATTGCTTCATTCACAATCATGTTAAGACGACTCTTAACATGATTGTGTATGGAAGCCCCTGGCACAATCTTTAACTAGACTGAAATTGTCCTAGGGACGGGGATTCTGGTTGGAAATCGAAGGCTGCTGAATGTCACAACGATATTCAGGCTGCTCATTGTACAATATTATTAAAACTTAGAACGGCAAAATAAACTCCTTTCCTCTTTTTTTTCATGTGGTTTAGCCCACTATGGGTCGGCTGCCCCTGTCAAAATAAAAGGATAAACTTCCATGGGATGGCGGTCCACCTTCCACAGGGTTTCTGCAGGTGTCACCAACTCAAATGTCAGACTTTTTAAGACTTTTTTAATTAAAATTCAGACCTACATCTTGACATACAGAAACATCCAAACTGGTTACATTTCAAGTACATTTAAAACGCATCTGTTTAAAGTAGCCTAAGCACTGTGATTGCAACTGCATTTTGTTCTTATCTTTACTGTGTATTTTAGCTTTGTGCTTCTTTTTAGGGTAAACTATGTAAGGTAACCTTGAGTATCAAGAAAGGTGCCTACAAATAAAATGTATAATTATTATTATTATTATTATTATTATTATTATTATTATATACTTGATTAACTTTTTGGAAAGAGAATACTTCTTGGAGTAGTTTCACTGCAAAGTTCTCTCGCCTTTTATAAATAATAAAATTATAATAACATTTTATGATAAAATTATCCAGATGTATCACTACTCGATTAAAATTTATGACAACTCTACACAGCGTAACTAAATAAAGCTATCTTGTTTGCTGCACAGTACAGGGTGACAGTAACATCAATTTGAGTCAAAATGAAAAGAAGTCATCCTTCTGGAAGCAAAAAGAGAAAGTAAAAAAGGAGGAAGAGGAGGAAAAAGACAGTGGTGAGTGTGATAGCAGATTGTGGCTTATTTAGCTCAAAGCAATCTTAATGCAGTTTTAACCTAGCCAGGCCCACTATGTACCTGGCTGTAAAGACTATAACTTGTTTAGCAAGTTTGCTTTATGTAAAAACTGTCTAAAACAATAGCTTTCCTCTTGCTGGCTACGCACTTCTAGTGTTTATGTGATTCTGTTTCAGCTGTTCAGTGTATATCCAATGTGTTCACCGTGTAGTTAGAAAATGGTTGAGAGTCCATCCATCCATTTTCTAACTCACTTATCCCTATTGGGGTCGCAAGGGGTACTGGGGCCTATCTCCAGCTGTCAATGGACGAGAGGCGGGGTACACCCTGGACAAGTCGCCAGTCTATCGCAGTGGTTGAGAGTCGCAAAAAGTAAACTGTCTTACATGTTTATGAGGAGAAGAGAAAGGCCTCAGAAGACAAAAGTTAAACCAGTGTTTTTGGAAGGTTCTTTCACCTGATCCTGCATAAGGAGCAGAAGAGTAGGTAGGATGGTCTTGTGCATGAGCAGTTATTCAAAAATTGACTTGGGTTTTTTTTAGCTACATTTCCAAAAAAAACATCCACTATACATTTAAATGACAGGATTTTTAAAATTCCGATGTGCACTTTGTAATAATTATTTTTTTTTCAATTTTGTCAGTGCTGAATTTGATTTATGTGATGAAACCTGGTCTGAGGCCCCCTTGGAATTTTTTGACCTGGGGCCCCAAGAGACCCTTGCAGCGCCATTGCCTGCAACAATTGCCAATTTCCCCCAACATAACAATAAGTCCACCAAGCACTGGTTAATAATTAATTGAATGTCCTGGGCCCAGTTAAAGCCCATGGGCCACACATACAAGAAGCCCCTCAAACATTTCACAGCCGAAAGTGACGAGAAAGAGAAACTTCCGTCAGGATTTGACAACAACTATTTTGGGTGGGATGACTTAACTTTTTCCCTATTACATTGTTTTATGTTTTGTTTAACAAGTAAAACAAGATTAGTTGCTCTTGTTTCACATGACCCCACAGCTGTGTCTTTGTAAAAGCAGAAACACAAAACCTTTCTCTAAGAAATATAATTAACTGAATATTTTCAAATCAAGTCCATTGTGTTTATGAGTGCATAATTTGTATAGGGTAAAGGTGTAAAAATATGTAGGATATATGTAAAAACCATTGTAAAGAAATAAGAGAACTAAATAAAGAACACAAACTCAGTTTGGTTTAAAAGACAATTAAAAAGGGTTTTTAAATGGGTTTCAAATCCGATATGAAAGCATTAACTGTTCTAGAGTTTAAAGGAACTACACCTGATCCTGTGCAAACTTGAACTACAAGTGAGGAGAACAGTTTAGTTTGAACTGTAAGCCCCACCCCCAGGGTCAGGGCAGGGTGTGGGGGAGGCAGCGTCTCTGGGCTCGTTGGCTGCCCCGTTCGATTCATGCTGGCCCCATCTCCGGGTGGATAGGCCCGTGGGTTGTCTGGGCTCAGAGAACATGTTAGAGAACATAATCGAACAAACATTATCATGAACACCAAGGGCCAGAGCAGGCAGGTGAGGATGAAAGTCGTGGTGAAGTTTTAACCATGATCAGGTTGTTGAACTGTATCCCGATCTCTAATAATCATGTAGCCATGTTCAATCCATCATCCCAAAATGCAAGATATGGGACAACTAACCCTAACCTAAACCTTCCAAAAGGTGTTCATTAAAATAGCTGGCAACTTTTGGTTGTAAATTGTAAAATATTTGCCTTTTTGAAAGAGTGGGCAACCAAAAATCAGTCTGTGGTAGCTGTCTAGTGGTGTGTTGTTGCTTTTCCTCGGCATGGACCAGGAAACTGCTCAGAGATGATGTGAACATGGATGGAAATAAATACAGGACACTCGTTAAAGATAACCTGTTGGAGGCTAGAAAACCCTTGGTAATGACATGGAAGGGGGTCCTTACACTACATTTGAATTACTGGAGGGGGTCACAGGCTGAAAAGAGTTGAAGACCCTTGATCTAGATACCTAGTTTCCAGACATAGGAAGCTGATAGAGGCATATAGATATAAAAACATATAGATAGACATTCATTTTCTAACACATCTATCCCTTGTGGACAACCATTCTCGAACACACTCACACCTAAGGAGAATTTAGAGAGGCCAATTAACCTAACAGTCATGTTTTTGGACTGTGGGAGAAAGCCGGAGTACCCGGAGAAAACCCAGGCTTGCACAGGGAGAACATGCAAGCTCCATGCAGAAAGACCCATGGTAAGGGTAGGACTTGAACCCAGGACTTTCTTCCTGCATGGCAACAGCGCTACCCACTGTGCCACTGTGCATCCAATAGATAGACATATCTAAATTCATACACTTCTCTGATTTTTATTTGTAAAAAAGTTTTGAGAACCCAGCCAGAGACCTCAGGGATCGAACAACTTCTTTTTTTTTTCTTTTTTTTTTACAGTGTCCTGTCTGGCAATGTGGCAATAAGAATTGTTGTCTTAATGCCAAAAAGAGCTCGACAGATTTTACTTTCACAAGTGGGGCAGTACGGCAGTTATTATGATTCATGCGGGACATTATGTGGACACTAGAAGAGGAAAGGAAGGACAAGAAAAAAGGTGACAAAAGGTGAAAGAAAGAGATAAAAGGAAGAGAATGATAAAACGTCTTTAGTCTGCTTCATCACCTGCAAAGAGAGATGCAAAAAGAACAGCACAACCAACGGATATAGTATAACAGATGCAATAAAGTAACACCCTGATACCATTGCTGAATTATATGTGTTATTATTTAATCTGGCATGTATAATGTGATAGCTGAAGTGGAAAGAAGAAAAATAAATAAATAAAGAAATACATAAAGAAATAAATAAAAATATGGGCTTTCTGTATGGAAGTGAATCTCTACGTACGTGGAACCCATTACCTATAGTTATTTATGAGAGTGCACTTGTGTATGTAAAGTTTATCCAAAAGAAAAATGCACTAGCGGAGACTTGAGATGTTCTTGTGAGAGGGAACAGTTCAGACCCGAACCTGACAAATAAACAAAAAGGACACACACACACACACACAGTCTCTTTCACACCTTCCCACCCTAGTGCCCCCACTCACAACACACAAACTCTCAAAAAAAACAAAAAAACAACAACAACGTTGTACACACATTCGCACATAACATACATCCAATAATACCAGGTCCGGGCACCTGCACCTCAAAGAGGTACCAGGCCCCCGGACCCAGCAATCCCTGAAATCCAGATGGGGTGGGGGCAGATGGGGGGGGGGGGCAGTGTCACCACCACTGTCCTGCCTACCTGGTGCCTGCTTCGGTCCTGACCCCCATACCCGGACCAGACAACCCCCGGCACAGGCCCCCCATAGGCGGGACCAGGAGATAAGATTGCATTTTGTGTTATTTTATTTATTTAGGCTTGGAAACATTACTAATCAAATATAACCCTGAAATCTGAAGGATTTCTGCAGAGGCACCCTTCTCTTTCTTTCCTAACTCCTGAACTGCCATGAATTATCGGATTCTAGTAACAGTATTATTAAAACAAAGACATTCACTTTTCACTCTGGGAAAAAGATGTGAGGGTGGCATTATTGTATTTTGTCTGTAGACATCAATAAACCCATATGAATAAACTTGTAAGGTAATTGATAATCTGATTAATTTTAGTGTTGAGGAAAAAGACTACAGAAACAGAGAAAAGGGAGGTCAGACTTGATCAGATTTAAATGAAACTCACTAAATGTATATAGGTTTTCTGTTTATAAAAGTGTTGGTTTTAAAGATATTATTTAAGAAAAAATTATCTGAAAATCTATCAAAAAACGTCCTTTAACATAGCATTTCTCAATGATGGCGAGGTGGGAGGGGGGTTGGCAACAATAGCTACCTTTACAAGAACAAAAGTAAACGGAATAAACGGATGATCGGAATAAAAAAAGTGTCATGCAAATAAACCAATCGGAATATGATGATCAGATTATGATCAAATTGGAATAAAATCTGAATGAGAGGGGTGGTTTATGCCAATTGATAATCTGATCAACGTTTGTCAGGCTCAAATTATTTTTAATGAGGCAAACTGACCCGAGTGCGCATGTGCACCCGATGTAAACGTGACGTATTTCTGTGTTGGCGAGTGGCGGAAATACGTCGGGAAGCAAATGTGCAGATTTACAAGAGGGATATTCCATTGTCGGACTTCACCTGAAAGCATCCAGGCACACATTAAAACACTTTTCAATGCAATTTGCATTGTTTACATGACTGTAATACCAGGTTGCCAAAGCATATGAACACAAACCTACAGTGAAATATTCTAGAACCTGACCCCTCCGGCCTGACAGGTGGATCACATTAATGCCAGCCGGTGTAACACCGGCTTATGTCAGCTGACACCACTGTGACTTTCCTCTGCAGCTTTATGCATTGGTGTTGTCGTGAACTTCAAAGTCATCATCTTTAATGAAGATGATGATGAAGATGAATAAAAGACAATATGAACACACAAAACATGGTTTATTTAAGCTAAAACGACCCAAAACGATGTCAAACCAAACTCCATTTAAAAATCTGCTACATTATTTCTGCCACATTGTTGGTAACTACATACCTGGCCCACTCAAGAGTTATATATTTTTAATACTTTTATGCTGTCTTATGAAGATCCACCCAGACAAAGCTGACAGGGAGTGCCCCTTCTTTCAGGCCCTTAAAGAGAACTATGGTAGGAGAACTTTGTCAGGTTAAGCAGCAAAAGCGATAGTGGGATAGTGGTGTCCTACAACATCTCCTTCCTAATAGCCAAATGTGAATAGCTGTTTACAATTGGAAAGAAGTTGGTGCTCCCTCCATCCAGGAGCATCTAGTAGGTATCCAGTGCGACGTTGAGGCCCGGGCAACTTTTTGAACCTCTAGCTTGGGCAGCATGTGGGGCAAATATGCCATGTGTTATCTGGCTCTGAGGCAGAAAACCAGGTTGCTTCTTTTTGCTTTCCCAACCACTTATCTTGTAATCGCTTGGACTTTGTGGCTTGGACTTTGTGGCTTCAGGCACACTATGGCTGAAACTAACCTCCCTGTAGCAAGCAATAAAGAAACTGCCAGAGAAACACCAGGCGGAAGACTCTCACTACCTTTTGAAGATTTTAATTTGTTTCCATACACCTAAATATCATTTCTATTGACATGGCTTTTTTGTTCCCTGGGAAACCTATGAATCTTTTTGTCATTCAGTGATGTGCAACTTTTTAAAAGATTTTTGATGATAAATACAGAAACAACAATAATAATCAACAATAAAAACAATAATAATGATACTACTACTACTACCACTAATGGAAAAAAAACTGTGGTTTGCAACATGAAAACATGCACGGCATTACAACTGTATCATATCTCTTCTCTTAAGTGTTTCTGTCAGCTTCTTTTACGCAGCTACAGGCTGCCTTCATGAGAACAATTTGCATTGTTTACATGACTGCAATACTTGGTTAAAAAAAAATCTTATCTGATGGGGGTGCTGTAAGGGACCTGGATAATGGATACGGGGGCACTGGCCCAAAAAAGGTTAAGAACCATTGCTCTAACACAACCTCTGAAATATTTTCAAACCATTTTATTCTAATCCTTCCCTCTGAATAAACTAAGCACATTCTGATCAGAATAGTGGAAGCCGCAACAATTACAGAAACCGTTCTTGTTTGATTACTCTGTTTTAAATTTCCCATTTAGACACTGACATGTAAAAGAAGGGAAGTCTTTGCTCGTATTGGCTCTGATATCAAGATTGTGGAAGTCTGAAAGTGTCACTACAAGAAAAGATGACAGTAAAATTGCTATTTTTTTTAGTTTCTAACAAAAGCCCCTTAAAAACTGATTTTAAGAAAGTACTGCTAAGATTTCACTTTTCATATAAAAAAAAATTTCTTTGGGAATACAATACAATGTAACCTGACTCACTTAAGTCCATGACTGCTGTTTTATTTTTAGTTCACTTACAAATGGCATCAATGGGACCAATGTACATTTTAATTTTTTTCCAGGTGCTGCAATGAGGGTTGCAAGAGTGGGTACATCTTCCTTTTTTGGTTACGTAAATAGAGTGGATAAGGAAGTTAAGACATCACATTGTTGTGTTTTCTATAGGGGTTCCCACCTGATATCTCAGGAATTGTGTTGTGTTGTCTCTTTAGCTGGCTCTATTGTCACACCCCAACTTACTTTTTGACAACCCTATGGTTTTGTGTGAGCTGCATGTGTTATTATTATATACCAATTGCTTTAAGAATAAAAAAACAAAGAAAAACATTCAGCTTTGCATTACAACTGTGGGGTAGCTGAGGCTCAAGACTGTAGATTTTTAAAGGAAAAAGTCTGACCATGGGTTGTAGCCAGATATAAATCTCGGCTCAGCTGCCCAACAGTGAAATAACATGTTGAAGAGTACTGTATGAGTAGCGTAAAACAATATAATACCTTCACTTGTTATGCCCTCCAGTTCTGCTATGGTAATGTTTATAAATAAAAATACAATTAAATCTGTCTGGAAACCCTCAATTTCCTCTATAGCATGTAATGTGTCATTTTTTTGAGTCACACTGTTGCTTTGTCCCGACAGTTTCTGAAGTGCACTCCCTCTCATTTTCCAGCCCTCCACTCTTCATTCACTTCAATGTCCAAGGTGTATTCTGAAGAATGAATTGATGTATTTAAATTTTTACAATGCAACTTTGGTGTGTGAAGGGAAGTTATGTCACTATGACCTATATATTATGTGAACTTGGTAGTTTGTTTAAAACAAATCTCTGGAAATAGCAAAAAGGGTGAACATTCAATCCAGTTTCTTAACCATGCTTTCTGTTTTTTGGTTTCTGTGAAACACAGCAAAGCCCAATACAAGCAGACAGAAATAATTTTGATAAATAACAAATACTAAAGTGCAACAGTTAAATTATCTGGTATATGTGTGAAAATGGTTTAGGCTGGTAATTATTTCATGGTAAATTCACATTTATTCATTTCATGACTTATTTATGTAATTTTGTCCCTTTGAACCCTCCATATGGAAGGTGTTGGCTCGGATACATGTGTGAAAGACACAAAATGGTGTCTTTGATCTAAAATGGCACTTCCTGAAGGGTTTGGACCATATTTCCAGGAGACTTTTTGTAGGTCTTGGTACATTACATCTTCCTTGGTCAAAGTTTGGCCTTGGCTTATAGCTAGGGCCGATCATTTCAATGCTTGTAGAGGCTGATGTGGAGGTATTTTACCATACCCACCAACTATTGCCACAATATCTTTAGAGATTGGATTGATATTCATTCTAGTCAGTTTCATGCAGATCTGATGACATATGAGGAAATTAGAGCCAAATGAATGGCCACAGCATGATGTCAGACTTCACCACGCTACCATGGCCACAGCCTCCAGCAAAAAGTATCTGTGTTGGAAACCAAATGAGACCAATTTGTTATCCTTCTTCTGATGCAATTTTAGGAGGACTGGATCAAGATTATCAGAGAGGAACTTTCCTAAGTGAAAAAATAAGTCTGAGGTCTGGCCATGCCCCTTAGGCATGCTCAAAAACTCACCATTTTGATCATTTTAAATCTTCCTACCTTAAGGGGATACTGACTAAATTTGAAGCCTCAAAATCCCTAGGAGGAGTTTGTCAAAGTTGGAAATGTGGAAAATCTGACAGGTCCTCAAAAATGAAGTTTTAACCCAAAATTGGCTTACTTCCTGTTAATTTAGGTCATACCTTCAAGAGGCTTTCTTCTTGTTTTGGAGGGTTCTATCTTTCAACCAAATTTAAAAAGTTCAGGTTTTACTGGTTGCTGTGGCTCAGTTTAGGAGGCCCTGTAGAGCAGTTTGGCCACATGCCTTTTTAATTCCAGGGAAATAAAAAAATCATCAGGAGATGAATTCTGGTGACTTTCTGAGTATGCAGGCCACCAAAAAGCCAATTCGATTTGGAAAAAGAATTGAATTGAAATCCTCTGATTACAATAGGCCTTGGCACAGCTTTCAGTGCTCAGGTCTAATGCACAACTTCATTCCTTTACCGTTAAGGAACATTCATTAAGGCTCTGATGACTAAAAGAAACAGTTATTATTCATATCAAAAATAAAATTACATTTTTGAACATGTTTGCAAGCTCTAAACAAATGTGCAAGCTTCCCCAAACTGAATGCTGAATACCTGCATGTGTTACACACCTAAGTGTATGGACATTTATTTAGTCAACCTTAGTGTATGCTTTGTCTATTATGTAGCATACATACAGTTGCACACAACTAATAATGATGACACTGGCACCTGGTAACAAAGTGGGGATTTGTTTCTTGCCCAGAAATAGTTTAATAAGTGAAAGCCCTTTGAAATAGAACCTCAAATGTAGTACCAAAGCCATGTTCCTCCGTTGGACTGTGAGGTATAAGAAATGATCGTACAACCAATATGCTCTTACACTATAGCTTCTATAATGTGTGGAAAGTCATGCATCAGTTTGTACAGTTATAGGTCAAAAGCTGAATGAGTACTGTTCTAGGACTGTATTTACCTATTAAAGTGATGAAACCTAATGTATTTGTTTTTAATGTATCATGAAACTCTTAGTTCTGAAAGAGGTTCTGGACTTCCTGAATGAAACAAAAACACAGTCTGCAAACAGCAATTTGAGTGTATCTAGCACTAAATTGTTACTGTCATCAATTGTATGTCTGTATCTGTTGTGTTAGCAATACATTTTTTATCTTAGTGATTCTCTACGGAACAACCAGACAGTTACACTGGCTCAGAGGACTGTAAACTCAGCTGTTCTAATAAAATTAATGTCCTTTATATTCTGAGCTTCATAGTTGCTGTTTTTTTCTTTGGCAAACAATAGTTTTCATCTTGATTTATCAGTATGACTCAGAGAGAAGCCAATAACTTTCAATTTCTATTTAAACAAATCAATCAATAACGCATGCTGGTTCTACATTATTCTGTTCAAATTTGGCACTGAGTTATTTGTGTTTACTGTAACCTTTGAAGTGGGGAATGTAACATTCATTTTTACTAAAGTTTAAGTGTGCTAAAATGGGACGCTGCTTAATGTGAGACTGCCAAAAGCTACCAACCTGTACATAGAAAGTTGAACAATCAACTACATTCAACTTGGAGAGTATTTCCAAATTTGTAAAGACTTTTGCAAAAGTCAATTAAATGCTTAACAAGACATTCTTTGGGTCATCAAACAACCATTAAGAAAATAATCTATATAAAAATGATTTAAAAGTGTTTTTGGAAATGAGGCTTCAGTTAGATATATTATCCACAAGTCATTATGCATAGGTACGAGGAGGAGTTGGGGAGTCAAGTAAAAGTAAAAAAAAAAAGTCAGAATTTTGACTTATAATTCCACACATTTTAAAATTAGGTTGGGTTTACATTAGTGAGGCAGCTGAGCAGCTGAGCAGCAAGAAGCAGCCACCTGAGTAGGCCATGTTATGGAAATATATAATCAGTTTTTGTATTAATCATGTATTTTTCTTTAAGCAGTAAGAGTTACCTAAGTTCTAACTACTATCGTTAACTTTGTGGCCTGGCAGTTCACACAGGATGGAGTCTGCAGGGTCACTCAAGGCTGTAAATTCACCCAGCCTTCTTGTGGGATACAGGACAAGTAAGAGTCACAAGAGGTTTTATGGTGGGTAAGCTTCAAGAAGGTTTATGGTTTAAAAGCTTTATATTGTTCTTCAATGTTTATCTTGACAGACCCCTAGAAACATCTGGCAAAATGTATCAAGAAGCCAAATCCTTATTTGACACTGGAATGCGGATCTGTTTTGTTTGTGAGAAGACAAGCACAGATAGAAATGAGTGTGTATGCAGCCCCCTCCTCCCGACATCATTCATTCAATCACTCAGTGAGGGGCCAGACTACAAATAGATGCACGAGAGGGCGGCACTTCAGACACACGCATGCAGCCGACACAGGAGGGTGGACTCTGTGCTTTACTACATGAGGTTTTAGGATAAGGTTGTAAGTGTGTGTCTCCCCTAGGAATACCAATTGTAATTAAATATCTGTATATTCCAAGTGTTTTGTCTCTGATAATTGTTTTCTTCCTTTGCTGCCGAATTTACGAACTGGGTGAGGCGGGCCTTAGTGAATGAGACAGGAAGATCGAGAGGCCACCCCATCAGCCACCAAGTACCATCTCAAATCACTAGCGATTGGGGTAGACCACAAGGACCCACTGCGACCATCAAGGTAGGCCTCTGGGTTACAGCACCATCCACCAAACAAAGCCTTTTAGCCAGGACCGGGCTGTAATGGGGTACCGCGCACGTGACGTCACCGCCTCAAGAGCAACGCCCCTTTTGCCGCTTAGGTAGGACAAACCGATAGAGAACGCACGTAGCAACCAGCAACAGAACCAGCGATATGACCGACTTTGCAGCCATTAAACTTTCCCAAAACGATGTCCCAGGCGCACGGTTTACTGGTCGCACTGTCGAAGAACACACCAACCTTCAGCTCAAACGATGGCTTGAGTGTCGAGGGCTTAAAAAGACCGGAAAACGGGCCGAGTTGATCGAACGGTAAGCTTTGTTTTGTTTTTTCCTGCGCGGTGGTCATGGCGTCATCGGCCGTTTTTTTGTTTGTTATCACCGTCCAGGGATCGGTATATGTTTAATGTTTGTCTCATTTGAAATGTTTTTGAGTAGGCTATCCTGGTAGCAGGGTATCATGTTAGCGCCTGCTACCATGATAGCCTATATGCTATCATGGTAGCAGGCGTTTCATTATTAACATCTCGGCCACCAAAATAATCTTACCTGTTCACTACTTGATGTCGCTGGAATTGGGTCAGGATGTTCTTCGGTTGGGCCCTTTCCTCCGACAAAATCCTTGCTACATATGTAGGCCGACCGCACCGATGGACCAAGCGCACACATTTCTCCTTGGCACTCTTGAATTTCGGGAAAGTAATGAAGAAAACATCCTTCATATGCGGCCGATCAGCGTACCTCGAGTCGCTGTTGCACGTTCCATAGCAACACTGTTTATAAACCATGGTCTTAGATTTTGGAAAAAGCAGTCTTTTAAACAGTACAACCTAGGCTAACGCACGTCTCTTCTACAGCAAAACAGCGGCGGATTTGGGAGTTTGTCCTACTGCGTACCACGTGATGTGACGTCATCGTGACGTTACGTTTCTAAAAATAGCTCGCTCGCGGTACCCCATTGTATATGCCTTAGTGGCTAAGCCTTGCCTAAACTAACATTCAACAGTAGACAAATCAATCCCCAAAGCCATCAAAGCAAAAAGAATGAAATAAAAAAAAATGGAAAAAGTAAAGCTGTGCTATTTTTTTTTGATGAAGAACTATAAGAAATAAGTATTCACAGATGAAAGATGTGATCCTCAATATGATGGAAACCAACTTCTTTTCACAAGCTCAGGCTGAAATAGCAGAATAATCCACTGAGCTCAATAGGACGTTACTCAAATGACGTCAAATTACTAAATTTAGAACATCGCAGTGCGCATGCATCGCGGCCAAACAGAGCAGTAATGCTTGAATAGTTTACTTGTTTGAGTCAAATAGTGAACAGATCTGTCCTGAATATCGCCTCAGCAGACAATAATATGGCAATAACAGAACACTGCTGCGTTATTATATTTATCATAGTAAAGTTGTTAAAGTTTTAATCTTGTTGGTTTTAAATACACTGCTCACACCTGCAATACCGAAACTGTTTCTTATTCCTAGTTTAACTAAGTGCTGTTGTTGGATTCATTACTGTTTCTGTTTACATTAAAATAATGTTAATACCACTCGGCTGGCACATAACCACAAACACAGTGGGTATACAAGGTGGACGGGGCAGGATGTATCAGATTTTGGAGAGGTGTGAACCATCACTTATGATGTGACAGAATGCTTAAGATTTACGAGATGTATTACTTACGAACAGAAACATGTGATTATGAGCTGTGTACATAGAACCCCCAAGTCAAACGTTTGAAAAAGAATATGGTAGGACTATTAAGCATTATTAGCCAAAAGGTTGCGTTCATCTGTGGAAATTATAACATTGTCATCTTCAATTCTAAAAAAATAGAAAATTGCTGAGGATATCACCAACACAATCGACAGCACAAGTTTAGACCTACTTATAATCAGGTCTAGCAGAATAACAATACACTCTGCCAAGCAAATTCCCAATTTATATTTGTAAATAATATGGAAGGCAGTGCAAAAAAACTACTGACTATTTGCTGATCTTCATGACCCATGTATTTTATTGGATCCATGTGATCCAAGAAACTAATAGAAAACCGTATGAAGGCTTTGAGAGCTGATTTTACCGACATAAAAGTGGAAAACTCTGTTTGAAGAAATTGACATTTACACTGCATATGACACTTTTTTAGAAATATTTAACACTTATGAATGACATAACCTTACCAATAATTTACAAAGAGAGTAATAATTCAAAAGACAGCAGATCAGAAACAAAGACTGCAAAATGCTTGTAAAAAGAAAAAGAAATATTTATATTGGAAATACATTAAATATTGAACTAAGGAAGTAGAAGTGAAACTTTAAAAAATCCAAAAGTAATTTAATCTGCATTATAAGAACATTCAAGAAAGGCTATTGCACTAAAATATTAGAAACCTTGTAACAATATAAAAAGTTTTTACAATAAATATAACAATATTAAACATTTCTCAGTCAACACTAGTTACCCAAGACATTTTATTGAGGATGGTACAATCCTAAATGATATAAATTATATGACTAAACATCTAAATTCTTTTTTGTAAAGGTGGGCCAACTTTAGCCAGAAAGATCAAATTAAATTAAAACAAGGAGAGACCACGGAAAGCTAGATTTTAGATAATTGTAACTCAATGCTCCTCAAAGAAATACATTTAGAACAAATCAATGTAATAGTTACTTGTAGAAATAAATTTTCTAAATCAATAAATGAATAGATTCATTCATTGTTTGCAAATCATTTAACCTTCATTTTTTATTTCAATTCAATTCAATTCAATTTTATTTATATAGCGCCAATTCATGAAACATGTCATCTCGAGGCACTTTAAAAAGTCAAATTCAATCATATTATACAGATTGGTCAAAAATTTCCTATATAAGGGAACCGGTTGATTGCTTCAAAGTCCCGACAAGCAGCATTCACTCCTGGAGAAGCGTAGAGCCACAGGGAGAGTCGTCTGCATTGTCCATGGCTTTGGAGCAATCCCTCATACTGAGCAAGCATGAAGCGACAGTGGAAAGAAAAACTCCCCATTAACGGGAAGGAAAAACCTCCGGCAGAACCGGGCTCAGCATGAACGGTCATCTGCCTCGACCGACTGGGGGTTACAGAAGACAGAGCAGAGACACAACAAGAGAGACAAAAAAGCACAGAAGCACACATTGATCCAGTAATCTGTTCTACATTAGATGATAATAGCGGGTAATCTGTCTTCCCTGGATGATGTCACAGTTAACAGAACGCCAGACCAGGTGTACCTACTATGAAGAAAAAAGAGAGAGAGCAAAAAGTTAAAAGCTGAAATGACAACAGTAATTTCAATGCAATGCAATGCAAAACTAGAGAACAGTAGACTGGAGAACAGTAGAAATCAGTAGAGTGAGAGAAATAGGCCCGGATGTCCTCCAGTAGCCTAAGCCTATAGCAGCATAACTATAGAGGTAGCTCAGGGTAACATGAGCCACTCTAACTATAAGCTTTGTCAAAAAGGAAAGTTTTAAGATTAGTCTTAAAAGTAGACACGCTGTCTGCCTCACGGACCAAAACTGGGAGTTGGTTCCACAGGAGAGGAGCCTGATAGCTAAAGGATATGCCTCCCATTCTACTTTTAGAGACTCTAGGAACCACAAGCAGACTTGCAGTCTGAGAGTGAAGTGCTCTGTTAGGAACATACGGGGTAATCAGAGCTCTGATATATGATGGAGCTTGATTATTAAGGGCTTTATACGTTAGAAGAAGAATTTTAAATTCTATTCTTGCTTTAACAGGAAGCCAATGAAGGGAAGCTAAAATTGGAGAAATATGATCCCTCTTGTTGATTTTCATCAGAACTCTTGCTGCAGCATTTTGGATCAGCTGAAGACTTTGAACTGCATTTTGTGGACTTCCTGATAGTAAAGAATTACAATAGTCCAGCCTTGAAGTAACAAATGCATGGACTAGTTTTTCAGCATCACCCCTAGACAGAATGTTTCTAATTTTGGCAATATTCCTGAGGTGAAAAAAGGAAACTCTGGAAACCTGTTTAATATGGGATTTAAATGACATGTCTTGGTCGAAAATAACACCAAGGTTTTTTACTTTATTACCAGAGGCCAAGTTAATGCCATCCAGATTAAGTGATTGATTAAGAAGTTTATTTTTTGAGGACTCTGGTCCAAAGATTACAACTTCTGTCTTGTCAGAATTTAAGTGCAGGAAATTTAAAGTCATCCAGCTTTTGATGTCATCAAGACATGACTGCAGTCGAAGTAATTGATAGGATTCATCAAGATTTATTGATAAATATAGCTGAGCGTCATCAGCATAACAGTGGAAATTAATCCCATGCTGTCTGATAATTTTGTCAATCGGAAGCATATATATAGTAAAGAGAATTGGTCCAAGGACTCAACCCTGTGGTACTCCACAGGTGACCCTAGAGTTTGAGGAAGATTTATTATTAACATGAACAAACTGGAATCTGTCCGACAGATAAGATTTAAACCAGCCTAATGCTTTCCCCTTAATCCCTACAGTATGCTCAAGTCTTTGTAGGAGAACATTGATCAACTGTGTCAAATGCAGCACTGAGATCTAACAGGACAAGTATAGACACAAGTCCATTATCTGAGGCCATGAGAATATCATTGGTGACCTTCACCAGAGCTGTTTCAGTGCTATGATGAGATCTGAAGCCTGACTGAAACTCCTCAAGTAGGTCATTACTTTGTAAATGTTCACAAAATTGATTAGCAACTACTTTCTCAAGAATTTTAGATAAGAAAGGAAGATTAGATATAGGTCTGTAATTTA
The DNA here is from genome assembly GCA_037039145.1 of Fundulus diaphanus. Taxonomy (NCBI): domain Eukaryota; kingdom Metazoa; phylum Chordata; class Actinopteri; order Cyprinodontiformes; family Fundulidae; genus Fundulus; species Fundulus diaphanus. The sequence continues at coordinate 35,088,224 of CM073138.1, read as the reverse complement.
CTAACTCATCTTGATCAAGAGATGGTTTCTTAAGTAAAGGTTTAATAACAACTACTTTAAAAGCCTGTGGTACATATCCATTTACTAAGGATAGATTAATCATGTCTAAAATAGGACCACTGATCAAAGGGAATACCTCCTTAAACAACTTGGTTGGGATTGGGTCTAACATACAGGTAGAAGGTTTAGATGAAGCTAATATTTTAGATAGCTCAGAAAGCTCTACTGCTTCTAAACAGTTCAGACACTGCACAGGTTCTAAAGATTCCTGCAATGCTGCCTCACTTACTGAGGATTAGGTAATCATGTTTGGGAGGATGCCAATTATTTTATTTTTAATGGAATCAATTTTATTTATGAAGAATCCCATAGAGATCCGGACCCCACGTGACTACCAGTGTTCGGAACACCATTTTGGCAGTAAAAATGACCAGCGCCGAAGCTTTCAACCCATCAGAGTACTCATCTCACTTTAATTCGAATGACATTGAGCTTTATATTAAAAAATTAAATAGATTAAATATTACCGACCCATACAATGCCCCCGGGGTGCTTTTCACAAGTATCTCCGCTGAAAAAGACGTCCCAGATCTGCAGTATCCGGATATATATAACTACCTGATAAACTTTCCATCGTCCTTCTCGGGTGACTCTCTAAAAGCCTACAAAAGTTTGGAGGGTTACAAATGGACTCAGTCTGGCTTTGTAACGAACATCCAGCTGTGGAATCTTCAAGCAAAAAATTGCTTTATCATCACTGGAAGGGTAAGTGTCCCAGTTTAATCGGTAGTGTAACGTTAGCATGGCTAGTAGGGGTCCGGGTTGTTTGTTTATGTTAGCTTGGCTACCTACCGTGGTGCGTCTGGCTATCTGAAGCTAGTTGGTATCTTTGATGTTCTCAACCAAGGTAGCTGACATTTTTAATTTCATGTAACTGGAGAGACTGCAAAGAGAAGAAGAGTAAGTGACTCTGGAAGGTGAACCAGGAGAACTACTAGAAGCTGCGCTGCTTACCATAAAGCTGGGCGGACCTAACCGGGGAGAAGTAGCACCGAGTGAACTCTGTGATCCTACCCCTGTTGGTGTTAGGCCGCTAGTGGCTGAGGGTGGCTGATGTAACTGGTGAGGGATCCAGAGCGAGCCTCCACGGAAGTGGGTGACAGATGGATTGACCAGAGTGAGGGAAGAACCAGTAGAATCCGGGAGGGGGAATCTCAGGCCCCGCTGGGTAACATCCAGGGAGTATGAGGGGTGAGCCAGAGCAAAATCTGAGCGAGAGGATTCTGTAGGTCTGGTTCTTCGGACAGGACGTCAAGACAGGTGAGTGCATCCAAGCACCAAAAACTGTGACAAAAACAGGGAGATCCAAAATTAGTCAAAGTTCAAAGACGAAAAAACTCACAAGCAGGTTTCCAGGAGTTGGGTCAGAGGCCACGTCGTACCACGACTGGTTAAGGCTCTGGCGTCTTCCATCTGTCAGCGCTCTGCGTAAGAAGCCAGAGGAAGCCGCCTGCAACGAGCTGCAGGTGTGGGCCACGCCCCCTCAGCCAACTAGGCACACCTGAGGAGTAGAGTTAGAGCAGGACAACACAGAGAACCCTGACACTACCCCCCCCCCCCCTCAACGGCCGCCTCCTGGCGGCCCAGACGAAGAGGTGCTGGGCTGAGTAGACCAAAAGTCTAAAATCAAATCCTTGTCCGTGATAGCTGCTGCTGAGACCCATGAGCGTTCCTCAGAGCTGCGACCCTCCCAATCGACGAGGTATTGGTGACCCCTACCTCGTCGACGGGCGTCCACAACCCTGAGGATGCGAGGGTTCTGACTGTCCTGGGAGGGTGGAGGGGGTCCGGAAGGAGGGCACAAGTTGCTGTCCAAAACGGGCTTGATCTGGGAAACATGGAAGGTGGGTTGTACTCGGGAGTGAGGGGGCAAACGTAGACGGACGGTGGTAGGGTTAATAACTGTCACTAGCTCATAGGGCCCAGTGAACCAGGGAGCAAGCTTCTTAGCGGATGGGTTGGTTAAGACGTCTCTGGAGGATAACCAAAGCTTCTGACCAGGGCGATAATGGGGAGCTGGTCTGTGGTGCTGGTCGACGAACCTCTTGCTCCGCTCTGCGGTGCGAGTGAGTGCTGTGACTGTGGTCCTCCAGATGTCCTGACAGCGACCGATGTAATCGTTAACGGAGGTGAAGGGGATCCTGAGTTCCTCCGTGGGTAGGAGTGGAGGTTGATATCCTAAGGCTACTTCAAAAGGTGAACGTCCAGTGGCTGAAGTGATGTGTGAGTTAAGGGCATATTCTACCCAGGGCAAAAACTTATTCCAGTCAGAAGGTGAAGATGACGTGAGGCAGCGGAGGGTGATCTCTAGTTGTTGGTTCATTCGTTCAGTTTGGCCATTGGTTTGAGGACGATATCCGGAGGTGAGGGTGTAACGGGCACCCAAAGCAGAGCAAAAGTGCCGCCAGACCTGGGAGATGAACTGAGGGCCCTGGTCAGAGAGGATGTGAACAGGGATGCCATGGAGTTTGAAAACATGCTTTATGAGAAGCTGGGCCGTCTGAAGAGCGTTGGGTAATTTACGGATGGGGATGAGATGACAAGACTTTGAGAACCGGTCCACTACTGTCAAAATGGTTGACATACCTTGGGACAAAGGGAGGCCTGTGACGAAATCAATAGCTATGTGGGACCATGGACGTTTGGGGATGGGGAGAGGATTTAACAAACCGGAAGGTGGCTGAGTAGAGGGCTTATTCTGGGCGCAGACGGGACAGGCTAGGACATATTCTCTCACATCATTGGTCCATGATGGCCACCAGAAGCGCCGGGACACCTGTGACTGGGTTCTATAAATACCCGGATGGGCGGAGAACTTAGCATCGTGGCACCAGCGTAGAACCTCAGGGCGAACAGACTGGGGAACGTACTTAAGTCCCGCTGGGCCTGTACCTGGGTCCTGGTCTAATAGTTGGGCCTGGTTGATCCTGTCCTCCAGGTCCCAATGCAGGGCTCCAACAGTACAGGTAGGGGGAAGAATAGGTTCCGGCTCCTTCTCCTGTTCAGAGGGGGCGAATTGGCGAGACAGCGCATCGGGCTTGACATTTCTTGAGCCAGGTCTGTAGGTGATGGTGAGGTTAAATCGTGAAAAAAACAAAGACCAGCGGGCTTGTCTGGAGTTGAGTCGACGGGCTGACTGCAGGTAGGAGAGGTTCTTATGATCTGTCCAGATTATGATGGGCTGCTCGGATCCCTCTAGCCAGTGCCGCCACTCTTCTAAGGCTAGTTTAATAGCTAGTAGCTCACGATCGCCCACATCATAGTTCTGCTCAGCAGGGGACAAACGACGAGAGAAGAACGCACACGGATGTAACTTATTGTCAACCTCTGACTGTTGGGACAAAACCGCACCCACACCGGTATTAGAAGCGTCTATCTCTAGGACAAACTGTTTGGCTGGGTCGGGGTGAACGAGTATGGGTGTCTGGGAAAAACGGGACTTGAGTTTATTGAAGGCTTCCTCTGCCTCAGGACTCCAGATGTATGGAACCTTGGTGGAGGTAAGGGCATGTAATGGGGAGGCTATCTGACTATAATTCCTAACAAAGCGCCTATAAAAGTTTGCGAAACCCAAAAACCGTTGGAGCTGTTTACGCGACTCAGGGACGGGCCACTCCATTACCGCCCTTATCTTCTCTGGGTCTGACCTCACTTGTCCGCCTTCTAAAACTAACCCAAGAAAGGAAACAGAGGTCTGGTGAAAATCGCATTTTTCGGCCTTAACGAATAAGCGATTCTCTAATAGTCGCTGGAGAACAAGACGGACATGTTGTTTGTGTTGTTCTAAATCACGAGAATAAATAAGGATGTCGTCCAGATAGACGAAAACAAAAACGTTCAAAAAATCCCGAAGAACATCATTCACCAGTGCCTGAAACACTGCCGGGGCATTGCATAAACCGAAAGGCATAACTAGGTACTCGAAGTGACCTAGCGGGGTCTTAAAGGCCGTCTTCCACTCGTCCCCCTGTCTCACCCAAACCAGATGATAGGCGTTGCGCAGATCGAGTTTAGTAAAGATTGTGGCGTTCTGGACTGGTTCAAGAGCTGAAGATAACAACGGAAGCGGGTATTTATTCTTAACCGTTATCTGGTTGAGCCCTCGATAGTCGATACAGGGTCGAAGGAACCCGTCCTTCTTGCCAACAAAAAAGAAACCAGCGCCTAATGGGGAGGATGAAGGGCGGATCAACCCTGTAGCTAGAGACTCTCCTATATACTTCTCGAGCGCTTGACGTTCTGACCTCGAAATGTTGTAAAGCCGACTGACCGGTAGTGGAGCCCCGGGCAACAAATCAATGGCGCAATCATAAGGGCGATGTGGAGGGAGTGAACAAGCCTGAGTCTTGCTAAATACCAATCGTAGGTCGTGGTATTCCTCCGGGACACGAGAGAGGTCAATAACATCCTCCGATTCAGACAAGGTGGTCGGAGGAACACAAACGGGGCGAGCGGACTGTAAACACCTGGAATGACAAGCTGGGGACCATGACTCAATTCGGGACTCGACCCAATTTAACTGCGGGTTGTGGACGGTTAACCAAGCTAATCCTAAAACCACGGGTGAACGCTTTACTGGAAAAACAAAAAATGAGAGTTGTTCCGGGTGGTTACCAGAGACTATTACCACTAGGGGTCGAGTCCGATGGGTGATCAAGGTTAACCTCTGTCCATCTAAGGACGAGACCTGTAGAGGTTCGGGTAAAGGCTCGATGAGCACACGGAGCTGATCAACTATGGCTTGGTCAATAAGATTAAAATCAGAACCAGAGTCTACTAGAGCCGAAACGTCAAAGCTGTCCTGGTCAAAAATTAAAGTGACTGGCAAACAAAAGCGAGAGAGAGACGGCGCCTTAGCGGTTACCTGGGGAACTGTTCTGTTACTGTCAAGTGCTTTTGCCAATGCACCCCACACTTGAAGGGGTGGACCCACGACAACAGGAGTATAGCTGGAATTACTCAGACTGAACAGTTGAATCTTTTTCCCATTCTTTATTTTGTTTGATTCTTTTCTTCTCAGTGCTTGAACACCAGTCAGGTAAAAACACACCCAATATTTACAACACACAAATTCATAAATACCATAAACAACAATTATACCAATCTAATTCCCATTTCAATTAGCAGAGCTTTATAAAAGTTGCTTGTATTTTTTATGCACCAACTAACCTAAAATCCCACTGGCTCATTCACCATCATATTGCACTAAGCCCAAACATATACCCACATCACACATATCCCCAAGCTTATTATTTACAATGTGAAATACATGTTTGTTTTAACTCACTGCAGCCACCTTCACAGGTGCACAAACCATGTAAGCAGGACTCCAACACAGCAACCATCACACATTAAGCTCTGGAACAGCAGCAGGAATCTTAAATAAAACTTATTTTCTTACCGGCTGCCCCTTCAATGTTTGTCAGTGGGTCCTTGCTTCTCTCCAGTCAGTTTGCAGTGTGTCTCTGATATATACCTGCTGATGAGCACAGCTGCTCTCCCAGGTGTCATTTACCCCTAATCAATGTCTTTCAGGCAAAGTGCTGGCAGGTCAGCGTAACAGTTACTTTCCGCCGTTCTTCCCATTACGAACGGCGGACTCGGTCTTTTGGCCAAACAGGACAGTCTCTTAAAAAGTGACCCTCGCCACCACAATACAGGCATAAATTGCCCGAGTAGCGCTGCTGACGCTCCTCATTAGTTAAGTGAACCTGCCCCAACTGCATAGGTTCTGGGGGTGGAGTAACTGCTGGCCGGGGTGCCCTATTGGTAAACGTTGATACAGGGGGAGACCGCAAGATAAGGTCCGGTCCGATTCCCGGTTCCGACTGCGTAACCGGGAATCCAACCGAATGGCTAACGCAACAAAATCCTCAAACTCCTCAGGTTCCTCAACCCGGGCTAACTCATCCTTTAAAACATCATCTAGAGCCTGAAAAAATACTGCCTTTAACGGCTTAGGTTGCCAACCTGCTGCAGCGGCAAATGTGCGAAACTCCACTGAGAAGTCAGATACGCGTCGGCCGCACTGTTTCAAAGAAAGGAGATTACGAGACTGTTGAGCAGAATCTAACTCAGCTGAAAAAACCGTCTTGAACTCGGTAACGAATTCCTGAAAGGAACACCCGAATGACTGGCAATCAGGGAAACGAGCCTCAGCCCATCTGAGAGCTCTACCCGTTAAAAGTCGTAAGACATACGATATCTTAACCTGATCTGAGGCAAATGTCTGAGGGGAACGGTTAAACACGAGTTTGCACTGAAATAAGAACCCGCCGCAATCCCCGCTGTCACCAGAGAACTTCTCTGGACAAGGTGACGTGCTCTCAGGAGGTGGAGTCTGATCATGACTCTCAGCACTCTGAGCGGCGGGAGGCGGGGTATTAGGGTCTTGAGTGACAGGCGGAGTCATCGCGGAAGTGACAGCGTCCATCAGCTGGCTAAACTGAGCGGCTAATCTCTGAAGCTGTTCCTGTGTCGAGTTTACAGCAAACCCAAGCGACTGCATCTGTTCCTGCTGTGCGGCAAGCTGCCGCCCGAACGTATCCACTGGACTTTGGTGGCCAGAGCCTTCTTCTGTCATGGTTTTCAGATGACGAGCCCACATGCAGATACGATCGGGAAGCAAAGCACAGTTTTAAGATGTTTATTTAGGAAAAAGGCAGATATAACGGACGGGAGTACGGACAACTCGGCAGGGTCAGAACGTCACGGCTGGAGAGACTGCAAAGAGAAAAAGAGTAAGTGACTCTGGAAGGTGAACCAAGAGAACTACTAGAAGCTGCGCTACTTACCATAAAGCTGGGCGGACCTAACCGGGGAGAAGTAGCGCCGAGGGAACTCTGTGATCCTACCCCTGTTGGTGTTAGGCGGCTAGTGGCTGAGGGTGGCTGATGTAACTGGTGAGGGATCCAGAGCGAGCCTCCACGGAAGTGGGTGACAGATGGATTGACCAGAGTGAGGGAAGAACCAGTAGAATCCGGGAGGGGGAATCTCAGGCCCCGCTGGGTAACATCCAGGGAGTATGAGGGGTGAGCCAGAGCAAAATCTGAGCGAGAGGATTCTGTAGGTCTGGTTCTTCGGACAGGACGTCAAGACAGGTGAGTGCATCCAAGCACCAAAAACTGTGACAAAAACAGGGAGATCCAAAATTAGTCAAAGTTCAAAGACGAAAAAACTCACAAGCAGGTTTCCAGGAGTTGGGTCAGAGGCCATGTCGTACCACGACTGGTTAAGGCTCTGGCGTCTTCCATCTGTCAGCGCTCTGCTTAAGAAGCCAGAGGAAGCCGCCTGCAACGAGCTGCAGGTGTGGGCCACGCCCCCTCAGCCAACTAGGCGCACCTGAGGAGTAGAGTTAGAGCAGGACAACACAGAGAACCCTGACATCTACCATGTTTAGCCTTCTTCACCACGACAGTCTGCCAATCTGCCGAATGCTGCCGAATGCTGCCAAGATGGCGGTGCCACGGTTTCCTGTCCCGTAACAACGTCATCCCCCGGAACTCAATAGAATCATTACTGCTAAGAGCTAAGGGAATGGATGGATCAACGGAGCTATGACTCTGTGTAAGTTTGGCAACTGTACTGAAGAGAAATCTAGGATTATTTTTGTTCTCCTCAATTAATGATGAAAAATGCTGCTCTAACTCTGCGAAGGGTCTTGTTATACAACAATAGACTGTCCCTCCAGATTAGGTAGGATTCCTCTTGGTGTGTAGAGCGCCATTTTCTCTCCAATTTCCTAACATTGTGCTTCAAGGAACGCAGCTCTGAATTAAACCAGGGAGCCAGCTTCCTGTGAATAATCACCTTCTTTTTCAAGGGAGCTACATTGTCTAATGCAGAACGCAATGACGAAGTCATACCGTTAACAAAGACATCCATTTGTGAATGGGAAGAAACAACATTGCTGCTATCTGCAGGGTATTTCTGCAATACTGACGATATTAAGAGGGGGACAGACTTTTTTAAATTTGACGCAGCATTGTCCGATAAAGATCTACTATAATGGAACCCTCTTTTGGCAGTGGAGAACTCAGTTAAACTGAACTCAAATGTTATTAAAAATGATCAGATAGGACAGGGCTGTGAGGAAATACTGTTAATTCTTCACAATCAATGCCATATGTCAGCACAAGGTCTAAAGTATGGAGCCAAGAGTGCGTCGGTTTATGCAAATTTTGAGCAAAACCAATTGAATCTAGGATAGTTTTAAAGGCTACACTAAGGTTATCACATTCTGTGTCAACATGAATGTTAAAATCTCCCACTATAATAACCTTGTCAGTGTTTATCACAAAATCAGATAAGAAGTCTTACAACTGATCCAAAAACTAAGTAAGGGCCCGCGAAAACAGGAAGTGACACAATACGCCTTACCGCAAACAGGAAGTGATGAGCATCAATTGTTTCAAAGCATCAAAGAAGCTACCTTCACAGTCATTTCAATGACTGGGGACAAACATCATATTACCAATTATTGTCATGATTTTGGCACTGTTGTCTAGTCTCTTTCATGTCACACACCTGTTTAGCTCCACCCATTCCTCATTACTTCAGATCTGTTCCACCTGTCCTCACCAGTATTTAACCAGCTCCTGGACAAGACAACAGTGCCAGTTTATTTCGACCCTTGTGTGAGACTTATTCCAGCGTTTGTTATTCTGATTCCTGATCCTGACCTGTTTGCCTTTCGACCTCTGAGCCTGCTTGTTCCCGTCTGATTCTGTTTGCCCAATCTGACTTCTGCCTGACCTGACTACCCGCTGGATCTCTGCCCTCTGTGTATCGAACCTGGAACTGTGACCCGACTCCGTCCTGGATTATCCTTTGGTACCTCACTGGCTCTCTGACCTCCCGGCTCCGACCTTCGACCACGTCCCCGACTTCGTCTTTGGCTTCGCTCTACGGCTCATCCTGCTCACGTTCGCCCTCATGGTTATCCGTACCGGATTAACGACCCGTCGCCTAAGATCTACTGGATCTGAACTGGACATTAAGACCAGGTTAGTGACCGACACGTTTGTGTGCAAACACTCCCAGATAAGCGTGGTCACTAACCTGTTGTCTCCTCCTGCAGAGGATCCCGCTGAGAACGCTGACGTCTCCCGCTCCGGGTCTGATCTCAATAAACTGTTAAACTTGAACTGTTTGTCTGCCTTGAATACTGAGTCCACCTGTTCTGAGCCTAACAATTATAGGCCAGTGGTCAATGTTTATTGTCAGTTCTCAAAGATACTCAAAATAAATATTCACTCAGATGTTAACTGTATTGATATATATATATTATTAATAGATAGTCAATATAGTTCCAGAAGAAATAGGTTGACATCTTTGGAAAGCATAGAGCTAAGAGAGGAAATAACTAAAAACATAGATAATTGTCATGGCTTAGATTTTTCTTTGTTTGTTTTGGAATTTTCCAGAACCTGCTCCACTCCCCTCAGCCACCACTTCTCCTCCAATCAGCTCAGCCACTTACCAGCCACGGCTCTGCACCTTATCTGCTCCAGGTGTTGCAATCAATTAGTGCCAACTCTGCTACGTTCCCCTGCCTATTTAGACCTGCTTCATTTCCCTCCTCACTGCCAGATTGTCTTGTCTTGTGTGATGTGTTCTGCCTCTACCAGTTCCTGTGTGCTCAGCCAGTTGGACTCTTCTGCTTCATTCGTCTTTTCAGCCCTCACTGGTAAAAGTTGTCAGTATCTGCATGCTGTACAAGTCTGCCTGTTTCCCTGTGAGTTCCAGCTGCTCGCTCTTTCTATTCTAGTGGTTCCTCGGTCCACATTGCCTGTTCTGGTCAGCCCCTGCCTTCATCACTGGTCAGACCTGTCACTGCCTGCAACCCCTGGTTAGTCTGGTTCTGTTCGCCTGCCTCACCTGCCACTACTCATGCCCTTCAAACGTAACTTGTAAATCATAACTCTGTGTCCGGCTGAAGAAATATATATCAGGAGTGTGTGTGTGGTGGGTGGGTGTGTAATTTAAATAAATAATTTAGCAAAACAGTTGTGTCGAATTAAAACTGTCATTGTGTCCTGGCAGTAAAATACGAGACAGTCTGGCTCCTCCCAGTGGTCCTGCTGCCATTTACAGATACACACCACTAGTGAAAAACATCCAATCAGAGCCAGGAGGAATGTCTGGCTCTGATTGGTTGTTAGCAGTGTTAATCACTCTTGTGTACACGCTGCTCACAATCTCTCCCCCACACATCATTCAAGCTCAAGATTGCCGGTGGGCTGCAGCTCTGCAGGGAAATGGCTCATTCATTATTAAACAGGTTTTTTTCTTTCACTGCACTGGCAGCTCATAGAAACGGGTTGACATGATAAAAACTTCAGTAAACCACAATTTCTGAAACTTCACCTGAGAATGCTGCCTCAAATTTCAGTGAAATAAACCAGAAATTTTTTTGTGAAGGACTAACTCAGTAACACATAATGTGTTTACAAATAATATAATACAATATAATAAACATATTACAGACATTTGTTGTCTTCTTCTTCTTCTTCTTCTTCTTCTTGGATTTAATGGCGGTTGGCAACAAACTTTCAGCAGCATTACCGCCACTTACTGGTATGGAGTGTGGTTCGTGATGGTCTATCTATCTACTGTAAATCTATCTATTTATATCTATCTATCTATCTATCTATCTATCTATATATATATATATATATATATATATATATATATATATATATATATATATATATATATATATATCTTAGTATTCTACTCATCTATATAATTCACACCTTCTATAATCAAATTATATGAAATAATTGAGTTTTCTTTAAATATAGAATAACTATTTGTATATGTTTACTCCCCAAATGCTTCCTCAAAATATCTAACAAATTAACCTTTTCCTTAATACATTTAAACTCTTTCCTCATATAGCTTCTCTCTCTTTCATATTTATGACATTCTAATATAACATGTTCTATTCTTTCATATTTTCCAAAATAATCACATTTGCTGGTATTATGCTTTTGAATTTTAAAAAGTGTATAATTAAGTCCTGTATGCCCTAAACTTAACCTTGTTATTACCCTCTCCTCCTTTCTATTTCGTCTTGCATTTCTTCTTTCTCTTACTGTCTTCTGAATTTTATAAAACCATCTTCCTGTTTTTTCTTCATCCCACCTTTTTTGCCATTTTTCCATCAGTTTTTCTTTAATAATACTCTTCCCCTCAGACTTACTTGTTTTAATTGTAAAATTAATAGGATTTTGAATCGCCCTCTTTGTCATTTTATCTGCCCTCTCGTTTCTTTCTACCCCAATATGTGCTGGAACCCACACAAATATAACTATTAACCCCATATTTTGTATTCTGAATATGGTATGAAATATTTCTAATAAAATGTCCAACCTACTATCTGATTGATTATATTTTAAACTTAATAATGCAGAGCTTGAATCTGAACAAATTGCTGTTTTAATCGTTTTATGTCTTTTACCCATTGTAAAGTTAATAATATTGCCAACATTTCTCCTGTGTATACTGATAATCCGTCTGTAATTCGTTTTTCCATTCTTATATTGAATTCTGGTACTACAAATGCTATTCCTATTTTTCCATTTATTTTTGATGCATCTGTATAAATTTGAATATATTGATAATAATTGTTTAAATGTAACTGTACTGAATAACTATCTACAATGTAAGATTTATCTTGTTTCTTTTCCATTATTGCCATATCTACTGTCGCTTCTGGTAAAATCCATGGTGGTATAATTGATATTGGTGTTGTTTGAGTAATTTCTAAATCATTCATTTTAAATTCTTTTCTTTTCAATTGCTCATCCAAAACTCCGTATTTCTTTCTTTTCTTTTTCCCAACATGGATTTAAAATTTCCCAAGTTGGATGAACACATTTGTTGTCAAGATTTAGGGTTTTGTTTGTAGTTTTGGACATTCTGGACTATTAGATTCCACTCCCCTCAGTCACCAGCCACCTGTTATCATCCAATCAGCTCAGTCCACTCCTCAGTCACCAGCCATCAGTCAATCAGCTTAGACCAGCTCCACCTGCTGCCACTAATTAGTATCAACTCTGCTCACCTGGTTCCCTGCCTTCATATATCTGCCTCACTCACCTACTCACTGCCAGAATGTCTCGTCTCGTCTCATCTCATGGGTAAAGATGCCAGGAATCCTACCAGTTCCTGTGTGCTCAGCCAGCTGGACTCCATTTCTCTGCTCATGTTCAGCCCCACTGAGGTTTGGTTCCAGTGTCTGTGTGCTGCTCAAGTCTGCTTTGCTCCTTGTGAGATCCAGCTGCTTGCTCTGCCTGTCTTGGTGGTTCCTCGGCCAGTAGTATCTACTCTCATCAGTTCCTTCCTTCATCATTGGTTCTGGTTGGCCACTACCTGCATATCTTCTGGTCCACTGCCCGTTCCCTCCTGCCTGCCTTATGTGCCTTAATCTCAGCATGAATTCAGATCTTCTTGAAGAACTCAGAGGTTAGCTGAAAAAATACATTAGTGAACAAACAGCATCATGAGGACCAAGGAGCACAGCAGACAGGTGAAGGAAGAAGTTGAAACTAGGTCCAATATTTGAACATCTCATGGAGACGTTACAACCATATTACAACTGCCAAGACATGAACACCCACCTAAAGTTACAACTTACAGAGTATAGATCAGAGAGGCCCACAGTTACTTTGCAGGAGCTGCAGAGACCCACGACAAGGAAGCAAAGAGGCCAAAGTTCCATTTGCAATTTATTACAAGACATGTAGCAAACATGAGGATGAAGGTAAAACCAGTTTTGGTTAGATAGAATAAAAACTGAACATTTAGGTCTACATGCAAATTGCTATGGGTAGTTTTAGAAACCAGCACTACACATCACTCTGAACAAACTATCCCCATGTGAAAACTGTTAGCTGCAACATGATGTATGAATGCTTCTTTCTTTTCACCGAGACCAGGGAAACTGGTTAGTTCGTGAATGGAGCTAATTACAGGGCAATCTTGGACAAAAACCTTTTCAGAAGCTTTAAAAGTCTTTATTTATTTTTTTATTTACCATTAATTTATCCAAGCAGGAAATGTTTTTATTTTTCAGCATAACAACAAACAAAATATAAACACTACATTAAGTAATCATCCAGAAGGTTTCCTCCTGCCTTAAGACCTGAGCTTTGAATTATTCTTCTTAGAGCTAGGTTTGAACTAGAGGTACACTTTGGCTTAACGATACTGATTTCAAAGGACATAGATGGCCACCCTGCTACCTTCACCAACGCTGACCAAGGCTATCTTGGATTATTGTCACGTTGAAACATCCAGATACAACCCAGGCTGATGAGTACCCATTTTACAGTAGTATTGTCTTGTAACATATTCCATTCATCTTGCCATCAATTTTAACATACCTCCATCTGCTTTTGTAGCAATCTCTGATGTTTTACACAGTAACAGGAATCTTCGGGCGACTTGACTATGTAAACCTTTTTGTATAATGTGCCTTCTCACTGTGTGTTGTGCTACTGCCACACGTTTGTTTCAGAGTTCTGTATGTCAGCTGAATCTGTTTCTTGCTTTTTCATTTCAATACTTGTTACATTTTATTATTTGAAGCTGAGGTTGAACTTTTTGTTTGTTTTTACAGAATCCCTTATTTTCCATATCTTAATTAGTGTTTAAACACTACTAATTGGCCTCATGATCCCTCTGACATTTTTTTATGTCTTTTTCTGTTTTATGAGGTTGAACTACATTTTCTCAGAGCCCCCTTGATTATACTGATTTCCTGGATCCTGGACCAGCACGCCACTGGATGAGGATACCAGAAACCCAATGATTTTACACACACATTATATACATGTATATACATGCATATAATCTTAAATATAATGTGTAATCTTTTTAATACATTTCTATATACATATTAATTAAAAGCAAACATCACATAGGAGTATGTGTTTAAACTACCTCTATAGGTAGTTCAAAAATATGTGACAGCTTGTGTGTCTGTTATTAGGGCATAACATCAATCAAGGTAATTTGGGTTGTTTATGTTCTCATTATAAGTTATGTTTTTGAGTTATGACTCATATTCTCAGCAAATAGCCAAAAATCTGAAATCCTGTCAAGGCATGTTAAAAGAGGAGCACAACTACACCCCGAGGTTTTTGGTAGTAACATGACAAGATGTAAGAAAATCAAGGAATAAATCAGAACAATCTCTGATTTTATTTTCCTTGTCCTTCCAACATTGAACATTTCTGTGGTACATCATTACCAGGCTGCCTGCATGTAAAGTCTTTCATACCTCTCTACGCTCTCTGTGGGGTCATTTGTTCTTAGAACAGACAACCATGCTGCTAACAAGCCTTTAAAAGAACATTATGAATTATAATTTAAGAACATTATATGCTAATTTCTCCAGGGGTACCTCCAGCGGCCAGATTCCGCTGTGCTCTGTGTGAGGCCTTTTCCATTCCTTCCCCTCTTCACACACAGCCACAACAGAGCAAAACCATAACATCTCTCACTGTGCTGTTGCAGCCTATATTTTCACGCTGTGGTGAGTGGGAGCCCAGCAGACCATGATGGCAAGTCTGAATCATTTCAGCCATTTTTGTCTCCAGCATTATTCCAACAAGGAAGACACTTATTACCTCAGTCGGGCAGTTTTGACTCAGTAAGATCCCTTGACACCTGCCTGCCCTGAAGGGCATTATTCCTTGACTGTGCCTTTTAAGCCTCAAACACACATGGGTAAACTAATAACCCCCACAACCACACAAACATTCACTAAAAGACACAGAGGCATGTATATGGAGCGAGCACCACTGTTACAAAGCCATTCCCTCTGCATCCCATACCCCACGTCTCACCAGGGGCAGGCGATGTGTACCTTTAACGGTCTTTTGAAAAGCTCAGTCACAAGGAAAACCTGAAGAAAGAGTAGCAGCTGGAAAGCTGAGTTCTAATCTTTGCCAACAGGTATTCAACATTTGTCAACTTTATACAAATCTGAAGACTTATGGCAGTATTAATTTATTTTTCAGTGGTTTATTTTTATTTATTTTATTTAATCTTTGTTTAACCAGGAAATAGTATCATAGATATTAAACAATCTCTTTTCCAAAAGCATCCTGGCCAAGACAGACAGCAGGGTTACATGTCAGTTACAACATTCATCCACATATACAAAATAAACAATTACAAACCAGTGAAAGTATCAAATGTCAGAAGCAACAGATTTTACAATATAATTAAAAACAGCATCTCTCATTCAAAAGTCTTTAAAAAGATTCCAAGGGGACCAGCTCCATCAGTTTTAAGTTGTTTTGTAGAAGGTTCCATGCAGAAGGAGCAACAAACTGAAAACCCTTCTTTCCCAGCTCAGATCAGACCTTTGGCCAGCGGAACAAAGATGATAGGAACAAGTACATTTCTGGGAGATATACATTTGTAAGTAACAGGGAAGCTGACCAAGTAAACATTTATAAATGAGTAAGTACAGATGCCGAAGCCTGCGGGATGCCAAAGAGGGCCCGCCAACACAAACATAAAGTGCACAATGATGTGTAAGAGCTTTAAGGCCAGTGATGAACCTCAGAGCTCCATGATAGACAGTATGGAGCGCTCTCAGAAGCTGAGATAAGTGCAAGTACAATACATCGCCATAGTCCAACATTGGCATGATTAATGTGGCTGCAACATGCAGGAGAGGGTGCTGAGCTGTAGATAATTGTGTCATCAGCATAGAAATGTGAATGTTTATTTATGATATTCTGATTTATGTTATCGATGTAAAGAATTAATTGTAGAGGTCCTAGTACTGATCCTTGTGGTACTCCTCTAGTGATGGTGAGTGTTTGTGATGAGAGCCCGTCTGCCTTCAAACATTGAGTCCGATCTGAGAGGTGGTTATGAAACATTTTACTGTTTGATTTGAAAGCCCAGATGCAGTGAGACTGTGTTCCAATAGTGTATGGTCAACTGTATCAAACGCTTTTGTGAGGTCTATGAACAGGGCTGCATAGTGATATTTGTTGTCCAGGGTGGTAATGATGTCACTGAGTACTTTTAATGCTGTAGTGGTTGTGCTGTGTTGCTTCCTAAAACCAGACTCAAAATCAGATAAGATACTGTCAGAACACAGTTGAATGCTGATAAGTAATTCCAGAAGTTTGGCCAGGGTGGATAATTTAGATATTGTTCAAGAGTGTTGGGTCACCACTTTTTAACAGTGGTAGAACAAAAGCTGATTTCCAAATTGCTGGAATTTCATTTGTGGCCAGAATAAGGTTGAAAAGGTGAGGCTATAAAGTCAGCTGCTAGTTTTAGGAAATAGGGCTCAAGATTGTCAGGTCCTGGAGATGTTGAGGTGTTTAAAAGTGTGAGGGCTTTTTGCACCTCAATGACTGTGAGGGGGTGACACTAAAAGGTTGATTTATAACAACACAGGGATCTGAACTTAAATGTGCAGAGTTTATGTGAGTACTGTGAAGTGAACCGAACAGGGAACTCGACACTATGAGGTATTTGTTAAAACGGTCAAACATCTCTGTTTTGTCATACATTGTAAGTGTGTCTGTTACAATGTAAGGTGGGAGCACAATACTTTTGTTAATTTGATTTATGGATTTAATTGTCTTCCAAAACTTCATTGGGTTATTAAGATTTTGTGTGGCTTGAGTGAGGAAGTGATCCACTTTACTATTTCTAATGGCAACTGTACATACATTTTGAAGTTGTCTAAACTTGAGCCAGTCCTTCTCAGTGTTTGTTTTTCTGGCTTTAGCCCAAGCCAGGTTACGATTGTGTAACAGAGTGGATAAATCGGGTGTGAACCAGGGATTATTTAGTGGTTAGAGAAAAACTAAACTCCTAAAATTAATTTATTTCCATTTTTAATCATATGAAATAAAGGTTCTGGACCTAAGCATCTGGTGATTGTTATGATCTACTTTATTTTTATTAATTTATTCTGTTGTTAATAAAGTGAACAGAGAAAAAACAGTAATTCATCAACTATGTTTTTAATCATTATTAAATCATTATTAATCATTATAATTTGCTTCCTTCCCTGTCATCACTAAACAAAACCCTAGAGGATGTTGTCTGCCAAATACCCACAGCTGTTCTTTAACACATTTGAGATTACAGAGACCTGCTGCCCCCACTGAAAGGAGAGGCACAGGTAGATGTCCAAACCCTAGTTCCTGTAGGGATTGTATTTCTACTTTAGCAAAACTTCCCCTAAAGACCACGGCCACAACTTGCAGTTCTACTTCCTGGGCCCAGGAAGTTTATTTTTTATTGAGAAATACCAGGTACCATGATACCATGGTACCATGACTAGAAATGCTAGTCATGGTACCAAAAATACACCCTCCAACCTTGCTCCTTAGAACACCACTCCTGTTTAATGCTCCACTTGATCCTAGCAACCTCTCCTCTGATTCCCCTGCAAATCTTGAAATCAGCCTCTAAGGGCGTTCTTTCCAACCCTCAATAGTACCTAGAACATCCCCCAGGGAATGTTGGCAGTACGAGCAGCCTGGTCATCTCTGCAGATGCTTTCCTCTAAGGGAGTTATTGACACGCCAGCTCTTGTTTCATGGAAGGCTGTACAGCATTCTGGTAAGGTTGCAAGGAGTAACACATTACGGTAACGTGGATTTGAGCTGGCTCCCTGGGATAGCTTCCCAGTCATTTGCTCCCCATCCCCGGACTCCTCCCTCTGCCTGCTCCATCACGCCGCCACACATGTAGGTCCTGGGGGAGAGAGCGTTACTGGAGGTTGCCACTTTCTGGTGACGGCCCTCTCCCCAATTTTATCATGCATCTTAGACATTTTCACTTCAAACATTTTCACAACGCACACTCATGTAGGCCATGGTAGGGGGGGGGGTGGGGGGAAGACGTCTGGGGGGGGGGGCTTATGTTGTGTGAGCCTCACCTCGGACGGCTCCCTTCACCTTCTCTCCCACTTAGACATTGAGGGTTCTGGGCAGTCGCCCGGAGGGGGTGCGCTGGCAACAGCTTCCTTCCGGAAGGGGGGTGGGCTGTGCCGTGCATCCCCTTCGGCGCCCCCAGTTTTTAAACACACTTCAGAACAACATGCAACAACACAACATCTGAGCAGGCGTAGGGAGGATCGGGGTCTTCTGCACACACCCGTTCTCCGGTGGCGGCAAGGAGTCTGGGGCCTGGAGGAGGTGTGGGCCACTGTGTCCGGGGTCTTGGCGGGGGGATGCAATGGGTAGTCAGCGGCTTGCCAGGTCTGGGGCTGACGCCTCCGCTCCCCCCAGGAGGGGCGGGGGGCAGGGGTGGCAAGGGTAAGGTGGGGGAGGGAGGGGGTTTATTAGGTATTTAGGGGGTGAGGAGGGCTCTGGCTGGGTGGCTCGTACGGGTCGTGTTGGCCCGCCCTCTTTGGGGGGCCCGGTCCGGGGGGCGTCTGGTCCGGGCCCGGGGCCCGGGGCCCGGGGCCCGGGGTCGGGCACAAGCAGTCGTATAGTCGATTTGGGGTGACCCCCCCCCTCTGGTCAGTGTTGGATGCGAGTGAGTGTTATGTGGGAATGTGTGTACAGCGTCTTTTTTTTTAAATCTGTGTGTGGTGAGTGGGGCACAAGGGAGGGATGGTGTGAATGAGTTTTCCTTTTTTTTTTTTTTTTTTCCCAGGTATGGGTGTGGTCTGCTCCCTCTCCCAAGAATATCTCAAGTCTCCGCTAGGTGCGGAGCCCATCCCCCCACGTCCTGCCCTCCTCCGCTTCGTTGGTAGGCGCCTTGGCCCTCTGGCGCATTGGTTGGCTTCGGGTTTGGGGCGGGTTCCCTGGGCGTGCGCCGGCCCACTCCCGGCGGCCTCTTCGCGGGGCCTGGCCCCCCGGGGGGCGGCTGGGGCCCCCGTTGCGGGGGCGGGGCGCCCCTGGGGCCTCTGGCCCCCAGGGCCCATGGCCGGGACCACTTCAGCGGGGCTAGCTGCCGGCGGAGCCCACGGGCTCGTCCCCGCGGCTCTTGAGGGCGTCGGCATTGCGGTGGCTGGGGGATTTCCTCGGGGTCGTCTCTGCTCCTTCCTTGGGGGGAGGGGGGGGGGTTGCAGATATCCTGTGTCGGCCCCTCCTGGGCGACCTGCTTTAGGGACCCCTTTGGGAGTCCGGGGTTATGGGTCCCCTGACTCCTGCCTCTGTGCTCGGGGAAGGCGGGCCTTTGGTTCTCCACAACCACTATCAAGCTATTTCCTTTTGGAAAATTTTCACCTAAACTAGTGCATCCTCACAAACTCCCACAGGTGCTGGGTCCCAGGTATTAAGTGTTCACTTATATAGAGTAATCTTATAATTTATTTATTTATGTTCTTTCACTTTCTTTTTTCAAGTATCACATTACACATGTCAGCTTACATAATAATATATATGATTTAGCAATGGCATCTAGGTGTTATTCGATTGTATCTGTTGCTTTATGTTTGTTGGTTGTGCTGTTCTTTTTGCATCTCTCTTTCCAGGTGACGGAGTAGACGGAGAAGGTTTTATCATTCTCTCCCTTTTATCTCCTCTTTCTTTCACCTCTACTCTTTTTTTTCTTTTTCTTTTCTTTCTCTTTCACTTCTTGTTCTTCCTTTACTCTCCCATTGTAATGTCCATATAATTTGAAATTCTCCTTGCAGGAATCACAATAAAGCTATTTACAAGCATAAATCAAGTGGAGCACTATGGCGAAAGCTGTTCGCTCCACTTGTAAAAGCAAGATCTGTCGAGCTCTATCTGGCATTGAGACATCAATTCCTATTGCCACATTGCTAGACAGGACACTGAAAAAAAAAAAAAAAAAAAGGATTTGGGCTGTGTGCAGTCTCTAAACCACCAAAACTATGCATGCTGATGTATGTGGGAAACGTATGGGTTAAGGCCCGATTTATATACCCCATGTTTATGGGAACTGATAGGTTGGCTTGTAGTAAGCTTGTAGGAGAATATGTGGAAATGCACTCATGACTTTCAGATATGTGTGGAAAGTTTGCAGAGCTTGCCGGTATGCCCCACCCCTCCTTTTAACAAAGCCTTCATGTAAGGTTAAGCTGGTATGCAACCCAGGTGGAGGATTATCCTCTCAAGCAGTCTCATGGCTATACTCAATGCTCTCTGACCAAGTGATGAAAATTGATTGTCACTTGCTGCACCCTGAGGCAGCTCTCATATGCTCTTATTTCTCTGAGGTCAGGCACAGGTTGTAATGAGTGCTGATGTGGGACTACTAGAATAGAGTCAAACTCGAAAGCATCTTCTTTTACATATGATTGACTTTGGTGGTTGATTCACTGGATGCAGCTACCTCCAATGGGCACACAATCCTTATTGACAATCCTTCATTCCTGACAGCAGGTTTGACTCATACTGGACTCCAAGGACCGCGGAACCGGTAGGGCCGCGGCCCTACCTACTTTTGATGATCAAGCCCCCCCCCCCCCCCCCCCCCGCGAAAAGCGTGTCTATTCCCCGCCGCAACCAACCCCCCCCCGCTCGGCCGCGTTTGTCTCTCCCCCCCGCTTGGCCGCGTTTGTCCGCTCGTCCGCGTTTGTCTGTCTCCCCCACCCCCCCCCCCCCGCTCGGCCCCGTTTGTCTCTCCCCCCCGCTCGGCCGCAACCTTAAACAATGGAAACATGCCCCCACACACATCTATCTATGCATCTATCAACAGTCTGCTGTTGTATGATTTGGGTGTCACAGATAACAGTGTCCGTCCTTCTGAAGTTTCCTGTATATAACCATACTCAAATTAGATAGACATCACATTTTCTCCCATAATAGCAAAAATATCGGCCCAGACAATGTCATAGCCTCCGTTGGTTATTCATCAGTGGATTGCTACAATAGTTCTCTTTGCTGCCTTCTGGATCACCTCACTTTCTAAAATCAAATCTGACTGTCGGCCATGCCATTGAGAAGCATCTCAGATCTTCTGGCCTCTCTGTTCATAATACTGATATACAGAGACCATCAAAAAGCATATGCAAAAGCCCTCCTTGATCCATGTACTATTCTGACATCATCAACAACAGCCCAGGAATTTCTAAGTAACTCTATTTCACAACTAAGTACCTTCCCAACCCTCAAAGCCAAGTCCACATTGATTCCCCAGAACAACAATGCAATAACTTCCTCACATCTTTCACAGACAAAATCAAAACCATCCCTACTCAGCTCTCCAACCTGCCAGCTCCTCCACTGTCTTCTGTGTGTCTAGAGTCTGTGATAATCAGCTTCTTTGATGAAGTTATATAGACTGATGTTGAAAGCTTTATTAAAAGAATGAAGCCATCTACTTGTGCCTTGGACCTCTTTTCTACTGTCCTCATCAATGGCGTTCTGTTAACTTTGACATCATCCAGAGAAGACGGCTCACCCGTTACTACCATCTAATGTAGAACAGATTACTAGATCAATGTGTGCTTCTGTGCTTTTTTGTCTCTCTTGTTGTGTCTCTGCTCTGTCTTCTGTAACCCCAGTCGGTCGAGGCAGATGACCGTTCATACTGAGCCCGGTTCTGCCGGAGGTTTTTTTTTCCCGTTAATGGGTGGTTTTTCTTCCCACTGTCGCTTCATGCTTGCTCAGTATGAGGGATTGCAGCAAAACCATGTACAATGCAGACGACTCTACCTGTGGCTCTACGGTTCCCCAGGAGTGAATGCTGCTTGTCAAGACTTTGATGCAATCAACTGGTTTCCTTATATAGGACATTTTGACCAATCTGTATAATCTGACCCAATCTGTATAATATGATTGAACTTGATTTTGTAAAGTGCCTTGAGATGACATGTTTCATGATTTGGCGCTATATAAATAAAATTGAAATTGAATTGAATTGAAATCTAATCTTTCTGCCATAAGCCCTCTCGTCACACAAATAATCAACCATTCATTATAGTCTGGCCAGATCCTACTCTCATGAGTCCCAACCACCTTGGTGTATTGGACTCACTAATACTGAAATGGTTTTATCCTACCTCCTAGACAGGGCTGAATAGGTCCATCTTGGCAATGCCAAATCCCGATTAGCTTCTGTAACCAGTGTTGTCCCGCAAGGTTATGTCCTTGTAACCTGACAAAAGCCAGCTGTATGTTGCTCCGCCTAGCTCCACTCACATACATCTGGGACACCGCCATAGGAATTGCCTTTACAGAAGGCTGGGCCTTATCAAAAATTCTTGCATATGATTGGATAAGCCACTTGTCTGTCATCTTTATTGACGTGCTATTTCAACCACTCACACCGAAGCTAACCCGTGACGCTGATGATAGCGACGCAGGAAAAAAAAAAAAATAATAATAATGTGTTTGCGGCTCTAGTGGCATGCGTTTTATTGACAGTGAGCTGACAGGAAGAGGGGGGAAGACAGGCAGCAAAGTGTCGCCGGTCGGAGTCGATTCCGGGCCGACTGCGTTGAGGACTAAAGGCCTCCTAACATAGTTAGCGCTAACCGCTAACCGCTCCGGGGCGCGTCCGCGTCTGCACGTCTGCTCCAGACGCGGATGCGCCCCGGAAAACAAAACTTGCCAAATCCGGTCAGGAGAAGGGCGAAGACATCGTTTCCACCAACAAAAGCCTTCAGAGGCGTTCTCTGATGTTCTTTTAATGAAACAATATTAGGTAGATTGGACAACACGGAAGAAATAGCAGCATCAATGTTAACGCTTGCTTCCTCGACGAGCCGTCATTGCTATCAAAACAGTCTCACGTCATGGTCGCGTCTCCACTACGTCACATCTATGAAATGCCAGCCCTGCGTCCTGATTGGCCAGACCATAAATTTGGTTGGAGAAATCACTTTCTACCGGCGGTGTCCCAGATGTATGTGAGTGGAGCTAGGCGGAGCAACATACAGCTGGCTTTTGTCAGGTTAATGTCCTTGTGCCTCTGCCCATAATTTTATACATCCTTCCTCCAGCCCATGGCACTCATTGCTATGACATCTCCTTCCATTGCTATGCTAATGGAACTCAACTCTATCTAAAGACAGATTGAGATCCCTATTCTGTTTTAGGATCCTCATCAGTATCAATATCTTCATCCTCATCCCCCAGCCTCATCTACTGCTTAATGAAAAAAACGTCACCAAACCTGAAGTTGGTTGGCACTATCAGGCCTGATCATCTTTGTTAACCACCTTCTCTTTTTCAGTCAAGTCACCCCACTCTCCACCACAGTGACAAACCTCAGTGACAAACCTGAGACCTGACCCTCACACATTCATGTGATAAACACATGAATAATCTCAACTTGTTTCTTCCACTTTAAGAATATCTCCCAACTTCATCTTTCTCCCAAACTTACTTATGCTGAAAAACTGGTTTGTGACTTTGTCTCCTCCACGCTCAGTTTTTGTAATGCTTTGTTCATGGGGATTCCTGCTAAGAATATTCAAAAGCTGCTGTACATCCAGAACTCTGCTCCAAGAATCTTCATGAGAGTTTTTAGAGGGGAACACATCACTCCAATCCATAAACCTCAGTTGCTCCCACTTACCTACAGAAGCCATTAAAAAATTGGTCTCATCACCTACCAGTGTATTCATGGAAATGCTCCAGAAATACCTAAAGGACATTCTCACACCTCCCTCATCCATCTACTCCCACCATTCACATAACGCAAACCTCCCTCCACCTCGCACTTCATTATGGAAAATGGATGACCAGACCTTAACCACAGCTGCCCCTCGGCTTTGGAACTCCTTCCCACACCCCCTGATTGCACCACAGACACATGCTGTTTATTTAAAAGCCTTAGAGACTTTTTGTTTTAAACAAAGATTTCCCACTTATCCACAAGTTTTTACTTTATTGTATTTTTATTCTGTATTGTTCTTGTTGGTATAGTTATGGCAAGATGTTATTGAATTTAATCTATAAATTGATACCAGGCACTGTTTTTGCTTACTACTATGTGGCTGGCAATATTTGTCCAACAATTACATCACCAACTAACACCTAGACTCTAAATAAATGCCACTACGTGTTTAGAGCAGCAGATCAGAGAGCCCGATATTTGAGCCAGATACAGCTGTGTGCTAAAAAGGTTTATTGATAAATACAACAGAAAACAAACACTGAATACTGGCTGGCAATAGTCCAGAATGGAGCAGGCTGCTTACAGCAAGAGATGACAGGCAGATAAAGTTGGAGGCAGAGAGCAGATCTGTGAGGCAAACTAGGGTCATACACAGGTTGGTAGGCAGGAGAAGGCAGAGAGGAACAAAGGGCTAGGCTAGAATCATGGGCGAAAAAACTGTCCAAGGGTATATAAGGATCGTATACTCCCGTCGGCGTGGTAAGGGTCATCAGTACCTCGTCGACTGGGAGGGCTGCGGTCCTGAGGATCGGTCGTGGGTTCCTGGTTCTGCCATCTCTGATCCGGCCCTGCTAGACACCTTTTGGGCCTCTCGCCCGTCTACGTCTTCCTCTGGGCCGCCAGGAGGCGACCGTTGAGGGGGGGGGTTGTAGTTGACGGGTGGGCGTGGCCCGCACCTGCGGTTCATTAGGACTGTCTTCTCTGGCTTAAAAGGAGTGCGCAGACAGCTGGAAGCGGCCAGAGCGTTACCTCGTCGTGGTATGCCTAGGCCAAAGACCAGTCACCCGAACTTCGTACCTGTGAGTTTTTGAAATCCCCGTTTTGGATCTAACTTTGTCTCCTGTCTTCTCCAGTTTGTCGTGTCTTTGGATTTGCTCACCTGTGTTGGTTCCGTGCATTGAAGACCAGCTCCCTGAATCCCTGCCTGCTCAGATTTTGCTCTGGCGTCTCCCCTCTTACTCCCTTGGTTTTACCAAGCCGGGCGAGAGACCCCCCTTCCTGGATTCTTCCTGGTTCCTCCGGACGCACTCTGGTTCTCCTCCTTTTCCACTCATCCCCCCCGGATAGGTCCTCCCGACCAAGCGGTAAGCAGAGCAGCTTCTGGAGAGCTTTCCCCCTGGTTCAACTTGTATTAATTAATACTCTGTCTTCCCGCAGTCATCCCCGCTCTGACGTCCCGACCTCGCCTGTTGCACATAATGTGTGCTTTTTCCTTTGAGCCTTAAATAAACATCTTAGAAACTGTTCCTGTGTACCGTCAGTGTCTGCATGTGGGCCAAACACCTTAAAACTATGACAGAGGTGAGTTATTGCATTGAGCTCCAGTCCGAGGAAGATTGACAGTCATCTTGAGTTTCTTCCATTTTCTAATAATTGCACCAACAGTTGCTGTCTTCTCACCACACTTCTTTCTTATTGTCCTGCAGCCCATCCCAGCCTTGTACAGGCCTACAATATTGTCCCTGTTTTATCCAGACAGCTCTTTGGTCTTGCCTGTGGTTGAGAGTTTGGAATCTGATTGATTGAGGGTGGGGCATGTGTGTTTTATACATGTAACTAGTTCAAACAAGTTGAATTAACACAGAAGTACAGAATAGGAGGGGTTCTTAAAGAAGAACTAACAGGTCTGTGAGAGCAATAATTCTTTTTAGTTGGTAGGTGATACAAAAATTATTTCATGCAATAAAATGCATGGTAATAATCTAAATATCATACAATGAGATGTTCTGGATTATCTTCTTTTTTAGATTCTGCTTCAGATGAGGTGTATTTACAATGAAAATTACAGACCTCTCCATCCTTTGTAAGTGGGAAAATATGAGGCGTATCATATACTGCAGTGTACCCTTATACTTATTTTCCTTATTACAAGAAGGTTCAATTCAATACAGCAAAGTTGCTCTGTTTTATTCTTTTGAGCTTTCAAACCATGCATGCCATTGAACAGGCTGGATTTGAAGATGTTGGCAGCATTTTGAGAATTACATACTTGAAGTACGGATATACGTTTTTCACAATATACATACAGAAACGGCTGTTTATGTCATGCTAGCTGTGTTAAAGCAAGATTAAAATGTAAACTCTGTAATTATCTTCATTTTAAAATAACTGCTCTCTCAATACAAGTTGTATTATATTCTTCCTGTTCAGATCAGAAATATTATAGTGTATCTTCTTACATTATAGATCCTAAAAAGAAACTGGAATTGGGTAAAATATGTAGTATTATAGATTATATTGATTGACACTAGTATGTATATATGTACAGTGTTATATTTTGGAAAAATACAACGTGCTCAATTTTGAAAACTGTATTAAATTTAAAAATAGCTGTTTAATTTACAAAGTTCTGCATGGCTTAGCCCCAGCTCCACTTTCTACATACATTAAACTAAGAACTGACGGAGGTTTTGGCACCAGAGCCTCCTCCAGAGGAGATCTTGAGATCCCACACAGAAAAACAACCTTTGGATAAATGCCTATGGCAGTCAGACGGAATCACTTTTGGAACAATGTCCCGACTAATATTAGAAAATGTCCTACCTAAAACACTTTCAAAAAGCACCTTAAACAGTTTCTTAATAGTTCTCAGTCATGTTTGCACTTTTACTGATTTTTATTGTTGAAATGTAATTTGTCTGAATATTTGTTAATGTGATTATTTACCCCATGTTGCATATTAGCATCATGTCTTGTGTTGTTTAGTCTTCCTGCCTCAGGACTACAGATGAAAATTAGCCACTATGTTATAATCTGTTTTATTTACAGTCTGTACAGAAGTATGTGATTGTTCATTAATGTGCACTATCCCGAATATATATATATATATATATATATATATATATATATATATATATATATATATATATATATATATATATATATATCTCACTCATTAGGAAGTTAATTGAATAAAGTAAACAGATAGATGATATACTGAAAGATGTTGCACTTAAATATATTTCACACAAGCATTCTCTAACCGAATGATATTATTAAATAGAAAATTGTCCAGAGCAATAAAATAATGAGGAGATGTGCAGTTTTACAACTGTCAAAAATTTTCTGTGTTTCATTATGAATTATCTTTCTCTTTTCTGCAAGTGGGCTGAAAATACAACAGCAATGATAAACTGAAATGCGTTAAACAGAAGTGAAGCATGTAAAAGACTGGTTGCCTAGCTGCTTGAATGAAGACATCAAATTTATTTCTTCACAGATCCACACTGAGCTCAAAGACTTATTCTATTTTAGATAATATTTGACTCTAATAACCAATCTGTTTGCGATACCTGTGAACTGTTCCAAGGCAAACTTTAATACCCTGCTTCACCCGCTGGGAGCTCTGGCTTTAAATCTGACTGATCTGGAATTCAGTGTGTGACAACTGTCAAGGCATTGTCTCGAAGAAACTTTTTTTCCGGTGATCAAGAGATGCAGCACAGTTTGTAGCACAGATATATGCAGCCTAACGCAAACGGCTTTGGACTGATTATTGCCTGCCGTTTAGTTGGATATCTGATAAAAATTCAAACAGAATCCTTTACAGTGGTTCAGAATAATATAACTCATAATCTGCTTTTCATGCTGTGGAGTATTTGAGTCTTGTGGAGCGTTTGTGTTTTTTTGTGGTCAACTGAACAGAGCCTGGCAGGAGTTTTAATATGTATTTTTCAACGTTTGACAAATTCTTATCACATAACATTAACATGATCTGTTAATGGAATTTGATCTGATAGACCAACACAAAATAATGCAGCTGTTAAGGTGGGAAAAATCCATACATCCCTCCATCCATTGTCTACAGTATGTCCGCTTATCCTTGCAGGATCGCGGGGGTACCCATAGCCAGCTGTCAGTGGGCAAGAGGGGAGATAAACGCTGGTTGCTGGTCCAGAAAATGATTTTTTTTTCTCCCCAAACAAAAATCTGAAATGATTGGAATTCATCTTTAATCAGCCCTCTTGAATGAATCAATGTTTTTGTAGAAACACACACCAGTTTTGACATTTAGAGTCTGTCAAGTCTGACCATTTGCAGTTGATCTAAACTGAAAATGGTTTAACAAAAGACCAGTTTTCTTTTTGGTGTGTTTTACTCCCAAATTAAATCCATGTTTCTTTGTAGAGTTAATGTTAGCGGACTCTACCAGTTCTGTAAATTCACGCCTGTCTGCTTTACTTCCACTGAGAATGGAGCAGCCTTTGACATCTTGTGTCAGCGGCCTTATGTGTATGCCTTTTTTTTAGAAACATGCTCTTTGTTTAAATGAAACTGAAATTGAAGTTTTTGGCTAAATGACCATTATGATATTTGGAGAAAAAGTAAAAGCTTGCAAGCCTGAGGAGACCACTCTAAATCTAAATGATGAGACTGGCAACATCTTGTTTTGGGGGTGTATTGCTGTAGGAGGAGGGATTGGTGAACTCAAAAAAGATGGCACTATGAGGGAAAGAAAACATTATTTGGATATATTTTAGACATCAGCCAAGAATGTCTCCACCGAGAATGGAGCAGCTTTTGACATCTTGGGTCATTTGTGCAGCAGGATGAAAGATTGTGCTTTCCAGGTCTCATAGATGTTTGAAAATTACCCGATCAGCTGATCAGCACGCATCTGATAATCCTATTGACTCTTACCATCAACCCAGTGATCTATTTACTGTTCCAGCAGTCAGTGTAATGGAATTATTACTGGCTATTATTTCACTGAACTTCCATTGAAAATTTCCAAACAGATCAGAATATAAATGCACACCACACTTTTTAGATGTTTCTTTAAAAAAAAAAAAAAAAAAAAACTTTAAAAGCCATTTAATTCCATTCTTTTCACGTTTAAGCACATCTTTTTTTTGGTCTGTTACATTACATAAAAACAAAATGCTGTGGAGTTTGTAATGTAATGATGTTAAAATGTTCAAGGGGTATAAATACTAATAAGAATTCAATTCAATTAAATTTTATTTATATAGCACCAATTCATGATACGTGTCAACTCAAGGCACTTTACAAAGTCAAATTCAATCAAATCATACAGATTTGTCAAAACGTTTCCTATCTAAGGAAACTGAGTAAATTGCATCAAGCAGCATTCACTCCTCCTGAAAGAGTGCGGAGCCACAGGGAGAGTTGTCTGCATTGTCCATGGCTTTGCAGCAATCCCTCATACTGAGCATGCATGAAGTGACAGTGGAGAGGAAAAATCACCTTTAACAGCTAGGAAAACCTCCAACAGAACCAGGCTCAATGTGAACAGTTATCTGCCTCGACCGACTGGGGGTTAGAGAAGACAGAATAGAGACACAAACAAGCAAAGAAGCACACATTAATCCAGGAATCCTTTCTATGTTATATGATAACAGTGCCTCTCCTGGATGATGTTACAGCTAACAGAATGCCAGACCAGGTGTACCTATGGTACTATGAAGAACAAAAATGACAGTGAACAAAAAGTTAAAAGCTGAAATAATGCAAATTGGAGAACAGTAGGAGAACTCAGCAGAGTGAGAAAAATAGACCCTTATGTCCTCCAGCAGCCTAGGCCTATAGCAGCATAATTATAGAGATAGCTCAGGATAACCTAAGCAACTCTAACTATAAGCTTTGTCAAAAAGGAAAGTTTTAAGCCTAGTCTTAAAAGTAGACAGGGTGTCTGCCTCACGGACCAAAACTGGGAGTTGGTTCCACAGGAGAGGAGCCTGATAGCTAAAAAATCTGCCTCCCATTCTACTTTTAGAGACTCTAGGAACCACAAGCAGACCTGGAGTCTAAGAGCAAAATGCTCTGTTAGGAACATACGGGGTAAAGGAGGCTCTTTAGTTTTTTTGTCACCAAATGAGGCAACATTTTGTTACCTGTTAAAATCTACACTAATTAGAAACCAAAACCGTTCCTCTCTTTCTCTCTTCTTGACTAATTTCCATATCAAGGTTGTTTTTGGTTCCACTCAAAGTGAGTCACTAAAGTGTGAGTAAGGATTTAAAATATAATCTCAGACGCCTTGCAATCTCTGTGCTCTGTTATAATTTCCAGCTGTAAAAGAATTTACTTTCTTTTTTTGCCCCTCCTGGTAGCAAGCCAAATCCATTGTGTTTCCATTTTTCAACTTCTCCTGCTGCCCTTATCCAATTCAGGGCTTATGATTGTAATACTAAAACAGAGCAACTTGTCAAGGCAGAAACAGCAGTGATGAATGCCTCGCTGCGCTCTGTTCTTGTTTGTTTTGGGGTTGTGGCAATGAAGAGTGGGGTGGGTTTGTTTAAAGGGGGTCAGAATTGAATTTTATGCTTACTTGTTGAGGTACATTTTCTTGACCGTGGCTGCTCAGGCTTTTCTCGAGCAGCCAGCATTGATTAAATGGAATAGTCCTGTTATCTGGATAAAAAGGGGGAGAAACATGGGGACGATAGCGGGCAAGGAAAAATAATGAGTTCTTTCATCTTGGCAGTGAGGGCGTCTACGTCTTTCAGACTTCCCAGGGAGATGTACACAGCTTAAGGAAACGTTTAATTAGAAAATGCCAACCATGTGTCTGTGTGTGCAGAATAATAACACTTTTTGATGTGAATATGACAACACATTTTCTTTCAGCGGCTTTCAGGACCCAGTAAAAGACATGCAATCAAATGAGCCTGAAGAGGGAGAAAAAAATAATTAGCCGCCTACGTTACCGCTGCTTTTCTGAAGACCACAAGGCTGGTAATGATTTGATAGCTCTAGATGTTTAATATGGGTCACATTGCACCAAAATGCAGCATGTTCATCTTCTGGCGGGTTAGACAGGTGAGTAAAAGTCTGAGAAAAATCCACAAAACCAAACAGAACCCATTTGTCTTGATGACTCTTCTGGGATTTTAGTTCTTTTTTTTTGTAAAACACCTGTGTTATATAGTGAATTACTTAAAAAGACAGCACTCAATCATCATTCAGCTGCATTTCTACAATTAAAGTCCTTGCACTGATTAAAAGAAATACTCAACAATTTTCTTTTGCAGTTAAAAAAACAAAGATATAGAAGCAGATTGTTGGTCAGGGCTTGTGGCTTTTAGCTCTCATTAAGGCACAAACAGTTCAGTCTGCACCTGCAGTACGGTTTGATCACAGCCTAACGTGGCTAATTGTGCTGACTGCTGCCAAGCTACAGGCGTTTCCCTCAACATCAAAGCTAAATCTGGATATCCCTGAAAAAAAGACGGAATGAAAGGGCAGATAAGAAAATTAAGGAAAACAACTCACGACAAGGAGAAAGGTTAGTTTAAGCTGTTAAAGCCTACATGTGTGGTGTATAATTAGGTGTATTACTCTCAGTGCCGCTTTGTTTTAACTAGTTCAAAAATATGACAGTATTTATGAAGTGCTGCATTTCAGTAAACTTCAGTTTGAAAGAAGTTTCGAAATGTATTTAATTCCAACAGGTGCATTGTGGCAAAGTAGTGTTACAGGAGTTGCCAACAGATCTGTTTTGGCCAGGATGTTTCAAATTGTTGAAAAAAAAATTCTATATTCTTCCTTAAAATGTCCCACATAATGATGTTTTATATATATATATATATATATATATATATATATATATATATATATATATATATATATATATATATATATATATATATATATATATATACATACACCCAAACCAACCTGGTCTTATGTAAAAAGGTAAATGCCTCCAAAGTTAACACCTTGTTGTAACACAAATGGCAGCAACAAACCTTGTCAAGTATTTGAGATAACTGCCAATGACTCTTTTGAATGACTGTGGAAGCCCACCTTTTTAATGACCTGTTTAAAGTCCAAATTTTGACGAGGCCACACAAGTGCTTCATTTTGTTTTATTTGGGTCATGCAGAGGTTAAGTCACTGATGTTGGATCATTGTTCTCCTCCAGATTACAGTTTGCTAATGCATTCATTGGTTTAATGGAACTAAAATTGAAGTTTATGGTTATATGACCATTACTATATTTGGAGGAAAAGGGAAAGATTGCAAGCCTGGGAAGACCGTTCTAATTGTGAAGCACGAGACTGGCAACATCGTGTTGTGGGGATGTATTGCTGTAGGAGGAGAGATTAGTGCACTTAAAAAAAAAGATGGCATTATGAGGAAGAAACATTATTTGGATATATTTAAGACACCAGCCAAGAATTTAAAGTGTGGGCACAAATGGGTCTTC